>OZ038314.1:14976276-15038776 GCA_964035775.1 Osedax frankpressi | reverse complement strand
TGTGTGTTTGTGTGTGTGTGTGTGTGTGTGTGTGTGTGTGTATGTTTGTATGTATCGAGAACTTGATATAGAAATAGAAACGTTGCCCCTACCCGAGAAAGATCCATCTCGACCATCGTAAATGGACTGCATGGTGTAGGGGCACGGTTTCGTACTTGGTTTCATCGATAGGTGATCCGGTTTTCCATCGCTGCAAGCAACAGCTGTAGCGCCATCCTACACACGAATGTTAAATTCAATATAAATGTTGGTATTCATGTGTATGGAGATATAATTGGATGTATGTATGTATGGATGTATGGATGTATGGATGTATGGATGTATGGATGTATGGATGTATGGATGTATGGATGTATGGATGTATGGATGTATGGATGTATGGATGTATGGATGTATGGATGTATGGATTAATGGATGTATGGATTAATGGAAATATATGGACGCATCTATCTACGAATAATCGGATAATAATAATTAATTGAATAATTAGATTTGTAGCTATAGTAATACCTTACTATAATACTTATTATAATAACAAAGCCAACATTCAACAATAATAATCATAAGAACAATAGTTTTATCGTATCGGATACGCATTGATACATCACAATAAATAAATCACATTATTTACAATGTGATATATTTTTTCATTCTAACATTTATTTTTGAAAAACTAGTAACAATAATATCATCTTTGGTGGAGATTTGGCTGTACTTGTACACAACAATATTAAAGTAATGTGAAATAAACCGTTACTATTGACTAATTGCTAATGACCATACGTTAAACTTCACATTAATGAATTAATCTTTTACTTAATAGTATAGCGTTATCATTCTGAATTATATTTCAATATGTAAATAAACGTAAAATTTATATATTATAATAAAATATTCATTATTAATTTATAGGATAGACGTATGTCAATAAAACTATTTTAATCTGATTATATATACATATATATTCTTAATTAAAAATTATAGTACATTATATATAATACACTAGGGAAATTATAATAAATAATTGTTGAATATATAAATATTAATTTTAAATATTAAATTAAATATATTTATGCGTTAGATTTTAATATTTTGAAAGTATTCTTTTAAAATATAACGATTAATTTAATATTCATAACTTTAACAATGATGTTATAAATAAGTTATATTTAAAAATCTGTTTTTATAATACAAAATAAAATTATAAAAAAGAACTAATAATAACAATATTTAAAATAATTATATTTCAAAAATATGTTATTAAAATTAATATTAATTAAGTGTATTAAACTTAAATGAATACTTTATAAATTTGAAATTTATATAAAGCTTATACCGATATTCTTTCTAAGATAAAAAATAAGTAGAACTAGGGTCAAGGGTCTTTTCAATTATTTTCATGATTCCTGTGATACGTTATACTGTTTTTAAAGCTTTTGATATTTCTATGGATATGTCCGATGATTCTACTGGTCCCGATACCAATTCGTCAGTTAGTTTATTATTGATAATACTTTATAATTTCATTAAATAAAATTAAATAAAAGCTTAAACAAAAAGCTTAAACAAAATCAAATAAATCACATTAATCATAAAGTATTTTAAAATGTTCATATAATATTATCGATACAGTTTATTATTTTAACTAAATAATATTACAGATTAATATTGCTGTTTAATTTTAAATATATGTATACATATATATATTATGTTGGTTATTTAGTTAATAAGTATATATATATATTATATTCCAATACATCTCTTTTTATCGCATTATATTTCAAATTATTATTTATTATTTTTTTAACGTATACATTAAAATATTAAATCTATAGATTTAATATTTTATAAATAGGTGATATTTATTTCGAAATAAAAATATCCAGTTATCACGATATTACATTGCTGATATCGAGGTTTTAATTGTTAGATGTATTATATAAATTTATACCTTAAATACCATGAAATGATTGAATTGATATTATAATATATTTCTTGTATTATATGTAATAAATGATATTATGTATATACAATTTCATAGAATTTAGAGCAAAAATGTTCATCGCATACAAGATCAGGTCTACCTATATGAGAATATTTAGAATATGAGATGTACCAGAAAGAGACGATATACAGTATATTTAACATTATAGAATTATAATATAGTAATTTAGAAACTGTTTTATTCTATTTTTGTAACCAATTTTTTTTTTTAATTATTATTATTTAAACCCTTAGCAGATACAAAAACAAACGAGATTTATATACCATATATACGATATCTGGTATTTGATTGTAAATATTATTTTGTATTACATTATATTATATATATATATATATATATATATATATATATATATATATATAATATATATACTATATAATATATGTTCAATTTTTTAGTAATCTCTATATATGTGCAATAATATGCAATAATAACTTAATTTTATGTAATATTATTAATATTTATTTAAGTAAATTGTAAATATTTAATATATTTATAAAATATTACATTTGTTATTACATGTGGTTAAACTTGGTTTAATTTATCATATATAATATATAATTATTAATATTTACATAAATAAAATATATTTGTATGTAATACATATTTAAAAAAATGTAATTTAATATTATAATTGATAATATTTAGCATATTTTAAATTATTATTTATTTTTTACATGTTCGACATTATTTATTAATAATATATATTTATTTTAAATTCATTTATAAATATTAAATATTATTAACCGCATTACAAATGTACGTAATTTATTTTCAGATTTAATAAAATTCTTAAAATATTCCTGGAATATACCTGGAATATTTTACTATTGACGTAAATGAATTGAAAAATTTATATTCAAATGTGTACAAATTATATTTCCGTTGTTTCAGATAATATTCTAAATGACTTCAGGCTGTATAAGGTTACAATAAATATATATACTATTAATATACTCTTTGATTTTAATTACTATTATGTTGAATAAATATATCCCTATAGTAATTTTAAAAACACTATCACTGCCTTATCATTTAAACAATATACTAAATTTCTTATACACATTAGAGGACATATTCCTTACCCTAGTGTTGTCTTCTGGATCTTATAATATAATTATTATAGTTATATAACTATAGTTATAAAAATAGTACCAAATATAGTCAATTTTAATTAAAAAATAAAATATTATAAAATAAAACTGAAATCATATGGAAACAATACTAAAAATAGATTCATTATAATTACAATTTTAAACAATTGTAATATCTAACAGATTCATTGCGAGACACATTTACTTCTTTTTTTAAAGAAAATTGATGAAATTGTTACAAATATTAAATAATTTCAGGCTTCAATCGCGTGCCACGGGTTGAATGTAAAATAGGGCGATATATAACTTGTTTAGTTTCAAACTACCAACACAATATCAAATTGCCTAGATACTACTAATACATAACTTCTCATACCCGATGATGTAATCCCAAAACTACTTATGGTATAAATAATAATGGCATAAACTCCATTATTTCATTCAATTCGTGATTCATTAATATGTCATCTTTAAAGCCATCATCACTAAAATAAACCACAATCAAATACAATATTATTAAAAATAATAATCTAGATAATTATTTTAATAATTACTGCCCTATTTCAAAATTTACATTCATATAGGATATATCTTAAATATTTGAATAAATATTAAACAAAGCAGTTATTAATCACTTAATAAATCATACTAGTTTATACGCTCAAAATAAAAGTGCTTATATTAAGAATCATAGCACAGAAACAGCTTTATTCTTACTAGTTTTGATACAGGAAATAAAATGCAACTGATCTTATTAGATATATAGGCCGCATTTGGCATCACACACTATATTAATAGAAATACTTGAAGATATAGGTATATGCAATAGTGTATTATATTTATTGACATGATACAGTACTAGCATAATCTATAAAAACACCAATACATAATATTAAACCACCGTATATAAATCATAACATTATGTATCGTTTAGTATCAAGCGCCCTAATTTAGGACCGATACTATTCTAAATTTATTTCCGACCGCCTGTCTCAAGGAATTTTAAAATATAATTTTTAAAATATGAATTTATAAAAAATGTGCTAAAAAAATGCGATACTGGATTCTTAACTATATTTGTTCATTTAATAATTTCAATATAAATAATATAATAAAGCAAAATTTCTCATAGATAAAAACATATTATTAGACAAACTAATATTATATATAATAAATGATACAATTATTTCAGAATTGTGTATATTATTGCATAATACTAATGCATATAGATATACCACCTTAAAGTTATAAGTTATACCACCTTACAGTTATGAGTTATACCACCTTAAAGTTATAAGTTATACCACCTTAAAGTTATGAGTTATACCACCTTAAAGTTATAAGTTATACCACCTTAAAGTTATGAGTTATACCACCTTAAAGTTATAAGTTATACCACCTTAAAGTTATAAGTTATACCACCTTAAAGTTATAAGTTATACCACCTTAAAGTTATAAGTTATACTACCTTGAAGTTATAAGTTATACCACCTTAAAGTTATAAGTTATACTACCTTAAAGTTATAAGTTATACCACCTTAAAGTTATAAGTTATACCACCTTAAAGTTATAAGTTATACCACCTTAAAGTTATAAGTTATACCACCTTAAAGTTATAAGTTATACTACCTTGAAGTTATAAGTTATACTGCCTTAAAGTTATAAGTTATAATGCCTTAAAGTTATAAGTTATACTGCCTTAAAGTTACAAGTTATACCACCTTAAAGTTATAAGTTATACCACCTTAAAGTTATAAGTTATACCACCTTAAAGTTATAAGTTATACTACCTTAAAGTTATAAATTATACTGCCTTAAAGTTATAAGTTATAATGCCTTAAAGTTATAAGTTATACCACCTTAAAGTTATAAGTTATACCACCTTAAAGTTATAAGTTATACCACCTTAAAGTTATAAGTTATACCAACTTAAAGTTATAAGTTATACCAACTTAAAGTTATAAGTTATACCACCTTAAAGTTATAAGTTATACCACCTTAAAGTTATAAGTTATACCACCTTAAAATTATAAGTTATACCACCTTAAATTTATAAGTTATACCACCTTAAAGTTATAAGTTATACCACCTTAAAGTTATAAGTTATACCACCTTAAAGTTATAAGTTATACCACCTTAAAGTTATAAGTTATACCACCTTAAATGTATAAGTTATACCACCTTAAAAGATTATAAATAGAATAATCAGAATAGTAGTATGAATTATTTTGCATTCAAAAAGGTAATTATTATTAGCACTACCTTTTTGAAGGTAAAGAAAATAACTTAAACTATAATATCATATAATTGACATATATATATATATATATATATATATATATATATATATATATATATCTACAATTATATACATAGCATATATAGAATATTATCTATTACTTATAGCGTATTGAATTCAAAATCAATGATCTATATATATACAATGTTGGAGATTTGGTATTTATTCGGCTATTACCTAGAATGGTTTACACCTATCATATTTAATATGCAATATAACTACTATATTTAATATTGCAGTTTATTACAAACAATTGTGAATTAAATCATTATTCTTACATATATTTACATTTACGTTATTATCGTTTCTTTTTCTTATATAATACGAATATTATACCGCCTTTTGAAAAATATATAAATATACTACTTACTACTATAATATTAAAACTTAGCGACGCATAATAACTAGCCTATAGGTATAACTAGCCTATAGGTAATAACTAGCCTAACAGTATACTGTTAACCCAAATTATATACATACATTGTTCGGTTCAATATAATTCAATAGAAGATTTGATGATATACGAATAGGTTGACAATTTAGACGGGTGGTAGAATGAATAAAGGTTAACTGTTCGATGGATGAACGGATGGTAAAATTTGAACAAACAGTCGACGTCAAGTATTGAAATACATTTGAAATACTTATATATTAGAATTGTTTATTTATTAGAATAGATACGGGTAAATATATATTGTGATATATATATTTTTTATATTTGAGTCAATCTTTAGTATTAAATACATTTGTAATCAAATTGTGTAGACTTTCTACTTCACTGTATTAATAATACGGTATGAGTATTATCTTCTAAGTGGTAATCCCAATATGAATTCACTTACCTTATAAGCGTAGACTATATGAAGAATAATACAGGAAGTGAGCTGAAATAGTGCTTTGTTATAGTGCATTTTAATTAACAATAGGTATGATGTAATTCAAGTTATTCTATAAAGTATACAAGTGCGCAACTCCGAAAAACAATGTTCAACCGCTAACGAGTCAGTTCACTAAAATGTTATATATTTAGTTTCTATAAACGCACATCAATTTGTTGTATGTTCAGCAAAAGCTTTACTTAAAATGTTACTTGTTCTTGTTGAGATCACGAATAGTATGAGTTTTATAAACAATAGACGTTCTGTAGACAGCATTCCAAAGTTCGCCTGTACACAATAGACAATATATTACTTATTGTCTATCAGCTTATAGTAACCGTATAACTAATGCAGTGAATGCGATACGATACATCTCATCGATATTTGCATTTCTAATATACGGCATATAATTTAAAATTAATAATGGTTAATATTAATTACTTAACATTGTTTAATATTAAGTAATTATATGAATATAATTACGAATGTATAGGTTATCGGGTTATATATGAATAGAAGTGTAACTATAATATACTATAGTATTGTTATTCCCTATATGGATTATCAATAGTAATTTATAAAACTGGCATTATTATTATTATTATTATTATTATTATTAATGAATAATACTATATGGGATTAAATTCTAAAGTGGGAACATACAATTATGTATTTTAAATAGTCTATAAAATATTAATAATGAGATATTAAACATGACCCGAGAAGTGAGATGTATGAATTGGGTATAATATCAGTTGTTAAATTGCTCAAAATGTGTTTATACTTTTATTGAACATGTGTGATGAGTGGATTAAACATTAAACGGATGTAGCATATTATATCGAGAAGCAATTATATGAGAATTGAAATATAGATTCAGATTAAATTAGAAAATATACGATCTTAATTTGATATTCAGAAAATAAGCATGGGTTGAATTCAAGTAGATTATAAATGATTTTTAATAATTTATTAATATAATAATCGTGTGAAATAACCTAATATCGGCTTTCAAGGTGTGTATTTACAAGTATAGTTGTATTATATTTAGGTGCGCATAAAAAATATGGTAATCTGAATTAGCTACAGCTTTAATATATAGATTACATCAATTAAACAATCTGCTTGGTAGATTGAATATGCAAGTTTTAATTTTATTGCTTACTTTCTTTTATATATTTTATTTTTTTTAAATATCAAAATATTTTAGAAATCATGATAATTTACAATATAGCATGCGCCAAAATATAAATATATACAAATTATATCATTTATTAATTTAGATAATATATATATATATATATATTGTTAATTATCGAATAACTGTATATACCGATATTTACTATATAATGTAGTATATGTGACAATTTATATAACATACTAAGAAGTACTTAAATTATTATGTACACTGTACAATAGGGTGGATCACTTTGATACTTTTTTCAATATTATTTATTGGCTCATCTATTATATATAGCAAATATATGACTTATAATGAATATATATAAATTTTAATTTTTTTTTTTAATTATGGCTGAGCGACACCCCATTCAAATTTAACATGGGAGAGATACAATATTTAACATGCAAAGCATAGGAGCAATATTAAAATTATAAAATTGAATGGTAATAATGATTTTTTAATAATGAAAAATGACTATGAGCTTTATATGATATATTATTAAATAAAAACATATTTAAATAATTTTTTAAAAAATTGTTACCAAGAAATTCCAGGAAAATAAAAATTTTATAATTTTTTGTATATTTTTGGCATTTTTTTTTCTTAAAATATTGTTAAATTTATAAGCAATTCAACAGTAGTTATATTTGATCCCTATGAAATCGATAATGATAAAAAAATATTAAAAATTTAAATTTAATTTGGATTTATAAGTGTTTTTCAGGAAAAAAATTGAAATTTCAAATAATCCAAATATTTTATTTAGAAATAAAATTTTTTTAAAAATATACTTACTATGCGATAAAATAAACTATATGTAATGCTATATTCATCGTTGAAATAAAAAAAAGCAAAACTTATTAAATTATATGCAGAAATGTACGACAATGTAAATTTTTACGAAATATGATTTATTTTTTAATAGTTATAACTATGTAATATTAGCTATCATTGAATATAGTTAATAGTAAATATAAGTTAATTTTAATATCTTATAGTAATATTATTGATAATTTATTAATATTAGAATATTAAAAATATTCCAAGAAATTCTAGAATTTAAAAAATTATAAACATTAATAATTAATATTAAACCTAGAAATAATAGTAAATCAGTAGTTATTATTAATGAGTAATTATTAAGTAAGATGTATACATAAACATATATTACACTTTTTACAATAAAAATTGCAAAATTATAAATTGTATTTATAGCTATGAAATAACTTAACTATAAGGCAATCTAATTGACAATTACATACAATTTAATAGAGATAGAAAATATATAAAAAGAATATTACTGCATAGTTAAAATATAAGAGGATTTTGAATCTTTAAATAATTTTATTATAATTACATTGTAAAATTTTGTTTAGAATTAAAATGTTGCATACATTTTCTGAAATGTATTGTCATTCGTATTCTCTGGTCACGTTCTTTAGGGTCTGCTAATTTGGTAGCTGTTTCAGAAACCAGTCTTATCGTTCTTTTGACATGCTGGGAATGACACGGTATATCTGAAAATCAAATATATCAATATTTTCAACTGTGTATGTTCTCAGGTCTTCTGTTGAATAGCTACGAGTTAGAATTGGTTCGAGCCAATCATCAACATATAAAACGAGATTATAATAATGTGTCGCATTAAAATCAATTTTTGGTAAACGGAAATATCGTTTCCATCTTTTTCAGCATTACTCTATCTTGTAAAATACGTTTTACAGCTTCAATCCTTACACTTGGATTGGTATCAGAAAGCATTCCAATTAAAATCGATTCTGTATGTAATAAAAATGAATTGTGAGATATCGTCCGAAAACATTCATCTCTAATTAATTCGCAATCTAACTCGTGTATATTTTCTATAAAATTAAATATATGCTTTGGCGGATTGGTAAATCTTGGTTGATATTTAATCGCGAACCAATTTCGAGCATAAACTTTTATAACAAATCTTACTAAATAAACAAGATTAAGTGTAGGATTATTTTGACTCGTATAATACCGAAGAATCCTATTTGCTGTCGTTAACCAGCATGTATTCCCGAGTTTTCCTGGTGAACGTCTTTTAAGAGAATTATTAACTCCATAATTGATTGATAAGACTATATCTCGAAGATATTGCTGATCAGATCCTAAATCTTGACAATTCTCTAGATATCTTTTGAATATTTGATCAATTTCAATTGGAATAAATCCAGCAACATCTGCTTCTTCACATTTAGAAAGATTTAAACCAATCGGACCATTATGTAAATCAGGGCCTTTTGTTTCTCCATCCAGCATTGCGAATATCTTTCTAAGAGGCAGCTCATTCATATGAAGTAAACAAATCAACCAAATATAATATTGTATATTAAAAAATATGTTAATAAACATCTGTCTATTATTTCTCTTATCTATTAAAAAAATTCTTTCACATCGAGGTACCTGTCGTTCTCAAGAACAAAGGCAATCATGTTTGCATTTACATGTACATATTTCAAATAATATTTTATACTTTTTAATATGTTCATTTACAGATTTGGAAAAATACAATTTGTGCTCTGACTTCTTTAATTTTGAAATTATCATAATGTATTTATCTAGTTTGTTAGATATTGATTTCAATGATATCACTGGGATCGATGCTGAAATCCAGATTTCTATTATTTTTTCAATCGTCTGCATTTTTGCGTCTCTTTGTTGTACTAAATTGTCAGATATATATGTATAATGTCTAAATATGGTGGAAGCTGACGATTACTCATCATTCTTGGTGTAAATAAAGTATAAAATGGAGATTTATTGCGTAAATTCATTGTGAAAAATAAAAATATTTTAAATATATAGCATTAACAAAGAATAATAAAATGGTGGAAATAATAGGGAAAACAAGTATTTATTTATTTTTAATGGGAAATTTTTCTTAAAAATACTTATAATTTTGAAAAAGTCGATAAATTCAGACTTCTGGCGATAACTTAATATTGCAAATAATTTTTTTTTAATTATATGATTAATTTTTATATGCCTTAAAGTTTATATGCTGAGTGAGCCAGTTAATTCTGAAAAAAGTGATCCACCCTACTGTACAATATACAGTGTACTATTTACAATCAACACCTTTATGTCATAGTTTTAATCAGGAGTAAGTTTGATACAAATATATATTTGGAACATGTATCATGCAAAATCTATAAATACATGTGTAGGTTTTAACCCCATCGGGTGACTGCAGTCAAAGAGTATGCAAATGAAGATACGCAAAGGTCCAGCAAATTTTTATATAGATAATCAAATTATATAATAATAATAATTAATTTTAAAAATTAGTGCATCAAATTAATTATTATTATCGAGTAGATTAAAAGTAAAGTCATTTAAAAACTCTTATGCCAAGAGGGCTTTGATTTGTGAATTAACTTTTTAAATTACCACCATATCGCACCTATCTTTAATTCCGTATTCGTATCATGCTCATTATAAATCATATCCGTATACGTATATGAGTCCCATGGCATGTTGGCTATTTTTGTCGAGTTGGCCAATCTGATCCTCGAGATACCATTGACGATTAGATAATTCGAGGATCCACAGCATCTCGTCGTGTTGCAGTGTGTAGAATAACATGGTGTTCGTTACTCGATATATAGCGATGGTGTAAGCGTAGTCATGACAGCCGTTGTTATCTCGTATCGGTGTTTATTATAGAAACTCACTGGGAATTGTGATTTTATATTCAAATAAAAGGTTATAAAATAGTTATCATAAAATCATAATAAAGTAATTGATAACAATACATAATGTTAAACAAGTCCTCTCAACAATGTATTAGCAATTATATTAATAACTTTACATTATATTTATAGATATATATCATTTGTCAGTTTTTTTTATTAAAATCATCTAATTATAATAACTACAATAATTTGTATAGTATATAATATATTAATATTAACTTTAACTAAAACCGAAGAATATCTGTTACATAATAGATCCTGCAGATATTCAAAAAAGAAATATATTTAATTGCAGATTTTTCTTTTAGGTATAAATTATAAGTGTTAATTATTTGACTCATATTCTCATTTCACCATAACAAACGTTGACAATTCATTGGAATTCCATTAGATGTGTTCGTTTATCCTAAATTGACATTAATAAAGTTATATTGTATATTATTTTCATTTATATATATATATATATATTTATTAATATTTATTAATACATTTCTATTTGTTATATTGAATAGGGTGAAATAATTGATATATGATTTTATTTGTCTATCTAATATTATATACCTAGGAAATATATATACAATATATCTATAGGTATATATATATATATATATATATATATATATACTATATATCTAGCACACCTTGATTATTCTCAGATGATTACATATATATTATATTTATTTATAATATACATTATATTGATATTATTATAATACTATAGTATTATAATAGTGATAATATATTTTCTCATATACTATATTAATGTTTCCATTATTAATTTTATAATATATGCATAAGGTATGTGATTCAGATAGATACTACTGAAATTTCAATAAAACATATAAGTAAAACCGGAAGCTTTATATATATATATCTAATTATAGTTTCTGTTAAAATATGATAAAAAATATGAAAATATAAATAATAATACTTATTAATATATTTTAAAAAACGGATATACAAAATAAAGTTATTAATTCTATTTATATATATTAATATGGATTATCCTTGATTGGTATGCAGTATACCTAATGATATATTACCAGATATATATGTTTAAGGTAATGTATATAATGATATAAAACCTATATTTAGTATTCATATATTATCTAGTTTAACCGTTAAGTGTATTCGTATGATTTTTAAACCGTAATAACATTTTGAATATTCATAGAATTTCTTTTAAGAATTAATATAAACTACAATTAAATTACAATTGAATTTAAATATTATTTTGTAATAATATATTATATTACATATCATATGTAATTCAATTTCAAAATAATATCACTTTTTTCTAAAATATTAAATATCGTAACTTTTTTATACAATCAACATATAACATATGAACTATTGTATTATCCATATATGATATTTAAAACATTAGAATATATCAAATAATTAATCTTATATACTCAATTAATATTATAACGTGTTAGATAAGAAGAAAAAATAATAATTAATTATTTAATTATAATCAATAATATTTAATTGAAGCTTAATTTTAAAATATTAATTTAATATTCCAAGACGATTACTATCAATGTATATCATAGTGAATGTATTGGTTACGGGCACTTGGGGGATATGCTAGATAACCAGATAACCACATTATATAATCATAGTACTTAAATATTAATATTAAAATTTCATATTATTCTTTTTAATCTATAATCATTATAATCACTATAATCACTATAATCATTTTTTCAAAAAATATCACATCTATATGATAAATAAATACAAATACTTCTATTATATTGCGGAAGTTAATTGTCCATATATTGCTATATATAATAATATATCATATAGCAGATAGACTATGGTATAGCTGATATATGATATAGTATATATGATATATAATATAGTATATATAATATATGATATGTAACTTAAAGAGACCGGGTACTTAGTAATATTGGGTATTAAAGTGGGTATTAAACTGGGTAATATTATAATTAA
Organism: Osedax frankpressi; assembly: GCA_964035775.1. Classification (NCBI taxonomy): domain Eukaryota; kingdom Metazoa; phylum Annelida; class Polychaeta; order Sabellida; family Siboglinidae; genus Osedax; species Osedax frankpressi. Next base: position 15,025,633 of record OZ038314.1, on the reverse strand, counting down.
AATTTCTTTCTATATATGATAATAAATTATCTTTAATTTAATGTAAAAAGAAATTATTTATGAAGTATTTTAGTATTTAATATTCAATAATAATTATTTATATTTTATTTAATTATTTAAATAAATTATTTAAATAAAATCAATCAGAATTCGACTTCAACATGAATATATATTGCTCTCTGTATTGATTTTAAATCGTTTATTTGTATACATATTATCTAATAACCAATTAATGTTTATTAGTACAAATATTTTTAAATTCTAAACTAAATAATATTTTAATTTTAAATAAATTATTTATTTATAATAAACTTTTAAATATTTAATTTAATAATATAAAAACAAATTAATCATAAAACTACTAACTAATGAATTGTTTTGAAATGGTAAAGAATATAATAACGCCACTAGAGTCTTTGGATAACAGGCAAACTATAGTAGACACCTTAAACCTCCATAATAAACTTAGAGCTCTTCACGCAGTGCCGAAATTATCTGTAAAACAAGAACTTAACAATTTAGCACAAGGTCATGCCGAATATCTAGGTCAGTTCAAATATGTAGTAACATATTATATATATATATATATATATATTTAGATACTATAATTAGATACGAGTGTATTAATATAATGATATAAATATGATTAACTAACAATATATCCTAATATCAATCATAGTATTAATTTAACCCGGCCTTCTTTTTAATATAATTTATAATAATCTCTAATATCGCCTTCCGTTTACAACACCTGTGATGTGTCGCCTGCTTAGATAAAAGATAACTCTATTTCGTATCTATGTTTTGAGATGTCAAAGCAAATAACAATGTATTCAGCATCAACAATTCAAAAACGTGATTGGTATTTCCTACTCCAACCTAAAACATTTACACACACAAATATATATATATATATATATATATATACATCAATTTTAAATTATGATAAGGTATTAAATTATGCATGAAGATGATAATGAATATATATAATATTATAAATATATATATCCATATAATTCTATTCCATCTACAATTATTCAACATTCATTATTCACGTTTTATAACTCTCAGGCTCTCTCCCTCTGCATCTGCATCTGCCTCTCCATCATCTTCTCACCCTTCCCCTACCCTCTCTCTGCTTCTTCCTCTTCATTTGCCTTTGCCTCTCCATCTCCCTCTCCCTCATCCTCTCACCCTTCCCCTCCCCTCCCTCTTCCTATGCCTCTCCATCTCCCTCATCCTCTCACCCTTCCCCTCCCCTCCCATCCATCTGCCTCTTTCTCTTCCTTTGCCTCTGCATCTGCATATGCCTCTATCTCCCCCTCCAACTACCACTATATCTCTCCTCTCCCTCTCCCACTCCCTCTATATCATATGTAATCTAATCGTCGAAAGAGAAAATGCTCGTTTCATTTATTTTATTTTGTATCCAAATTAATATTATAAATATGTGGATAATAGATATTTTCAAGAGCCTCGCATGGGCAAACTCATATAGTAAACACAGGGATTTGTAATTCATTTGTAAATCCTTTACAAAAATTTCCGTCTACAAAAATATTAAATATCAATAATACCCAATAATATGTAAGCTTTATTATATGGCTATATTTATTCATAAAGAACAGTAATGGTGATGAATTATTCAATTCGTAAATGGTTGACTGAATCTAGCTTCAATAAGTATATTTTAAGAATATCTTATACAAATAATGTACAAAATCTAAATATATTCATTTAGACTCAACAGGAAATACGTTCGAAAATGCTGGTATATATACCAGATACTACTATATATATTATACACTATATAGTATATACTATATAGTATACACTATATAGAATATACTATATAGTAAATACTATATAGTATACACTATAAAGTATATACTATATGCGTATATAAGCCATTTTGAGATATGCCGGATACCTTTAAATGCCTTAAATGCCTTTAAAAACCTTTAATGCATGCTATACTAATTGTTGTAATATTTAATGGTGTATCTAGATATACCATTGTTCCCTAATCGAAATCTATGTAAATCACATATATATGTATTTTTGTTTATAATTTAGATTGTATATAAGATATGTGGATAACTGTATAATAATGATGCAAACAGCTATATTGTTATATGTCGATATCTATCTAAACAGGAGTAAAAGTAAAGTCATCGTACATCAGTGGGAATAAACTACTTATATTACTATCCTCACACATTGCAATTATGTAATGTTATATTGTAATCTTAATATATATATATATATATATATATATATATATATACATATATATATATATATATATATATATATATATATGTATTTATGGATTTAACATTTATATACGTAAAATATTTTAAAAGATCTTTTTTATGAATTATACAAAATAAAAATGTATGTACGTAATATGCAAGTATTGTTAAATGTGAGTTGTCGATATCATTTACATTTTGAAATCAGATATCAGATATTTACAAAGCATATATTGCAGCTCGTAGAAATATATTCGAACACAGCAGTAACAAAGAGTTTCAAGGGACACCTTTAGGTGAGAACATAGCGATGCAGTGGAGCACGGACAAAAAAGAATATAAAGGTTATTTATTTATCATCATATTATTATTTTAATATATTTTTGTAATTATAAATTAAGACAATGAAGAGCTGTCATTTATTAATTGGCATATTATTAGGTATGCCTATTCTGTAGAATTCCTAACAGTATATGAATATATATAAGTTAAATAAATGTCTTCGTAGATATTTATGGTTTTATATTGAGATTTAAATTAACAAACTTTTCTGCTCTTTGAATAAAATAAATACAATACAAAGTTGATTTTTAAAGAATTATCACATTTATATGTTGTAACGTTTCCCTAATGATCATATATATATATATATTCATTGATATAAGAATGTAAGATAACGATATATAGTATGTGTATATGTTTGAATATTATATTTCTATATAAATTTATATTTCAATAAATAATATGTAGTAGACTTTCACATCAAAAACGAATATCACTTCCACCAATACCAGAATATATAACCAACATTTAACACAGTATAAAAATAATGTGAAATTATAAAACTGTAATTTGTCAATATAGGAGAGGTAGCCACTCAAGGGTGGTATGATGAAATCAAACTATACGATTTTAAAAGTAAGAAACCCAATTCCGGAACAGGTAATTATACTCATACTTAATAATTAGATACATTCTCTTATGAATGAAATGTGGATAGTGTATGTATGTTGTATCAGTGAATTTAAACATTCGAATAAACTTTAAATAAACATACTTTTAGAATCAATTGAAATTATAGCCATTGATTGACTAAAATACTAAGTAAAAGACACTATAAATACTAGTTACTCGAAAATCATAACATTATGTAAATATTTACATTATAACAACGATAAAATAAAAAATTCAAATATCTAAATGTCAAAAGTCATTACCAATATGAGTAAGTGTATTTATACACAATTAATAAAACTAAATAAGATTGTTCTGGGATTAACATTATATTCCTTTGTCAATTGAGAATAATAGACAGTTGAATCTTGAAACAAATATGTTTACTGAGAAATGAAGATAATTATTTATGGTTAACATATTTCTAAATAGTTCCATTTAACATTTATATATAGTAGATATTCTTCCAATACACATTAATTTACTTGTTAGTGAAATTGTCTTATTTGATGTAGGAATTAAGATATAGCTTTACCGCTAAACAATGTCTTCCGATAAAACCTAATCAATAATACCTTTATCCACTACAGGTCATTTCACACAGCTCGTGTGGAAAAATACAAAAGAAATTGGAATTGGTCGAGCAAAGTCTCAAGATGGATGCAAGTGGTATGTGGTTGCGAATTACTTTCCTGCTGGCAATTACGTTGGTGAATATGAAAAAAATGTAATGCGAAAGTAAACAATCGCATCTAATTAAAGAGAAAATAAAGTAATCAAAAATCATTTGTTCAAATCTTGAAATTATTTCTATATTAATTATTACAATCTTAGAATATTTACTTGTTTATCTTTCAATTTATTAAATATATTTTCATAAAATGAATATTATTTAATACATTTGAAAATATCCATTAAAAAATGATTACTCTCATACAGTCAGACTTCTTTATTTGAGTAATCAATGATATAAATACCTCATCGATAAAAGGTATTTTATAAAAACATGAATCTATAAATACATTTAGATATAAAATCACTAATATCAATATTTACAATAAAACAGTTAAAAGTATAATATATAATAGTATCATAAATGCATATCTCATTTCTGTACCTGCGAACATAAAAATGAATAAAATGTCATTTAAAATTTACAATTTTTCGAATCAATAAATATAAAATAGTAAAATAATAAAAATTATGGTAGATTCTTTAGTTTGTACAACTAGATATATACTTACATTATAAACTTGTTCAAAAGCTAAAGTATAAGATCAATCATCAAATTCTTCATCATTGGAGTCTCTTCTTTGTGTTTTTTTTATTGGAATAGACTACATTGTTTTTATAATTAGTTATTTCATTGTACAGTATTTTTGAAAAGAATAAAATAAAATAGTAAATTATTAAAAATAAATAATTAAAAAATTATATATTTAATAAGAAATAAAATACATTGTTAAATATACTTTAAATATATTATTTATATTAATTATAGACTTCAATTTTAGTTAGAAATAAATAAATTGTATAATAATCCTTAATATAATTGTACCTTTCTTTTCTTTGATTTCTTATTAACTGCACTATTAACACTGTTGCCATCTGAAGCTGAATCAATGTCTTCCAAAATTGTACTCTTGGCAACTTTTGACTTTTGAAGAGATATTAAAAAATTAGAAGTTATCAATAACGAAGTATATCTAATTATTAAATATGCAATAATGAAAGTTAAATAACATAAAGAAATGAGCTATTACATTAAATAACCTTTACACTATTGATTTTTCCTTTATGGCCTTTATCAGTAGATCCATTATCTTTATGATCATCACTTAGAAATTAGAATTAAAAATATAAATATATAATATAATACAAATTCGAATACAAAATTAAAATCATTGTATAATATACATTTAATAATTAATGGATAATTTTGTTTTAAATTAATAACTTTTGGAACTAAATTTATTAATAACAAACTTTGATGAGCAGGATTTGTCATCACTATCATCTGAGTTCTTATTCTTCATGTTCTTAGATGTGGCCTATACAATTATTTAAATATAACAAATAGCTTTAACAAATGTAATCAAATAATAGTATTTGCATTTTTATTTATGAAAGAATATTTAAATACATATAATAACTTTAGTTTTTTTTGGAGATTCAATCCTGAAATGTTCATTGATTATAATATTATTTTATAATATATGATTATTAAATTATGTAAATATATATATATATATATATGTATATTTAAGATAGTGTTTTATAATATAGAAAATATTATTAAGAATACCATTATTTAACATCTTATTGTAATACATGCAGATTACATACGGATAAATAAATGATGTCATACAGAGTTGAACTCACCCTTTACTCCCTCTGCTACGGGTGGGCTGTGGTACATACGGCTCATTGTAATCATGGGTCATCCTTTTACTGTCCTTCGTCTTACCCTTACCCATGAGTCTAGGTCGTCCCACCGACTTCTGCGAGCAAACGCAAACGTATCAGAAAGAGCGAACTATAGAAATGATCGTTCACGCAATACGAATACAAACTTTGGTTACTTTTGTTTTTGGCTCGCTGAAGTCGGACTGACTCAGTTCGGATTGGTCGAAATCATTGGCAGACTCCTGATCGATGGCACTGCTAGCCGAATCTGAAGTCTTTGAAACCTGGTCCCAATCGATGGCCTCTTCGTCTTTACGACTTCCGCCGACTGCGTTGGCATGGTAAAAAAATGAAAAGAATTGAATATTCATTAATGAGGTAGGAAAATACAATTAAAGCTTTATAATCACTAATTCTTAGGGGCGTGAATGAATTTCAAACAATAATAAATTCTTAGATAATTTATTATATTGTATTCTCAGATAAAAAAACCATATTTGGCAACTTTAAGACTGGCGGTACGTGGTTTTTTGTTGCCGAGACTATCATAGATGGAAGAATCAGCGATATCTGAACCTTCACTGCTATCCTCGGAACTTTCCTATAATTATGATATACGATAGCAATGTATAAATCAATAAATAACAAAATTAAAACATATGCTTCTATTCATTAATTTATTTTAAAAATTAATCGAATATTTTCTTCACAAAAATGATCAAATAAATGTACAACTCAAATAATTATTATTATTAAGTACATTATCTATATTACCTACAATATATTATCTATATAATCTACGATATGTTATCTATAATAGTTATGTTATCTTTATTATCAACATTATCAATGTATATGTAAATGTATAGCACTAATTCTTCTCACTTATCTCCATATAAGTCTCTATAAGTCTCTAACATTACGGCGTTTCATTATTTCGCTGCTACGTTTCACTAGATTTGTAGAGCCTGCAGGCCTGCCACGTCTCCGAGGTCCATCTTTTCCAACAGACTTAACGCTGAGAATGAACGCAAAATCAAAGAAAGTATTCGAATCATTTCAAAATAATAATACGCTAAGAATATTTGTTAATTATTATGACAAAGAATTAACGTTCGTAAAACTTGAGAATATAGAATGGATAGATTTATAATCAATGCAGGGTGACTTGAATCATTAGCTAACCTAGTTTTACTTGGAGTCTTACAAGATTTCTTCTCTCTGGGAACATATTCCGAAATGTCCTCATAATTCATAGTATCGTCGTAGTCGGAAAACTCTTCGTTGTAAATATCACCAATGGTCTTAACAATAGCATCTTCTGCCGCAGCTAGGAATAAACTTGTCATTAAGTAGCAATAGAGGTAGATACAGTAGGAATTACGGAAGTAACAATATCAGTAGTAGTAGTAGTAGCAGTAGCAGTAGCAGTAGTAGTAGTAGTAGTAGTAGTAGTAGTAGTAGTAGTAGTAGTAGCAGCAGTAGCAGCTATAGCAGTAGCAGCTATAGCAGTAGCAGTAGTAGCAGCTATAGCAGTAGCAGTAGTAGCAGTAGCCGTAGCCGTAGCCGTAGCCGTAGCCGTAGCCGTAGCCGTAGCCGTAGCCGTAGCCGTAGCCGTAGCCGTAGCCGTAGCCGTATCAGTAGCAGTAGCAGTAGCAGTAGCAGTAGCAGTAGCAGTAGCAGTAGCAGCAGTAGCAGCAGTAGCAGCAGTAGCAGCGGTATCAGTAGCCGTAGCCGTAGCCGTAGCAGTAGCAGTAGCAGTAGCAGTTGTAGTAGCAGTAGCAGTAGCAGTAGCAGTAGCAGTAGCAGTAGCAGTAGCAGTAGCAGTAGCAGTAGCAGTAGCAGTAGCAGTAGCAGTAGCAGTAGCAGTAGCAGTAGCAGTAGCAGTAGCAGTAGCAGTAGCAGTAGCAGTAGCAGTAGCAGTAGTAGTAGTAGTAGTAGTAGCAGTAGCAGTAGCAGTAGCAGTAGCAGTAGCAGTAGCAGTAGCAGTAGCAGTAGTAGCGGAGGCGGTAGCGGTATCAGTAGCAGTAGCAGTAGCAGTAGCAGTAGCAGTAGCAGTAGCAGTAGCAGTAGCAGTAGCAGTAGCAGTAGCAGTAGCAGTAGTAGTAGTAGTAGTAGTAGTAGTAGTAGCAGTAGCAGTAGCAGTAGCAGTAGCAGTAGCAGTAGCAGTAGCAGTAGCAGTAGTAGTAGTAGCAGTAGCAGTAGCAGTAGCAGTAGCAGTAGTAGCAGTAGCAGTAGTAGCAGTAGCAGTAGCGGTATCAGTAGCAGTAGAAGTAGCAGTAGTCGTAGCAGTAGCAGCAGCCATAGCAGCAGCCATAGCAGTAGCAGTAGCAGTAGTAGTAATAGTAGCAGTAGAAGTAGCAGTAGCCGTAGCAGCAGCCGTAGCAGCAGCCATAGTAGCAGCTATAGCAGTAGCAGTAGTAGTAGCAGTAGTAGTAGCAGTAGCAGCAGCAGTAGTAGTAGCAGTAAAAGTAGCAGTAGCAGTAGCAGTAGCAGTAGTAGTAGCAGTAGCAGTAGCAGTAGTAGTAGTAGTAGTAGTAGTAGTAGAAGTAGTAGCAGTAGCAGTAGCAGTAGCAGTAGCAGTAGCAGTAGCAGTAGCAGTAGCAGTAGCAGTAGCAGTAGCAGTAGCAGTAGCAGTAGCAGTAGCAGTAGCAGTAGCAGTAGCAGTAGCAGTAGCAGTAGTAGTAGCAGTAGCAGTAGCAGTAGTAGTAGTAGTAGTAGTAGTAGTAGTAGTAGTAGTAGTAGTAGTAGCAGTAGTAGCAGTAGCAGTAGCAGTAGCAGTAGCAGTAGCAGTAGCAGTAGCAGTAGCAGTAGTAGTAGTAGCAGTAGCAGTAGCAGTAGCAGTAGCAGTAGCAGTAGTAGCAGTAGCAGTAGCAGTAGTAGCAGTAGCAGTAGCGGTATCAGTAGCAGTAGAAGTAGCCGTAGCAGTAGCAGCAGCCATAGCAGCAGCCATAGCAGTAGCAGTAGTAGTAGCAGTAGCAGTAGCAGTAGCAGTAGTAGTAATAGTAGCAGTAGAAGTAGCAGTAGCCGTAGCAGCAGCCATAGTAGCAGCTATAGCAGTAGCAGTAGTAGTAGCAGTAGTAGTAGCAGTAGCAGCAGCAGCAGCAGTAGTAGTAGCAGTAAAAGTAGCAATAGTCGTAGCAGTAGCAGTAGCAGCAGCCATAGTAGCAGCTATAGCAGTAGTAGAAGTAGTAGCAGTAGCAGTAGCAGTAGCAGTAGCAGTAGCAGTAGCAGTAGCAGTAGCAGTAGCAGTAGCAGTAGCAGTAGCAGTAGCAGTAGCAGTAGCAGTAGTAGTAGCAGTAGAAGTAGCAGTATCCGTAGCAGCTATAGCAGTAGCAGTAGTAGTAGCAGTAATAGTAGCAGTAGCAGTAGTAGTAGCAGTAGCAGTAGCAGTAGCAGTAGCAGTAGCAGTAGCCATAGTAGCAGCTATAGCAGTAGTAGAAGTAGTAGCAGTAGCAGTAGCAGTAGCAGTAGTAGTAGCAGTAGCAGTAGCAGTAGCAGTAGCAGTAGCAGTAGCAGTAGCAGTAGCAGTAGCAGTAGCAGTAGTAGTAGTAGTAGTAGTAGTAGTAGTAGTAGTAGTAGTAGTAGTAGTAGTAGTAGTAGTAGTAGTAGTAGTAGCAGTAGCAGTAGCAGTAGCAGTAGCAGTAGCAGTAGCAGTAGCAGTAGCAGTAGCAGTAGCCGTAGCCGTAGTCGTAGTAGTAGTAGTAGTAGTAGTAGTAGTAGTAGTAGTAGTAGTAGTAGCAGTAGCAGTAGCAGTAGCAGTAGCAGTAGCAGTAGCAGTAGCAGTAGCAGTAGCAGTAGCAGTAGCAGTAGCAGTAGCAGTAGCAGTAGCAGTAGCAGTAGTAGTAGTAGCCGTAGCCGTAGCCGTAGCCGTAGCCGTAGCCGTAGCCGTAGCCGTAGCCGTAGCCGTAGCCGTAGCCGTAGCCGTAGTAGTAGTAGTAGTAGTAGTAGTAGTAGTAGTAGTAGTAGCAGTAGCAGTAGCAGTAGTCGTAGTAGTAGTAGTAGTAGTAGTAGTAGTAGTAGTAGTAGTAGTAGTAGTAGTAGCAGTAGCAGTAGCAGTAGCAGTAGCAGTAGCAGTAGCAGTAGCAGTAGCAGTAGCAGTAGCAGTAGCAGTAGCAGTAGCAGTAGCAGTAGCAGTAGCAGTAGCAGTAGCAGTAGCAGTAGCAGTAGCAGTAGCAGTAGCAGTAGCAGTAGCAGTAGCAGTAGCAGTAGCAGTAGCAGTAGCAGTAGAAAACAATAGGAGTAGCCGTAGCAATTCTAGAAATAGTAAGTTTGAAGTTTAAGATTCAAAGACTACCAGGCTGGTATGTCTATTTCTAACCACGTTTGGGTCTACTGCGTACCGGGTGTTTACTATAATCAGTGGGGCTGCTCTTCTTACTGCTTCCTTTCGGTCGGCCTGGTCTTTTTGGCGAAACATTCGGAGTCGACGCCTTTTTCGGACTTGTGGCATTCATCTTTTTATTCTTCTGATGTTCACTGTAGTCTTCATCGGCGTCCTCTCTCTCCTCCTTCTTATCAATCTTTTCTGAAGATACTTCCTCCTCCTGAACATCCTCGTCTTCCTCCTGAGCTTGTTCTTCTTCCTCTGCTTCCTCTTCTTCTAATTCTGCATCCGCTTTTTTTTCTTGGTTAGTATCCAATTCTTTTACTTTAATAATTAATGATATTATAATTATAAAAAAAATTCAAGTATTAAGATTATTCTAGAAAAAGTTGAATTGAAGATTATATCATCAAAATAAGAATATGATTTCGAATTTTTTTGGGTGAAATATATTTGTGATAATTAAATAAAAAATAAATTATTATTTCCTTTAATGCATCTGGAATATTATACAATCACTTGACAATTATATCAATGCAATAATGACAATTAATGAAAGATGTATATTGAAAAATTGAAATATAATGCGATTGATATTTTTATTAATGTTTTTTAGGTTTATATAATAAATATAGTAAGACTATATTGCTATATATTATATTATATTATAATATGCTATATATTATAATAATAAAATTATTAAGTTATATAATCGTAAATATATAATATTTTAAATGAATACAAAATATATTTATTTGTTCAAAAAAACCTTAAACTTATAATTGAAATCCATATTTTTATTAAATTTTGATTAAAATTATATTAAATTACAATGGAATTTAATATAATTTTATAATATTAAATTATATTAAATTCCATTGTAATTTAATAATTTAAAATTATAAAAAATTATAAAATTATTATATAATATATAATAATAAATATATATTGTTAAAAAAATCTTTTATACAAAATTTATATTTTCATATATAAATAATATAATTTAATAAAATTGTAAATGATATATTAATTATTAATTATTAATTATTACAAAATGATAAACAATTTTATTCAAAATAATATTTTAATTTCTCTATTCATACAGTTCAATTGATAACCTTTTTTACCATTAGTAGCTTTACTGAATGGGTTTGCTTTTTTCAAGTTTAATTTTTCAGAATTGTCGCCATTTTCCGAAACACTATATTAATTGTATATCCTAAATATATTTACAACCTTTTTTATAAATTACTAAACTAAAAACTAAACTAAAAACTAAACAAAAAAGTCATATCAAAATACAAGCTTTAACTAAAATAACTTAATCCATATGTACAATATATATAACAGTATTAATATGTAGTATGGTGAATGATTAAAGAAACTACGAGATAACAACAAACTCGGTACGTTCATCCTCGGATGCCTCGGCGTTCGGTTGGTTTGGGTATATTACCTTGTAGTAGAGTTGCGTGGGTAACAGGCCAAACACTTCGCCGTGTTTGAGGATGCGACCCTTATCACGCGGCAAAATGCGAGCCTGTTCCCCGAGGCCAACTGCCCTCAGGAAACACGGATTCGTGTGCGTCTGCAACAGTCGAGGCGTAAATGCGGGAGTCGTTCATAGGGAATGTCGATGTAATCATATATTCAAAATTGTTTAGATTAAAAATAATAATATGTGAAATTGTAAGACACAATTTAGGCCGCTATATTTAGAATCATAATTCAACACAATTGCATCATAGAAAACAAACTATGTTGAATATATATATCTATTAGACTATTCCAAATAGTTTTAAAACTTGAAAAAAACTTACCGGAGTTAGTATAAGCTTATCATTGATAAATTCGAGATTTGCATGTTTCCTGGAAACACGTTTATCTGTAACCTGACAATAAAAAGAATATGCAAATTGTACATGTATATTGGTCATACAATAAAGATGTAAAACAGTGATAAAATAAATGTTTATGTGTGTCTCATAGTATATATATAAAAAATTATAGTACTATAATATTCTTATATATGAAAATATCATTACAATTTTAAAAATAACTTAAACAAATAAAAATATATTATTATATGTAGATTAATAATAATTAATATTAATTATATTTATATTATAAATTTATAATTTCATTTATATATTAGAATATTATAGTTTCTATGAATTCTATTAGTTTCATAAAATATTATAATTAATTACAATCATATAAACAATTATAAATAAACAAATTATAACATATTATTTGAATAATCATATTCAAAATTAATTAATATTTGATTCACAGATTCTTAAATTAATATCATATCTGTTAAATGAAATTATTCTAGATGATATGCTGTACAAATTCTACAACTATTCAAACTAATGGAAAATAAATTGAAAACAATTTTAATACCTTGAGAAAAGAACCTCTTCCAATAACTTTTACTTCATCGGTGGGTACTTTTATTAAATTACCACCATCCACTGGTCTGAGGAGAACAGACATCTGTGAATCTGTAAAAAATAGTTTAAATATTCAATTTATATTCTATATAATCTGTTGTACTTATAATAAATATATTATATAAACAATCAAGTATTACGAAATTTAAATTATGAAAAAAAATACAGTTGATATTAATAAAGAGAATACATTTTAGAATAATTCAGTAAATGTAGTAATTTCATATTATATATTATGATATATTGTATACATATATAATATGATAAATTTATTTTTTATATATTTTGATTAAATTTCCAATATATTATTTATACTTTCTTATTGCAATATATGTATGTATATCTAATATAATATATTAGAAACGTAAACATTATATTATTTATAACATTATTATATACTTATATATAGCATTGGGGTTGTAATATCATATATAAAAGTAAGTTTATAATACATATTATTTATTCTCAATTTCCATAATAAATCTACAAAATATCTAGGTTTCATACTTACTTGCCGATGTATCATCAATCTAATTATGATAATACATAATATATTGTTATTTTATTTAATCGTATATTTATAAATTGGAAATTATTATAATTTATATAATTTTAACTGAACTATTGCTATGTTTAAACTAGATATTAAATATATATATACATAATTAATCTTAAATAATCCTAATTTTATGAATTTTTGAAAATAACAAATAAACTTATTTATTAATTATATATATAGTATTTTGGTATTTTAAATATACTAAATATTGGACATATTCTATATAGTGCATTCTTATATGTATAATAAAACCTGGGGAAAATATGATTCTAAATGTATTTAAAACTATAACTTAATAAATTTATTTTAAAAATAACATATAAACAAAGAATTGTCACATATACAAATAGCCAATAGAATCACTTTTTAAATTATATTACTTAATAGATTCTTACGATTTATTAAAATATGTATTTAAATGTTTCATATAATTAATAGCATATTTAAACAGTTGACTAATAAATGTATCTTTATTAAATAATATAAATAAAATTATCTAATACTAGTTTAGTAAATAATATAAAATAATACACTATTATTACCTATATAAAATTACCGCTTCTTATCATTCTCAATCATACAATTTTTACTTTACGTTTTAATACATTTTATAATCCTAATCCAATTGTAATATAATTTGAAAATATTAAAAATTAATTACTAATATTAATCTAATTACAATAAAGAAATACAAACAAATATATTTATTTATATATGTGGAAAATAGTAATTTGATAACAATATTAATAAATTAATTATTTCGAAATGTATTAAATAACTTACGAAATGTCTGAGAAATTAAATTCTCATATGCAATATCAGAATAATTAAATATATTTTATATTAACTAGATAAATGAAAAATTACAGAGTTATATGTGATAATGTATCATATAGTTTTAAAATTATTTTATATGTGAATTTAAAGTAATATCATATAGTTTGATATTTAACCAGGTCGAATACATGTGGGAAATCTTGTAATGAAAAGAGTATTATTCATTTCAGTGAAATAAAATAGTTATTATATTTAAAACGTAAAATAACTATTTAATGTGTATGATATACTTATTATTACATGTCTAAAAGTGAAGTAATGATGAAATACAATAGATCAATATTAAATCTTAACAATCTGTGATTTATTTATACTTAATATGTATATTTAGATATATTTATATATTCACATTATTTTAGGAAAATTAATCACTTATTGAATATACTATAAATAAAGTTGAAGTACATAATAATAATTAATTACGTATCAATGAACAATTAAAAACAGTTAACCCTTTACTTAATGGTTAACTTAGTTATATTTAAGTAGACTAATATTTTGTATAATATTTAAAATAATGATACTATAGAACAATTTAGTATGCGTGTTTATGGAAGTACATTTTTTAAATTAAAATTACGAATTAAAATATAATATTATTATACCTGTTAATTTAAAATGTTGTTTATTTTAACTAAACAATTTAATTATGTATACATATACAAACTTTTATATAGTATTTATTATACTATATTCCGTTAAAATAACATTATGAATTATATATTCAGCATGTAATGAAATATAATCTGATTATGTACCTTAAATTTAAAGTATGATTTATCATAAATATATATATTTAAAAGTATGTATTATATTTAATAATATAGTGCATTACAGAGATATAACGTTATATATCTAGTAAAGTAATGTACTTACACTAATAAGGCTATACTATTATATTATACTATACTATTATACACGTAGAAAAATTAATATTGAAACATAGAATATACAAAGAATTGATTACATATTTATAATTATATCTAACAAAATATTATAAAAAAATGTTCTTGTATTATAAAATAGGAATTTTTTAAAGCTTTTTTAATATATTATTTTATGCATTGTTATTAATTAATAGGTGATTTATTAATTAGGATTAATATATATTACATGAAGGTTAAGTAGTACAAATTAAAAATAATAGTAATTTCTAATATCATAATTAATTGACGATATTTACAATATGTTTGGATTTTCAAATGTTATGATTCAAGGACAAGCTATATAATATTAATAATATGTTAAATAATGTTAAATAATAAATTTTAAAATATAATTATATTATTAACAGCGATAACAAGTGTTTGTCATAAATTTACGAAAATTGGTATGCAGTATTCGAATAATATTCAATTGATAAACATCAATATGAAATCATTCACTTATCGTATGAATTATATACCCATATCATCATATCCACGTGTGAATAATTTAGTACTACATCTCGAGCAAACAATATCCTAAATAACTAGAATACATAATAATAGAATTTTATAGCTAATGCTTCAAAATATATCATATATAATCACATTAACTAGTATTCTATACACGTGCACTAAACTTAATAATTTCTAAAATAGAACCTATTATTAAAATACAAGAAATTATACAAATAAAAAAAAGTATCTACAAATATGGATATTATAGTACTATTACGTGATTTATAGAAATAAATCATTTTAAATAACAAAAGCCTAAATTCAAACCTAAACCAAAACAAAAACCCAAATATATATACTACAATAAAGTATTTATTTAATAATACTAGACATTATTTGATAAAAGTTTTATATTTTAAATATTAACCATTGCAATCTTCAGCCATATTCTCTTGTAAGATGGCATATGTTTATGTTTAGATAAGGTATTATAAATTTATTAAAACTGTACTAGTTGCAAGTTTATTTTATAACTGTAAGTACTCTTTAATTAATTGTTTAATTTAATTAAAGCATTACTAATTGCAAGTTTTATATAACTTTTATATAACTATAACTATACACTTAATATGTACTTAAAGTATCGTTAACTTATTCAAATGTAAGCGGTGTTTAATGTAATTGACGCAGTACTAATTGCAAGCACATTTTATAACATTAAGTATACATTAAGTGTTGTGTATTTTATTTAAAGAATTTAAATGTAATTAAAGAATTATAATGTATACTAATTGTAAATTTGTTTTATTACTGTAACTGAATACTTACTATGTACGTTAATAGTTGTTTAACTTAATCAAAGCAATACTAATTGTAAATTTATATTGTAACTGTAAGTGAGCTGGCTGTCATTTAATGTAATAAACTAAAAACTATTATAGTATTTACCCATTTATATTAATTTTTAAAATTAAAATAAAATAAATATATATATATATATCTAATTTCGTAGTTATCGACTATATATATATATATATATATATATATATATATCAATTTATAAATAATGTTATCTTCAGTAGATAACTATGAAATTATATAATTATAATATATAAAATAACTCACCTACCTAACTCACCTGAGACCTAACTCACGTACATGAAAGTAAACACATTTATTTAATATTTTTATATATTACCCAATACAACTATAATATATAATTAATTAAAATTATGACGTATTTATATACCATTTCAGATTATTTAAATTTACATCCATAATATGTTATATATATCCTTATATATTTCCTATTATATTCCTATTCAAGAAAATCATTAGTAATAGATAAATTGTTATTAATTAAAAATGGACATACAAAATATATATATGAAATAATACTGTTATTTAACGAGATATATGCATTTTTTATTTCATTTGTATGTCTATAAATATATAACATTTATATATTGAGTCGAAATATGTATCCGACTTTTTGACAAAACTATAATATAATTTATGATATATTTCAATATTATATTTAGTATTATAAATATTTATAATAAAAATGTATGATACTGGAATATATTATGATATTGAAAAATATATCACATATGTTTATAATACATATTGAGCATGATACTTTTTTTATTTAAATAGCATTTTGCAATGCTTTGAAAAGTATATTTACAGACTAGTAGATTTATCATATGTATAACTATTTCGAATTATGATTTTTTTTTTGATATATTGATTTTTTTTTTGATATATTGATTATTTTTTAAATATATTACTTAGTACTTTGTTACTCATCAATGACTAGGTACACATTTTTATATTAATAACAAATAAAATCATGAATTATTCTACTAGTATTTTATTATTATAATATATAACGACATGTAAATTTAACTTATATTCTAATAAAGTTATACTTCTAATATATCACCCACTCACTGCTAACTTAATTGTATGATAATAACTTAACTTCTGTAACTGGCATAGCAAAATATTATCACTGATCATTTTATCCTCCTTAAATGTATAGTAAATTGACCAATTGTATCCTCAAAGTGACAACATTATTTAGCGAAATCCAAAAAGTGACATAATTAAATATTATAATAAACAGATGTGATTTAAACTATATTTGAACAAAATTCATTGTTACCTTTTAGACTAAAATCCATTAATAATAATAGTAACAATTTTTTGTTTTAATAAACACTTAAGAAAACAAATACATTAAGGAAACATTATCATACATAAAATACAGAATATGAGTTATAAAACTTTGATCAAACTATCTAAATTAATTAAATTACTATAAAAGTACATATATAAAATTAAAATACACGAATACAAAAATCAGAAAAATATTCTCCTAGATAAATGAACTACTATTTAAATATCAATATACATACTATTACCCACTATTACTAACATTACTGGTGTGGACTTTGCTAAATATTACATAAATAATATAATCGACATTTATGTAAGATAATATTATATTATTAAAATATATATTGCAATAATAAATATTAAATCAACATCCAAATTTATCTACTACGGAACTAAAATATAAAATACTCTATCTATCCCGTAGATAGATAACTACTGAGCCAATATGCTATATGCTATATGCAATATGCTATAAAGCACAGATCATTCTTATCTTATATATGCAATAAAATAAACTAGACTTACAAAATCAAAACTTACGTAATATACTATCAAAAAAGTGACCTATAATAATACACAACAATAATATTACAAAATGGTATGTCAATCGCATGGTACATAGCTATATCAATGATGAGCTTTCCTATAACTTTTTTTTATAGAAAACAATCAACAATGATATTATGCATGTATGTTACAGGTAAAACTTACACATTTTACAAAACATATCTTATTATATTATTTGTTATTATCTTAATTAAATTGATATTAATTATTATTTGTCAAGTCTCTTTTGTTATCCTTATGTTTTTATGTCTTATGTTCCCTTCTTATTATTATTAACAAATTAATTCACGAAAGGTTATGCAATGCGTATTACTCATTTCAGTGAAATAAAATAGTTATTATATTAAAACGTAAAATAACTATTTAATGTGTATGATATACTTATAATTATATATATAAAAGTGAAGTAATAATGAAATACAATAGATCCATATTATTTTGATGGTAGGCCTAAATTACAAAATCTTAGCAATCCGTGATTTATTTATACTTAATATGTATATTTAGATATATTTATATGTTCACATTATTTTAGGAAAATTAATCACATATTCAATATTATATTAATTTATTTAATATTTATTTTATTCTTAATAATATTAATTAATATTTTAAATAGATTTAAAATAGTATAGATTTCATAGATACAATTTTGTTAGTTTTATCAGTAGGTTTATTGTATCGTAAATCCAAATTCTTCAGCTGCTTTTCATTTTTATATTTATAAATTTATTACATTTTGATTTTGATTTCAATTATTTTGTCTTCTTTATCATGTTCCCTATTTTGTATATAAGCTCACTATAGTAAGAAGTCAATACTCAATTTTATATATATGTTGTTTCAATAAAAACCTTCGGTGTATTTATCACTAGATAATATATTGGTCCGCATATATAAATAAAAAAATAAAATATGTGTATATTAAATTCAAATTTATATCATTTAAAATTTAAATAATTTAAATCTTCTCATTCTCATTACATTTATATATTATGATTTTTAATAATTCACGAATATTTTCAAAAAAAAGTAATATATTCAAACATAAAATAAATACGAAGGCTATTAATTTATGTATATATATTTAATTCTAAAAATATTAGGTATAATATAGTTCTATCACAGATTAAAGTGATTCCGTTTGAATTCTGCGAAATGGAAATTAAAATAATTTTAAAATTATACATATAACGTTACAAATTAACGTTACATATATTCATGTATATGGAATTCACTCATATGTATTCTTCGTATATTATAGCGAATGTAATCTTGGATTATAGTGAAACATATATATTATTCTAATAAATATATATCTACATATCAAATACTTATTTTCTCAAATATATATTTAAATAGAAGTTATATAAGATATCATGTATCAACCTAATAGTTTACTGATATTACATATATTATCATGTAGTTGATGAAATAACTATTGATATCTTAAATATATAATTTATAATATTAAGATAAATTACAAGAGAATACAAAGGTTTTATAAAATCTTTGGTAATAAAATATAAATTTTTCTATGCCAGGTGGCGAAATATAACATATTTAATAATTTTGTAATCATTACTAAATCTAGATAAAATGAATGATTTTACAAATCGATAATTTATAATACAATTAATATTAATTATCTTATTAGTAATGGTTAATAGTGTAACTAATGTTGGTAATTCAACAACGAATTTCCGTCGACCGGACAGAACTCAAATGCCCCCTAAACGCAATAATTCTGCTTTTGTTGACCAGAGACAAAATAAACCGAAAAAAGTAACATCGAATGCAAATCGTAAATGCATCAGATTAGCGACTGTATTTGCCTATATAATTTCAGTTTCTCTAGCGGCTGTTGTTTTGGCTGTTTATTACTCATTGGTTTGGTCTCCGGAGGTTAAAACTCCTGTTTCAGATGCAACTACAGCATCTATTATGACTGAAACCGTCACAAATATTATCGACACAACTATTAACCTGACCACAGTTGTAAAAGATCAAACATAATCGTTAGATAATTAATCAATATTCATATTTAAATCATTTATAAATAATATTAACATTATTATTATACCTAATATTTTCCAAAGGAGGATATATATTTCCCTATATATATTCATGAGTTCTAATAGCTAATTTTCAATAATTTCTTATATATATTAATATTTATATTTCGTTATAAAAAAACTATAATTCTATACATATACTTTATACTACTTAAAAATATAATAATTTATAATTATTAAAAATAATTAGCTTTCTATTTTAATTTTAGCTTTTTATTTATAATATACATATTAACTCATATTAATTCTCTATTGTGAATTATCAAAAACACAAATTGGAGTTGACTACTCTAAATATTATTAGTTGATATATTTTTCTTTTAAAAATACTATTAAAATATTATTAATTGATAGTTATATATGTAATGAGAAGATTCAAACTATTTAAATTTTAAATGATATAAATTTGATTTTAATTTACAAATATTTTATTTTTTTTATTTATATTTATATTGTGCGGACGAATATATTATCTAGTATTCAATATTAATAGAAAATATTTTAAAAATATTATTAATATTAACGTAATAAATTAGGAATTGCAAAATAACGGATCCTCACAATATTATTTGGTACTATTTACATAATTTGATACCTTTACATATAATCTTGGATAGTGTCATAACAATGAATAATTAAATAATAAATATAAAAATATAACATAAATTAGTAATCTTTTTAAAGTTTTGATAATAGGTTTTAGCATAAGAATAATTAGGCAATTTTCAATTAGTGTTATTTAATTATTAAAAGAATAAAAACATTATCTAAAGTATGGAAATATGTTATTAATCACTTTATTATTTATTTAATAATACAAATAATTGTGTATAGCATGGTTTAAGTATTTAATTAAATATATTTATATTTATTAATTTTATATATCAATTTTTTATCATTTAATTATTCTTCAAATGTAAACTATATGAATCTACCATGTTAAAATATGTCCTTAATATGTAAAGTATATATATATATATATATATATATATATATATATTAGTGTTTGAATATCGATAGTCTAATATTAGTATTTATAATATATAACTAATAATAGAGTATGGATTAATAATAGTATTAAAGTAGGCAATTACTATTAATAGTAATATTAATAATTAATATTGATAATAAACTTAGATTAGAATGTATATAGTACAAGTTGATATACATTGGAAATTATAGTTATATTGAATGTATTAAATTGTAGTATGAAATCCAATATGGATTACTATACATTGGATTATTTAAATTTAGAAACTTTTTATTTTACAATTGTTTATCAAGAAATTGTGTTATGAAATAATTAAATCCATTGAAAATGAATTTAATTATGAAATATTAGTTTATAGAAATAGTCCAACTTTATTTTACTTGATAATTTAAAGTACTTTATATATATACTGATTATATAAGTATATCTATAAAGTACTTTATATATACTTATTATATAAGTATATATAAAAAAGTACTTTATATATATATATTTATTATATAAGTATATCTATAAAGTACTTTATATATATATACTTATTATATAAGTATATATATAAATAATGTGTGAGTCTGATCATATGTGAGTATAGATTTATAGTATTTAAATATAAGTAGTTTATAAGGAGTTTTAAAATATATAAAAAAAAAATTAAAAAAAAATATAATTTTATTATTACTATATAATGTTATTAATTATATGAGGTTTTAATTCATTTATATGAAGTTGAATGTTTAAAATATATGTCTATAACAAATATAATTTAAATACAATTTATAAAGGGAAGTATTATTATTAATATTTAATTAGGTAATCAAGTTTGAGCAAATATAAATACCCTACTATACATTGTATACTAATATAAATATCATATATACAATTGTTACTAATAAAGTATGTTAAATTAGAAGCTAATATTTTATTATAGATAATACTTTAAATGTTCAACTTTTATTTATTGGACATTTATTAATAAATATATAAAATTTGATATTTAAAAAGACTCGCAATATTGAAATATTTTAAATATTTAATAAAATTTGTATTTAGAAATTTAAATGTAAAAATTAGAATTTTAAATCAAAACATTTCAGACTAACTAACAAGTAATTAAATAAATTCATGAATGATATATTATTGAAATATTACAGAAATATACTATAGTTATTACCGTAAATATAATTAGTATTATTATAGTGTATACTATATAGTATATAGTTTAAAATAATATTAAGTTATTATTTATACAAATCATAGAACAAATAATATCACATGATTTTATTCATATTGCATACATTGTTTAAAGGTAGTTAATATATCCTACACATATAAAAAAATATGATAATGATATTTATATGTGTTTATTATACAATATAATATGTAATTTAACGTATTTATTAGATGTTAATAAACCTTATATAGTCTAGATTAATTGAAATATTAATCTACATCTCTTAAATTCCAAATATTACAGAAATACATCAATAATATATTATGCTGGAATGGCTTATTACTAAAACATACTTACCTGTCAATCAAATATTCCCTGAACAGAATGTAGATTTTAAGTTCCCACTTTAACCTATACATATCTTTCAACTAAAGTTGTATTTTAAATATATCTAATAATGATCTACTTCATATAATTTAAAGAATGAAACTATTTTTGTTAGAAGTATATTTATTATTAGTTTTAATCAGTTATATTGATAATATATAGTATATAAAAATAATACCCATTATACAATAATAAAATCAAATATATTTTTATTTTTGCTATTTTTATGCTTATTAGTACATTTTATATTTACAAGTGATATTTTTCACATTTTATCATCTCTTTGTATTTTAATTATTCATGCAAATATAATATTGTATTGTATTTGTCAGACCATAATAATATTAGAATCTTTATTTTTGAATTTACTTCAGAAAATTAAGGATATAATATATTATAACAATTATTAATTATATAATATAATAATACTTCACTAATGTAGTTAGTACCTTCATAAGCTTATTGTTAAATTGCAATCCATATTTATACATGCTATAAATATTTTGTATTATTATCTTATAGAATGGTATAATATATTAAAATTATAAAATACAACAACATAATATGTATGTGGTGTATATAAATAGAAGAAATGCTAATTGTAATACTTATATTTAGTCTAACAACTATAATTTTAATAATTAATTAGGTATTCAAGTTTGAGCAAAACAAAATATTTAAAATTTGATAATTACAATAAATTGTTGGGTTAACAACATATTTCTTCATTTTTAATCTATTTTAACATGATATTACATAATGCCTTGATTTAACTTAATATTAATAATATTAAGTTAAATATTTTGACACTATATTTTGACACTCAATAACATTTTAACATTTTCAGACATAATTTATTCAGATATTAATTAAATATTGCAAGTATTGCAAGGTTAATTTTATATTTTTTCGAGTGGAAGTTATGAATATAGATTGTTTCAAATATAGTTATTGCTCTCTGCATAACATTCTTACTATTTATTTGTGATATTATATTAAAATTATAGTTGAATTATACGATTCTTACAAAAGAATTAAAATTTCAAACACCAACAAAATATTCTGTTTTCCAAACTTTTCGGTTACAAATTTTCAAATAGTGGACTATTTTTCTAAAATATGTCATTAAATATATTATGATCAAGAAAATGCACTACAAATTATTCATTGTAAAATAATTTAAATAAGTTAATATAATATCGATATACATTGTATAGCCAATTGATTCTCATTAATTAATATAATTTATATTAATTAATTAATATAATTTCATAATATTTCATATACATAAATACATTAAATGCCACATATATAAAATATACCTATTTAATTTTACATGAACTCAACTTACTAAATTTATATATAAATAAGAAAATAAGATTACGTAAATAAAGACAATAAACGAATATAGAAGAATTATTATTTATACAATATATTTATTTATTAATTTTCTAATATTTGAATTTTTAAGTTTGATTAATTACAAATTATTATAAAGTGCACTATAGGTTGAATTATATTTACATTATATTTACATTATATAATATTAGCTATCTACATTATATTTACATTATATAGTATTGACTAACTACATTATATTTACATTATATAGTATTGGCTAACTACATTATATTTACATTATATTGTATTGGCTAACTACATTATATTTACATTATATAATATTAGCTAACTACATTATATTTACATTATATTGTATTAGCTACATATAAGGTGTTGATATATATACTTTATTGCTATATTCTATATTAATTATGCATATATGAGAATATTGTAAATATTGTAAATATGTATTGTATGTGTATGTGTGTATGTGTATGTGTGTATATGTATGTGTGTGTATGTGTATGTGTGTGTATGTGTATGTGTGTGTATGTTTGTGTATTTGTGTGTGTGTATGTGTATGTGTGTATGTGTGTATGTGTGTATGTGTATATGTATGTGTGTTTATTTGTGTATGTGTATATGTGTGTGTGTGTATGTGTATGTGTGTATGTGTATGTATGTGTGTATGTGTGTATGTGTGTATGTGTATGTGTGTGTATGTGTGTATGTGCATGGTGTATGTGTGTATGTGCATGGTGTATGTGTGTATGTGTATGTGTATGTAGTATCCATATATTATCCATATATTATAAGAATAAGAATAAGAATAAGATATATAAATAAGTGTTTATGAATGTTCAGTTTATAAGTTCAGTAACATATCTCCAGTGGCTAACTTAACATTCTATAATATTTATATTATCTATATTATGATAAATAATATGTTTTATTCAGTTATTTGTGAACTAAATATATATTTTCCAGGAAACATTGAATTATCTTGTATGATTATTTTATTAGAAATGTACCCTTATATATACAATTTTAATGCATATTTAAGTACTTATTTCCATATCATTTAACAATGCATATTGTTCTAAGATATTTATTAGTTTGTTTTTTTAACTTCACATTTGAGATTCCATATATTCTAACATCTCCTAATGTATTTAGAAATATTAAAATATGAATTATAGTTGTTAATTAAAAAATGCTAGAGATGTTAACTAAACACATTACATTTATAAATCTATTATTAAAGTCGATAAAATACCCAACCATATAACAGTTATATTCCAGCATATATCTTGATATAATTAATAATTTATAGTAGCATAATTTATTTGCATAGATTTATAACATTCTAAATTTTGTAGTCATCAGAATATTTTTTAGAACTATTACATAACTGTTATATAACTATTACATAACTGTTACATAACTAATATTTGCTAGGTTATTTAAATAAGAAAGTATATTACTGATTTATGGTTATTAAATTAATATATATCATGCGGTACATTAATTTAGTCCAAAAATAAAATTAGGTTAATTATAATTAACTCTTATATATTTTTTAAACTAAATTTCTAGCCATAACCAAAATACAATTTAAAAATTGTTAACTTATAAGTTAACTAATTAGTAATTATTAGTAATCATTTATTAATAATTGTTATTGATATTTAATTAAATAACTTAAGCTGTCAATATATTTTAGAGTGAGTAACCCAAGAAACCAGATAATATAACTATTATACAATATTATATAATTATTTTATATAAAAAATAAACATAATATATTTTAAATAAAAATAAAATATATTTTAACTTTTATTATAAACAAATTTCTATAATTGAAATATCCCAGTAAACTATTTTAATCATTTTAGTTATTTTTTTATATAATAGAAGTGAAAATATATTGTATTTGAATTAAAGATAGAATATGTTTATTATTTATTTAAAATAATTATAATTATATATTCAACTCATAAATCAGATGCTATCATATGATTTATTTGGTAGGGACTGACAATTAAGTTTGATATGAATATATAAATCACGTACAAAATCACGTTGGATATAAAATGATATTCTATATTATTAATGATCATTGAAATTCAATTTACTCAGGAATAGTGAAAATAATCAAAGTTATGTAATTTATAAACGTGTTGTATATAATTTTATTTTATTTAGCATTAAAATCATGTTTTGTTTATTTTTTAAAAACTACACATGGAATCACTTTAATAAACTTGTCCTATATACAAATCATTTACCGTGATTATATGTAATGTGAGTATTAATAGACTAATGTAAATAATCAGTTTAAATATCCATTCAAATCAGTTTTCAATCTCAGTAGACTGTAACACAGTGTATCAATAATAGAGTACAATAATATATATATGCTTACAATTTAATATTTTATATAATATACTTTTGTAATATAATAATGTATATAAATATTTATTTTATATTTAATGAAATTAGAATATATTATTTTATAAATTATATAGTAGTTACATTAGCTTATGTACCTAGATAATGCAATATTTACATTTAGTATTTCCATCAAACTATAGGAGTGATTTTTTTATAATAAATTATTGTTTAAAATATATTTATTTTCTATAAAAGGATGTCAATTATCTGCCAATCATCCTGGCAAACGAAATAGTAATCTTAGTATTTAAATTGTATCAAAATGTTTTAGTTAACTTAAAATAAAGTAAGCAATGCAACAAATATTGCTGATGTTAAATTATTATTATTAAAAAAATAATCTTATTTTATGTTCAGATAAGAATGTTATTATGTTATGTTAATCCCAATACAAACTATATATATGTATCATTACTCATTTAAGATTTACACTATATTACATGTTCCGATTTGTATATACATGTATTTATTAAAGAGAAAATACCAGAGATTTACCATCGAATGCCATAACAACCGTGAAATAATCGATAGCAGCACATTAATTCTGCCTACGCATTCGCAGATAACGGTTGCGACGTGTTCCTGCGTACCTGTACCCACGACCTACCTGTACCCACGACCTACCTGTACCCACGGCCTACCTGTCCTATCGGTGAACTCTCTAGTCTCACCTGTCACGAGGATAGCTCGCTGCGAAACCTCGTCTGATTGGTAGGACGAATGGCGTACTTATGTAACGGTCGGCGGATCTAATTGCTATCGCGTCACTTACGGTCACTTGCGGTCACTGGTAATATCTATATCTACGGCGTGGCAACAACGGTTTTGTTATAATAACCATTACGAATTGTAGTCATTATTTTCGCGATGTTTTAGTAATTACTCTTCACTCTGTGAAACCAGCTTGTTTTCGTATTATTCTTATGCTAGTCAATCATTATTCCAGTCGAGCTTGCCCATTTCATTTCCCCCTTAATATTTTACATTTCCTTTTATAGAGAACTGGTTTTTATATATTGTAATACTTTGCTGGCGTATGGCACATTATGACGTCATTCTTCTGAGTTTTATTGAATGCAATATAAGAATATTGAAATTTGTATAATTTTTAAATACATTTATTAAAAACTATTTATTGTGATTTATTTTATAAAATATATTCATAAATATTATAAAATATATATATTCGTGAAAAGGAGGTTCATTATGCACTGAATATTTCCAACTAATATATTATTATAAATATGGGTAGGAACACCATAAGATCAAAGTTACCGTTACTAAATTAAAAAAGAAAATAATATATAGACCAAGATATAACCTGTAATGTAATCTTGGATAATACTATGAACCGCATTTCATTAAGATATATACTTACATTATATTAGTATAGTAATAAATGTTTTCAAATGTAAAATTATTTACAGAATGATTAAATCAGGTATCCATATATTAAATGTATAGTAAATATATATTTATCATAGGATATATATGTAATTTAAAAAATGGCACATGTTTTTTTTTATTTCTGAAATTGGTTATATTTCTGTAGATGTTGGTTACAACATTAATATTACATACAAATATAAATTTAATATAATATCTTTGTTATTGAATGTGCAGTATTGGTATATTTATTGATGTGAGATTGTATATTAGAATTATTTAAAATATAAAAAAGTATCAAATAAATTTAAACTAAGTATATAATGTAATAAAATTATTCAAAAAACTAACACCATATTATTAATTTGGATAGTGATAAATAAGATGTGTTATACTATAGCTATACGGAACTATATATATATTATGCTATAAATTAGACACGTATGTATAATAAAACAAAGGTATTTGTATTTTTATCCATTATAATAGATACATAAATTATCTATCAATATTTGTTTATGATTTAATATTCGGATAAGTATTTATTGAATTATAAGCATTTTAAAATGAATCCTATTAATCTAATGCTTTCTACTATTTGATTTTACTAATAATACTTCCATTTTAACTAAATACACATTGTTATTGCAATGCAGCCAGTTTATAATAGTTTATAATACTATAGCCGTATAATAATAACGGTAACACTAATAACTATAAAAAATATGTTATAAAAATATTAATGATTCAAATATATATATATATATTAAATAGTAATATTCTATTTATTTGTCATTTATAAAATATTAAGAGATATCCTGGAATTAATTATTCGATTATTTTAATTTTCAAAATAATAGTTATTGTCTACCGATAATAAATAATGTATTACATAAAAATTTACATATATAAAAAATAATGTTATTATAGAAATATAATTATTTCAAAAATGTACACAAACTAAATGAACTTAAATGAACTAAATAATGTTTAGATGTATTTCATTAAATTTCATAAACTCTCAATTTTATAATTATCATTGTATTTGACCAATAGTTTGATATAACATATATATATATATATATATATATATATATATATATATATATATATATATATATATATTAAACAAGTATTATATTCCACAAGATTTAAAAGCATTGTAAATAATATTGATATACAAGAGTGGCTATATTCTAAAAGAGTTTTCAATAATAACGTACCTATATCATTCAATTTATAGATTTATACTATTATATATACTATATATATTATATAGTATTATATACTATATATATTATATATACACCAACTTAATAAATTCTAAACAATTTTTATTTTTAATTGTATCTAATATGGATTTAAGAACAATATGTCTACATCTAATTATAAACTTAATATCGTATAAGTTTGCATTAGATTCACAGAGTGTTAATTTTATGGCGATTCTATAGAATATTTTATTATGTTAATATTCTATTATATAATATATAATTAATTTAACTTTTAGATTACAAGATGACTTGCATATATTAGGGAACTAGTATGCGATCTCATGTCATGGAGTTGAAAGTAAATACGAGTGGAGTATTATAAAACAATAAAACATACATCAATGAAAACCTATATATTAGTAAACAGATAGAATATTACATTTCTAGAATTAATCATTCATTCTAAATGATCTTAGAAATAATATGCAAAACTAGATATCATAGATTATCACTAAAATGTCGTTATATTTTTTATTTCAAATAATATAAAAGTATTGTATTCAACTTATAAATTAGTTATTGTATATGTATTTAATAGGAAAAGTTATACATTATAATAAACTATAGTTCTGATATTCTATTACTCGAGCAAGTATTAAACTACATTGACCGCAATAACTAACTGATTAAATGACTGATATCGATTTCTTAACAAATGAACTTGTGGTCATAATGGTTTTATCTTGGCTCATCATTATTTATAATATATATAAATAATCATATCCCTAATAAACAACAATACGTGATAAGTTGATACAATAATAGTTACACATTATATCATTAAACCTAACACCAATTATATTTATAAATACATATTACACATGCATGCCACGCATTCTATCATTTTATTAATGTATTTAATTAATCCATTTTCAATATAATTCATATTAAATCAAATTAATTATATTTACTTATAATATATAAATTAAACGTATAATATATCATTTTAATTTTAATTGATAAAACATGGTGTATTTTTTAATATTTAATCAGTTATGTAACCGATATGTGTACATTCACAATATTTATGAATACTGCAATGCATTAAAGTACAGTTAATGCATTACCGCACAATATAAATTCTAACAAATATCACTTTATATTATAAATTAATTCAAATAATATATTATTATATTTTCGCATACCAATTATACCAAGACTTTATGAATTCACGCGATATATATATATATATATATATATATATATATATATATATATATATATATATATACATTATATCTAGTTTGCTAATGACGTCTTTCTAAATACCACAATATTGGACAAATAACTAATACGAATAACGGTAGGGATTAGTAATGTAAATGAATCCCAATAATGATGTTTCAAAGTGGTTTCAGTTTCAAATTATTAGGTCTCGAAACTGTTTCAGTTTCAAAAGATTTTGAAACAGATTTATAGTTTCTCATCAAATAAAGAATATAATAAGCAACCATTTAAGGGCCGGCTTAACCGGTGATAATTGTATAAGTTTAATAATAAATTTCAACCATTTGAATACTTCTGATATTTAAAAAAATATATACATTCGTTATTTTAGAAATTAATTAGAAGGACACATCAGTATTAATAATAAAGAATAGTTAATATATTAATTAAAACAGTATTATTTTTTATATTCAAACTTAAATCTTATATATAAATCCACATATTCGTAGCTAGCCATATAAGTATACTTTACTTAATTATTACTTTAATTAATTATAGGTTGCATATTTTATAATATTGTTTAATATATTTTAATATATTTTATATATTAATAGAAAGTTCTATATTAAGGATATAACCTTTCTAGAATATATGTTAGTCAATATTATTTACCCTTACTTTTTTATAAATATAAGTATTAATTTTTATGTTTTTTCGATATAAATATAAATATAAATAAATATATATTATTAAATATAAATAAATGTACTATCTAAAAATATTCATACTTAAGCTGTATATAATATTGAATTTATAATAATACCTGCTAGTAATACATATACTAGATATAAATACTTTGCATTGTTTTTATTTATTATTAAAAGTTAAATATAATGTTAACATCTGAAATTCATTTTTTTAATATCTAAAGTGCATCTCAAACGACCAAGATTATAAGCAATAAAACAATAAACAATATTAAATTTAATAAATGTTTAATAATATAAAATTTATTTATAAATTAATTCAGAATTTCTTACAACAGAATCAGTTACAATGATAACAAATCCAGTTCGACTTTCAGATAATTAAATGAATTATTAAATAGCGAGATTTAAATATTAGAAATAAACTTAGAATCTAAAATGAGTTGGAGAATTGGTTTACATTTCAAATGCTCGAAATCATTTATGGCAGTTTAATATCAACACATTTAATATCTTAAACGAATTCTATGAAATATATTTATAAATTATACTACCATAACTATTGACTATAAAACAACGTTATTATGTGATCAATTGCATTCATTATAAACATCATATTTACTTAAATAATTTCAATTCTAGAAATTATTGTTTATCTTTTTAAATTTCATTTACCTTAGCAATGTAGTGACATATTTAGAATGATATTAAGCATAACTATAGCTTTAATCTTAAATATTTAGAATTTAATATATTAATTGATATGAATATATTAAAACTTAATACGTGTAATTTGAATATTGTAAATATGATACTTGTATTACCGATTCAATAACGAAATACCGCTGAAGTATATAGTGAACATAATTGTTATTTTATTTTTTTTTTATTGTTTTTTTAAATATATAATTATAACTAATCATAGAAATAAATGTAACAATAAAACGTATGCTAATATTATTATTACCCATTTAAGTGCGTGTACAATGTACATTGTACACTGTACAGTGTACACTGTACAGTGTACATGGTATACAAATAATTAATAGTATTATATATTATAATATCAATTGGAAATTTTCATTGGAAATGTTAGGATCATTTTTTCCAAATATATTTTTTATAAATAATATGTTTATTGAAAATGTAAATATATTATTAATTATATGATTTATGTGTAGGTTACAAATTAGTATACAAATAGTATTATGTTTAATGGAATGTAATTTCTATAAACTCATCTCTTTATATATTTTAAATTAGTCATTACAATAATAAATATAGTATAGAGTATTTACTTTATATAAATATATACTGTATGTTCTTAATATGCTAAATGTTTATATTAGTTACAACAAAGAAAATATTATTTTATTAATTGATAAAGCAATTTAATTCAATATGAAATTAAGTAATTATGTTGACACAATATATAAATATTATATATCAAAATATATATTATATCATATATATTATATACTTGTATCCGATTTATTAACATAATAATAAAAGTTTTATTTAATTAATAACATAATGACCAAATGAAATGCAAGTACAAAACCCATAATAAATCGTAAACCTAGATATGAGTAATTATGATTTCCTGATATCTGAAGTGTGGAATTCGAATTTACGATTTGCTGATCGGTGGGAAAACATTAACCGCGTGTTCTCCCACGAAATTTCCAGCAGGACTGTAGTTGACGACTATGTACCATTGACCATCTACGCTTCGCGATCTTCCCACTCCAATCTGTTCCGATTTCTTCCAAACAACCTGCGTAAAGTGACCTACGAGAACGGTCGGATATAAAGTAAAATACTCATAATATGAATTCGCATAGGTAATACAATATATGGTGTAGGTGTGTGTGTATATGTGTGTATGTGTATATGTATGTTTGTATCTTATATATATACAAGATTAAATAGTATTACATTTTATTTTTTAACATAAAACTAATCCGGATTTCCTTTAATTTAAAAAATTTTAATTTGTACATTGATATTTAGTAAATATCAATGTAATATTATTTACCGGGTCGGAACATAAATTTATAATTTAAATTTATAAATCTAAGGGACATTTCAAAAATAGAAATAAAATGTAGTTAATTGGATACTGTGTAAATTGGTAGGACTTCATAATATATAAACCTGTTCCTGGATTTGATGATTTATTGTAGTTGTAATGTTTTATTTCATCATACCATTGTTTTGTGGCTTGGTTTCCTTTACAGTGAAAGAACGAGTGAATCAAGGGTTTTATATAGACTTATTGTAATTGTTGTAACAAGTATAAAATAGTTGATTTTTATATTTATAATGTAATACATTGATATTAATTTTTTTAAACTTTAATATTCAGCATTTATAATTATACCCAGTAACTCGGTATCAAATTTTAACTATATAATAATTATACAAATAATAAAGTTATTTATCCTTAAATTTATTAATAATTTATTATTATTATACATAGACTATATACTAAGATGGTGGCACGTTCAGATAATTACTGCATGATTCGATGACACTTGTAACTGTACCTGTATAATGCGAATTATCAGACGTCCACTGCATAGCTATATTCTCACCTAGAGGTGTACCCTTATAGCTCCTATTCCTACTGTGTACGAATTGCCCCGTTTTAGCTGTAGGTGGTATTTGTAGTTAATACACTATAATATAATAGGTTCTCTATAGAGAGCTCAGAATATATTTTGAGTATATACATAATATAATAATTATTATATTATCCATAAATAGTATATATATATATATATATATAATATTAAATAAGCTATGAAACAAATAATAAAAATAGGAGATGGTAAATTTGAAGCAATGCAGGAAATACAGGCGCCAATTGATACAACAGGAGTACAAATATTTATTGGACTGTCTCAGTATTTGCTAGGAAATCTAATAGAAAATATGAACAATTGAAATGGACAATAATAGAATAGACTTAATTCCAATAAATTAAATAGACAATGATCCAAATAACACGACTAAGATACTTTGATATAAATACACCTGTTTATATACAATACTATGAATCTAAATATATATTGAATGACGCCGTATTTCAAGAGAATCAACATATAACATATTTATCTAGAGTACTAAGATTATAATTGATGTACCTGGTAAACCATTGGCTGTGTCATATAATTAAATATCGCCACGGAATCTAATATCGCCAGAGATCAATTGATATATACAATATATATATACACATATAACTCGTTAAATACAATTCTAAACTAAATATATATTAGTGGTATTATATATTATATTATATGCATCCGTTACATATAAATTGTTAAGTATACTATTATGAAATTATCGAGTTTTTTTCATTTTAATATTTATAATGTATTTTAATTTTTTATTTTATACGAAATATTTAGCGATTATTTTTGAATTTTTCTAAATATTTTAAACTTGTAATTCGTATTAAACTTTTTAATGAATTCCAAAAAAAACATATTTAGTTGCTATTATTATTCAAAAGTATTTTGAATAATATTTTATTAAATTTTAATTGGAGTCACGATTCATTGCGATGAAATATTATTTAAAATATTTTTTAAAATTTTCATTAATGCTCAAAATTACGCTTTTTATGTTTACATATATCTAATATCTAATAGATTTTTATTTCAAATAAATATATTTTCTTGTAATTCTTTAAAAATGAGAGTTCATTATTGTGCATAGTGTCGTGTGCAATTTTGTCATATATGCAATGTTGTCATTATGAGATGATCTCTTTTATTTTCTTTTTAAATATGGCGAAAACACTGATTATAATTATATTAGAATTGACAAAGTTTTATATAAATTATATAAATCGGATGTGACTTTATTATATTTTTCTGTAATATTTAATTGTTATAAAGTCTTGGGCGTGAAAAAGGAAAAATAGGCATGCACTTTATAATAAAGATAGGCGTGTCTAATATTAAATTCAAAATAATTATATGTGTTTTTTTTAATAAATTTCAAATATATATATTTTATTCATGAGTTTTTTAAACTGCCACACGATATATACTATTATTTATAAAATGGGGTATATTCAAAAAGGCTAGAAAATAAAGATATATTGAAAATGAAAAGGTTATTTAAAAAATGCGCAATCACATTCTAATGAATCTTGTTATAAAAGTTGTTAACATTAATTGTAATGATATAAATTAACTTATAATGTAATAATAATGTGTATACACAGTTACTAAATATTCATTAACCTATAATTATAATACATAATATAAATGATTATTAGTTGTATTATATAATAACTTATTATACATAAATATGTTATTTCAATTCTTATTCTATCTCATTTACTAATAATTAATAATATATGTATATTTTATAATAAAAAGCTGGTATTAATAATAATTTATATATATATATAATTTTTAATTAAAACTTATAATCAATAACAATCCTAAATTCATAGTTATCTAATATAATTTTAAATATATAATAAATAATATAATCCAATTTAAAAAAATTGAATCAAAATATTTGATTAATATGTGGAATATGTTTAGTTATGATTGACAAATAGAAAATACGAAATTATAATTTTATTTATTGAAAGAAAGTGATAATATATGATATATCTAAATACATATTAAACTTTTAAAATTATTAATTTAATTCATATACAGCTGTATTTCATATATACATTAATTTATTGATCTATATTGAATATTTATATTTCATGACATTTATATTGAATTCGAAAAATACCTACATTCATTGTAATATCCAATATATAGGTGTGTAATATGACAAAATTATATATATATGAAAAAATTGCACATGGCAATAGAACTGAAAATAGATAGAATAGAATATTAATAATAATAATAATAATAATAATATTGTTATTTTTCAATTTATAAATATTAAAATTTAAAAAACTTGATAATTTCATAATAATATTCTTAAATATTTACCTATAATACATATATACATATATTATGTAACCATAACAATATTTATATCATTTATAATTATAATTAACGACTTATATTCATTTATGAAGTCATGAGATATTTGGATATGTTTTATGCTGTAGTGATGTTTTATTTTTCAAAACCCGCATTAATGCTTGACTTAGGTGAATGCAATACGCTATATGGTGGTTAGATATAGTAACTCATATGAAACGGGATAAAAAGATTGTGATATATTCAAAAATTCCAAGAAAGTACAATTATAAAAATATCTACGAATATATTAAAACAAGATAAAGTCTTGCTCAAGATACTGGTAAAATATCAGTGTCTGATACAAATGTAAATATACTATCCACATTCAATATTCTAGTCAAATCAGATTACTATCCAAAATAAATAACGTTAATTAGATTATGCAGTCAATGAACAATAAGCCTAATAAATAAGCTACCACTAATGTTTTCTATACGCGATTTACAAGATTGCATGCGCTAATTGACTCAATATTTAACAAAATGTGATCAGAACATGATATTAATATTTGTATATCTAGTACTAATCTATCACAAAGCTATTTGTATTTCATAACATGCAGTTTATACTACTAAAGTAATATTTAAGAAATATCTACTAACTCCTACACCAGAGTAAATAGCATTGTTAAATGACAACAATACTTCTACAGAAAGAACAGGACTAAGATCCGATTATATTAGTTCGATAGACGATCTCAAACTGGTATTGACTTTTGAATTTCAAATAATCATAGTATTATTTTCTTTACTCAGAAACTAGAAACAATATTCCTAATTCATATCTAGACATTATAAACAAATGAATACATATCCTATATATTAATTTGAAATCCCAAATGACTATGACATTTTGTTATAAAGTAATCTTTATATGCTATATTCTATATATAGTATAGTATATTGTTATCATCTTATACATCTTATTCTTTACAATCTCTGATCATATTATCATTGATAATATTATTTTGATGATAACTTTCTATATGTGAATTACTATTCATGCACTATAGAACTCTATACTATCAGATACAATATGATCTACTTTAATTTGAAATAACACAAATAAAGAATAACATATTAAATGTGTATTCGTTAATGTATCATTGAATTGAATGTATACAATATAATTACTACTATATTACAAAAAATAAACTCCATATATTTATTTCAGATAATTCATATATAGTATTATGTAACATTTATATGAACATATTTGCAACACAAATATGTATTTAACAATATGTAATGCATCTTGAAATAATTAATGTAATATAATAAGGTCGTAGGCGTTTTAACAACCAATCTGTATCAACATCATTTATTAGCACGATACTGTTACCAGAGTGATATAATAGATATACATGTATGTATACTATTATAACTATGATTAAATATAATTGTTGAAATATTAATACACACTAACACATTGTTATGCAATATCTAAATAGATAATGGCATTGTCAATAAGATATGTTAATACAAAACATAACACATTTAGAATGTTAACTTATTTTTGAATACTCTCGTAATATACAGTACTCTAATGATAGATTATATAATATGTTTTCAAGAATAGTTCTTCATTGATATCTCATATATTTGATATATATATATATGTATATATATATATATATATATATATATATATATATATATATATATATATGTTATACTAGTATTCTATTTAACATCTATTACGCAATATATCATATATATATAATAACCCATATGGTTGGCATGTTCTTGAGCTGTCATGTTCAATTCGGAGTTCACCGTCAACTTCTTAACATTGTGTAGCATGCGATACCTGTTATGGGCAACTAGAGTTTCTTCGATCATATCAGTGTTATCCAACCTGCCGGCATTGGTGTTATTGGACATGGCCGAACAAATATAGCATAAAGTAAATGCAGCATGAGATAGCGAATTAAAAATTAGAATTTAAAATAAATTTGAAAACAAGATTAGAAAATAAAATACATTTAGAATATTTATATTATTAAATTATTCTAAAAAACATTTTTATTGGATACATGTAATTAATGTCCCGCGTGTTTTATGGTGTGTTCGAAGAACACTGTGTGCATAGGTTTATGTAACGTTCGTAAATATGTCAATATTATATTTTTATAAAATTATAGTTTACAATATAATATTCTCAGTTATTTAAAAATAGAATCCTTACCTTAAGGTTTTAACATTTTTCAACATTTTCAACATTTTAAGCTACCTATTAGCTACCTAAAGAAATTCGTGTAATTTTATATAATGATATCGAGTATAACCCTCAACCAAACACATATAGCAGATATTATGTTTATGAATGTGTTTAACAATGACACCATTTTTGAACAACTAAATAATTCAACATCCGGATAACAGAACAACCTACCCAATACAAATAGTGATAATAATAACAATCATTACAATAGAAAAGTATAGTTTAGATAATGAAAATCTATTAGTACTGCTGCACTTAAAAAACTAATTAAAAAGATAATACTATATTATTACTATATACATGAGAATGGAATATATTAGTCGATTTTCACATAATTAAAACATGATATTTTAAATATTCTAGTATATATATAATATATATACTAGACAATTTAAAATATCATGATTATGTTAAAATATATATTATGTATATATATATAATTATTTTATTTTAAAATGTAGTATATACTATATATATATATATATATATATATATATATATTGTTGAAATTAATACTAATTACTTACATACCAAATATTAATTAAGGTGGCTAATAATTAAATTAAAATTAAGTTAGCTATCATTTGAAATTTTAAAAATATATAAAACATTACCTATATATGTTATTTATGACTGTGAACTCGTAACCTTTAATAATTTAATTTTAAAATTGAATATCATTATTGTCATATTATTATTATCATTATTATTATCATTATTATCGTTATTATTATTATTATCATTATTATCATATTATTATTATCATATTATTATTATCCTAAATTATTATTTTATTTAAAAAGTTATTATATATTTTATTTTATAATATGTGTCCATCTTATATTTTATTATTAGTTATTTGTTATTACAGTTTATTAGATATATAATTTGTAAAAATAAATAATTAGGTTTGCTACTTTAATATAAAATTTTAAAAATGTATAAAATTTCTCTACTATTAGTAATAACATAAGATTATATTTTGATTGTTTAAATTAAGTTTAATATCTTGTTAGAATTATAATAATTCACCACAATGTTAAATATATATTATAAATTTTATATTATAAATCATAATTATTTTATACATTAAAACATATTTTAATATACATACGCATAGTATACCTGTGCACATATCATCAGATGTAATCTCTTTAGTTGCAATATATAATCCATCAATACTAAATATACTATATTATTTTAATATTTCATAATTTATCTATTGCATAGTGTTATGTTATATCTAAATTGAATTTAAATTTGTAATTCATCAATATGTATCATACACGTGAATCATAAAAATATTCCTCGCCTTAACTTTTTTAAACATTACCAGATATATTGGAATTTTAAAATAATTATTTTACCAATTGTAAAATTATCTTTAAATAAATTTATATTTATACTAACATATTCTAATACACTATCATATAATTAATCATATTAATAACTAATTTACAAATAACCTATATAATATATAAGAAGTATGTAAATGAATAAATAATTTTGTGATAAAATCTAAATATAATATTAGTCATTATAAAATTCTCAATATACACATATATCAAATTGTAGATCTATGACAACACCAAAAAAGATTTTTTTAAAGTCATTGTTAAAAAATAATTAAATTTATTCCTCTCACTCGTGATAAAGAACTTTACCAATAATTCTATTATTTTTCAGAACTCTCCACCATAACTATCTCAAATTATATCAATTAGACTCTCTATAAATAAACATTTTTAATAATTAACGTGTAGTAAATCTACCCAGACATGATCTATCGATTTAATATACCTGGTCACATGATTGTAACAGTACTTTAGAGGTACTGTTATTCAGTTGTATTAGATATCGCTTTATATTATATTTTATTTTTGTTATTATAATTACGGTTTATATTCGTGTTCAAATAATTCTATTATTATTACTATAACGGATCCTAAATTATCATAACATGATATATAAGAAACGTATTCAAATAATATTATTGTATAGTTATATTTTACCAGAGATAATACGACTAGGTCGTTTATTATTTTATTATTTATTATTTTATCATAAAAGCTTGAATTATTATATATTAAATATGCTAGCGTAATATTAAAACGACTCAGATCATAATAAGACAGTCGACAAAACTGTGAATTAAAACCATTCTATTACAAAGAACCTGATAACATAATGGAATAAGTTTTTCATTAAATTTACTTGTAGCATATATACCAAAAGTTTAACCCACCGAATAACCAACTCCAATTACAGTACACTGAATATCTCGTTAATCAATGGATACCTCTTCACCACTAATATTGACCTAATTTCTTAATTTATAATTTAATCTGACTCCAAATAATTCGTAATGGAATTATGTGTTGACTTCTGAATAATGTACACCACCGAAAAGAATATAGTCTTGATATAAACTATATTACATATATTCTTTATTTGATACAACTTAAACATTAGCTATAAATATTATAATAAGCAGTTTCAACTTATATTACTAAATTATCTTCAATAAACACCATCATTGAATATGAAGTTTTAACACACGAGTAGACTGATAGCAATGCCTAAATCAACGTATTAATAAATAACTATCTTCTTCCCTTCTAACATAACATATATATACTACACGTTAGCTAACATAACCACACTAACAACTTCTGAGTTAATCTTTGAACTCTTCACCAACTCGCTCTATAAATATTGGATATACATGTAAGTTCTATATCCTCGTGTAAGTAGAATCATCTTCCTAACTATATTACCTCACCTGCGATTTTCCAATGTATTTTTAATAAAAGTGTAACAGCGTTCTCCTTCGGTAGGCATAATTAATTAAAATATCATTTCATTATATAATAATTAAATATAATATGATTTTTAATACTTTATTCATTTCGCATATTTCATATTGCTACTGCAGCTGGGTAATTCACAACTTGGGTTTATTTACATTTTTTGTTGACTTAAGCTGCATCAATATATAGAGATTTCTTGAAGATATATCTTCATAATGTTCATTATTATTTTATATTTGTACATGATTATATATCTTGATTATCCATTCGTTAACATATTGTAGAACATTAATCATATTATTAAATTATTTGTATATAATAAATACTTAGTATACGGACATACGGACATAGCTACGTCGTACATGCACATAGACACACACATGTATATAAATATAAACATACATATATATATATATATATATATATATATATATATATATATTTATATAAATAAATATATATAAATATATCTCGAAATAATAATAATTATTAATAGAATTTATATTTATATTTTTGATAATAGTTATGGATATAAGCCTTTCTATTATTACTATAATAACACCACTACGTAATACCAATCAACATAAATATATGCATCAATTAACCACGCCTCCTAATTGCATAACGCACGCTCGCTTCAAACCTAGCAGTGGTACAGAAACCATCGTAAACAGTAAGCCTTCTCCTTCCGCAAGAACAGCATGCGCCCATCGTTCGTATTGATAGTGGTCCTGCTCGTCTTGTTGGTGTTCAGCTCCAGACGTACCGGACTCGGTTAGTTTGTATGCGGGCAGACGTCCGGGTACCCTGGACGGGAACTCGGTAAGTTGACCTTTGAGTGATTTTTTAGAAGTGAGAGTCAAGTTTATGTGATTTTGTGAAGGTGACCTTGTCATTGTCAAAGATAGTAGTTCTTGATAAGGGTTAGGTATACATATTTATAGGTATTGTGATTACTATATCGGTTTGGTTATTATATCAATTATTAGGTAATATATATATATATATATATATATATATATGTGTGTGTGTGTGTGTGTGTAAGTGTGTGTGTGTGTGTATGTGTGTATGTGTGTGTGTGTAATATACATATTCTATCCATGGAACCAAACACTTGGTTATGTATCAGTGTTAACTTGACATTATTTGTACTATGAGTTTTTGCACCCAAATAAATGTCTGGGTTAATTAAACCATATATGGTATACTGACCTTCTATTTATATCATTGGTACAAATAGTACCAATACCTTCCTATTAAAGGAATTTGCCATCAAATAAAAAATGGTCAGGCATGGCCTAAATTACGTGCATACATATTTATGTTATATCGACATTTTTAATGTTGTTATTCTATAAATCTGATATCTGATAAAACTTTATGGTGGAATCGTAATACACTACTAAATTGCTAGCAATGCAATACATGCCATCCTTAGATACGTAATATCACTATCTCACCAGTTAACAAATATAAGGGTATACCATAAACCATTGAATGTTATGATTAGTTAAATTAAGCACCAGTGAATGTCATAACATTTAATTGTAAGTATACGGTAACAAGGCCACTCTTGGAGTAATATTTTGGATTATCCTTTTTCTCAGCTGTATTATATAAGTTCTATAATATTTCGAATTGAATAATGTTAATTATAAATGAGTTTAACTAAAGTTAACTCAATATTATGTAGGATATAGTGAATGCTAATACATTTAAGTGAAATATTAATTTTATTTCCTTAATTTCTTTATAATAGGAAAACATTTTAATCAATTGTTGATATTTAATTTAAAATTTAAAATAAACTTATATATATATTAAATAATATCTTATAAGTATCTTTATTTGTATATTAACCTAAACTTTTAGAAAAAAGAGGTTTCCATGGTTTTAATCGACTTTAAAACCCTCTAACATTTGTAAAGGGTTTTCTAGAGTTACGTTTAGCTGAAAAACCCTTTTAAAATAATAAAAATTATAAAAAGGCTTTTCCAACTCATTAA
Organism: Osedax frankpressi; assembly: GCA_964035775.1. Taxonomy (NCBI): domain Eukaryota; kingdom Metazoa; phylum Annelida; class Polychaeta; order Sabellida; family Siboglinidae; genus Osedax; species Osedax frankpressi. The sequence goes on along the minus strand of OZ038314.1, from coordinate 14,982,702 downwards.
AATTGAAATACTATTTTACATTATATATATATATATATATATATATATATATGAATTATTGTTCATATAGTTGACTAGTAATATACTCTTTATATATTTCATTGTTATAAAATATATGTTATCTAAAAAATAAATATTGTTTTATTCCAATAAAGTGTATGTACATGTGTAATAATTGTATTAATATTACATGTTAATACTATATTAAATAAATGTGCAATACTTTCTATGAACGATAATTATATAATACATATATTTAAGTATATAAAATAAATTATGTATCTGTAAATTTTGATTATTATTCTAAATCTGTTATCTCAATTTTTCAAATGTCAAATATGTTTTTTAATATTTAGAGTTTTTTAGAAACAAAAGTAATTGTTAAAGTTCTAATTAATAACTGTAATAAGTGGTTAGTATAAAAAATCCTATTTATCGATTAGACTATATATAACAAATAAGGTGTATATTTTGTATGCCATATCATACTAGTTTAATAATAAAATATTGAATATCTAGGAATTATGTTATATAATATATATATTTATTTTCCTTTAATATATCCCACATATTGATTAAATTATATATAATAAATAATGTATATATTTTGTATGTTAAACTGGTTTAATAATAGAATGTTGAATATTCAGGATTTATGTAATATAATATATATATTTATTTCCCAATATTTGTAAATATTTACCCAGAGGATTTATATTTTAATCCATTTTAATACTCGTGATCATAACATATTTTGTTTCTATAATATATCTATATATGTTATTTTTTATTTTATTATGATCATACAGTGCTTCGCCTTCATAAAAAGTATTGTTCTGAAATACATTTAACAAATGGAAAATAAGTTTAATTACAATTATTGAATCAAAATATAAAAAAAAATTATAACATTTTTCAAAATAAATTAATTTTTAATATTTTTAAATAGTCTTATATTTAAATGGCCTTATATTTAAATCTTATTTTTAAATGGCCTTATCTTATATGGTATATTAAAATATATTAAGTATTAATATTACAAAAAAAATATATTTATACATTATAATTATTTTGTATCATTTATATGCAATAATGATCTCTTAAATTATGTGTTAGTAATTATATTTTATCTATGTTATATATTATATTTATATTTATGATTTATCTATATATGATAAGATATAATATATATATTATATGAACTTGTACTACACTTTTAAATAACTACCTTTTCATATGTCAATATTTTACATCTAGTATAAGAGTTATATAGATTGTTTGCTATTAATTATTAGAAAAAAGTGGACGTAAATAAAATCGATCTAATAATGTCGAATGTGTTGCGAGATAAAAAAGATAAAGATTTAATAATGATGTTGGTAATTCTATAACTTTTTTATAATATTTTGTAATATATTTCATATTTTATATAGAGATCACTTCAATAACTGAAAAATTTCTAAATATTTGGATATTATGAAACATCAAATGTTATTGTCAACATCAATTATTTGTATTTTTAAGTTAGTTACTTAGTACATATTCATAATACATATTATACATGTGTTTAATTAACTGTAATCTATCAATGTAATATTGATATTGTATTCTCATACAGGAATTGTATGCAGAATACAAAATTACACATATTTGGTGTGTTTAAAAAAACAGGAATATTCTAATTATATCCGGTCTTGTCAATTGGCGAAATTGTTTGTGAATATATAACATATCTTTTATTTGATATTTACCCTAATAATAGTATATATTGTATTATATTTGTAGGCATTTAATGAGTTTAACAAAATAGGGAGTTAGTATATCCCATACAAATTAATTTTTAATATTATACTCATGGATTATGTATAATAAATACACTAATTATTAATTAGTAATTAAATATAAATATTTGTACAGGTGTTTACTCACTGATAAAATTGATTTAGTTCAAATATATTTTTAATTATTTCAGAATATATAATATTCATATCCTACAATAGTAAGAATGGATCATGTTGTATCATGTTTTAAATAACTAGCAATGATACATTTATATATATATATATTATAGATATACATTTTAATAATTTTATACGTAAAACATTGACCGCTACAAAAAAAATTAGTTAGGCAGTTGAAATTAATAATACAAAATATTATTAAAAATTATTTAAAAAAATGTAGTAGTGTCATAGTATTATAGCATAGTATCGTTTATAAATTTTACATATTGGGGGTTCGTATCGTAGCATTACAGTTCATATATTACTCATGCAGGAGATTAGACTCGCTATGATAGTATGGCATCCTAATGTAATTAGTACACGCTGCATGCTAGGAGTTAGTATCACAGTATCACAACCTAGTGCAGATAATATTTGTACATGGTGGAGGTTATAATCGCTCGTAGTATTGAACTAACGCATATATAAGAATGCCAACAATTTTTAAAATGTTCGTGTTAATTGAGAAATTCGAAATTTTACATATTTATGATAATAATATTACATTTTTAATAAGTTTAAAATAATAATGACATATTGCGAATGAATACCGGTTATATAAAATAATTAATATCAAGTTATATATGCGATATATTAAATTTAATGTTGGGACGTCGTTAGACTGAGATTATAGACATTACATAAAATACAAAAATATACGTAAATAAAGGGTGTATTGTTAAATATTGAAATAGATAATTTTTTTATAAATCTACTATCTAATAATTTCTTCGTTATATAATAAGAAATCGTTGGGAATACTTTGATTGACGGGTGATGGTTAAAAACAATAGTAGGCGTATTTAATATCAAGCAATCATTCGAATATACATAATTATAATTATATCCGATATTAATGAATGTTAAATTTTTAAATAATCCGTAACTTCGAAATCGTTGTATTTATTTCAAAAATCAATTTTAAAATGGAAAATATGAATATTTTCTAAAATATTTATTTAATTATTTTTTCTAAATTATTATTTCATTATTTTTTTAGGGTGATTCCGTAATACCCTTTGAGTTATCCGAATCTATTACCGAAATACTATTCGGAAAAATGTAGTTCCTCTCTAAATAAATTGTAACACGCCTAGGAGATCGTTTTGAGAAATTGGCAAAATCGCTAAAAATAATAATTTCGAAATTTATTTTTTCTCGCTAAAACGCGAACCCTTATTCTGTGGTTCTTTATATACTCAAATATTTTCCATGAAATATTAATATGTCGAATATTCGATTAATGTAATATTAATTCGGTATTTTGAAGTTTAGATTGTTTGAGCTATTTTTAATATCACTTTGTAATGCATTGGAGACGTTTACGATTTTTTTAATTTCCAATTTTGTTCCTATCTCTAAATTAAAATGTTTGTAAAACATTAAAACACACTATTTTCATATATAAAATATCAAGATGATTATGATCTGAATTAGAAGTGAAAATATCGTGAACTTGATATTAATTTAATAATTCTGAATTTAGTAATAATTTTAATTAAATTAACTGAATTATTGGTTAGAATAATATATTATTATTAATACTAGCCTTGATAATAATAGTATGTGTTGCATATAACAATTAAACACGATTATTAATTTAAATGCATCAGATACATTCAGATACATTCAAATTGAAAATAATATATAATGGGTATATAAATAAAACTAAACAACTACAATTAACTAGATTGTTTTTTGGGTACACGATATATAATTTGAATATATTATTGTGAACACATCAAAAGAGTTCACAAAACTATTGTCACCTTGTTTTCTGGGCAGATAGTTTCCTAGTAATCTAGGTAATTTAATATTTGTATTGCATAATCTATTTTATTCGCCTATCAAAATATGTATTCGCATATCAATATATTTGTAAGGTTTGATTCATTAAAACAAATGATGAATATATTATAAATTGTTATGCATAGAAATAAAAATGACTTTAAATATAAAAAAATGTATTTTCATTATATTATATTATTATTTTAATTTCCTTTATGTCAATATTCATATTATTAATTTTGATACATTAATTTCTAATTTAATAATAATATATTACTGAATAAAATGCCTAATAATTATTCAATTACTGGAATAGAAAACTAAATATAAATTAATACACCTAATGTTAGGATTTGATATACAATTGTATCTTAATTATCTTTATTATAAAATTATGATAATATTAATATTAACATATTTGTATTATTTTGTTAAAATTTACATTATATAGTTCAATTTTAAAATGACTAAGTGTTTTTTTTATAAAATGTTAACCTAAAAGAGAAATACGAAGTGAATAGTCATAAAAAACTGTACTTCCTTTAAAAAAGAAAAAAATTATATTTATATTATAAGTGTGATCATTATAAATCTATAATATATATATATATATATATAATATTAAATTATTAATTAAAAAAAAGGTATTTTATTATGCCTATAAATATAATTTTTTATGGAAAGATAACAATTTATTCCTTTAAATTTTCATATATAAAATTAAAAATTGTTATTTTAAATATTATCTAATAACTGAGAATTATAGGTATATTCAATTTAAATGTAATGAATCTGAATATGCAAAAATATAAAATTAAATTGCATCCTTTTCACCCTATTATAAAAATTAATATCTTACAATAATAAACTTCTATGGAGGGTGCATCCTCCATAGAAGTTTATTATTGTAAGATATTCGCACTATACTACACACTACTAGTATATATATATCTTAGTTAGTAAAAGTTTATATATTATTTTCGTTTATTTTGTATTTAATGATTTTTAAGTTTTTATATGATGGCATAAATTACACGCATTATTGAATTAACAAATAATCAGCATGTCATTTTTTTAAATTATCAATGAAAGTTATATTATAATATATATATATATATATATATATATATAATTAAAATTTCTTCCTTCATTCATTATTACCATCCATCGTTCTATCATACTTCTTTCAAGTCACTCCTTTATTTAATCAAAAATAAATACTTGTACATCTAACAAATTTATATTTTAGTCAAATTATATATATCGACTGGGATTTTATTACCCAAATTATATTAGGTTTAGATAACACGGAAATAGAGTGTCTATTATATGTACTAAAGTAATATTTTCTCATTGTTAATTCCTAATAGTTACAACAAAACTAAATATGCCTAGTTTACGGAAAAAATACAAATGAACTATGCCTAATATATATTTATAAATGCCGTTAAGCTGAGGATAATATTGAGTTATATGTTATATGATAGATCATATGTTTTTCACTTAATCGCGATGAGTCATTTTTCGTGGTGCACTGAGTTATACTTGCTTATTCTAGACTATAGATCGAGTAAAAAAAATCCATAAATAAATATGCTTCAGATGTTTAGTTTTCAGATATATTAGTAGGCTTATATATTAGTAGATACAAATAGAATATAGTCTATATAATATATATTATATTTATAAAAATACATATGTTTTCTGTATCAGGAAGAGAATATTCTTATTATTCTCTATACATTTATTACAATATAATGTAATAATATATTATCATTTATATTGTAATAAAAATGTATACATATGTGTGTGTGTTTATTTGTGTCTTTTTAATGTACGCGTGCAATGCACGCCGTGCATGCGCATATATATATATATATATATATATATATATATATATATATATGTGTTAATTAATTTAAATTAATGATAAAGTAGAGTTTCAATTATAATTTTTAATAAATATAATAGTTGTAAACGATATAGCAAGATATTAAAGATATTACTAAAGTAAACATTGTCACTTTTAATTAATATTGTGAAATTCGCATTCCTTAAATAATAGTGATTCACTGCTATCTGTAGTATTTCGTAATTATATTGAGCCATACTAGATTTAATATTGCGCAATATATAGTATGAGATAATATATAGTATACTATGTATAGTACAAGTATACTTGTTTAAGAAATGTCTTATTGTGTCTATTATTAATGAAATATATAATATAATATGGGTTTAGTATTTGATAACCACTGCTTATTAACTAAAAATAGTGCTTACTAATAATAAAATAATTAGTTATATTAAAAAGAGTTGGGTATATAAATTGTTATACGTACCAACTTTATAGCTGTGAAATTATATAAACTGAAAATCTGAGTGACTAGAATGAATGTATATTGTACATAATAATTGTAAACATGTTCATAAATATCTGTTATTATTAGTATAGAATGAACAGCTTTGAACGAAATCTACACGTTATGAATTGTTACGTGTTAATATGGAGATTAGTTTTGCTTACACTAACAATAGAATTCAATTTAGATATAGCAGTTATATATATTTGATATATAGACTATTAGAATTATATATATGCATATATACGATGGAAGGGGAGAGTGAGAGTGAG
>OZ038314.1:14932206-14976076 GCA_964035775.1 Osedax frankpressi | reverse complement strand
GAGAGATAGAGAGAGAGAGAGAGAGAGAGAGAGAGAGAGAGAGAGAGAGAGAGAGAGAGAGAGAGAGGAGAGAGAGAGAGAGAGAGAGAGAGAAGAGTGAGAGAGATGGTTATTATTATAATTTATATAAAATGTTACGCCCTTATCTTATTTTATAATTTATTAATCAATATATATTATAATTTATATATTATAAATACGTTTAGTTAATTATGTGTATCATATTCTAATATATCTATTAATAATTTTCATACCATTGAATCATTATATATCATTCTGAATCACATTAAATATAGAATTATAAAATATATTATACATGTTTATATACATTTATACATTTTATAATATATCACAACTTTATATAGATATACATTTATTATTAATTTAATGTTTAATAATTGTATTTAATTAAATTCTTGAAATTAACCCTTTTTGCGTACATAGATATTTAGAGCTATTAACAATTTAATTAATTAACAATTTATATTTTTAATTCTTGGTATGTATAATATTAGTAATATTATTTAAATAGTTTTTAATAAATAATTAATTTGTTGTGCACATCTATTTGGTTATATATATATATATATATATGTGTGTGTGTGTGTGTGTGTGTGTGTGTGTGTGTGTGTGTATGTGTGCGTATAGTGTATTGCATCGTTGGCATAATTATTAAGATGAAGAAGGTAAAAAAATGTTTTATCCATTTTTTGTTTCTTATGTATTTTATAGGCAATTTTATTTCAAAAAATCTCAGTCTGGAATAAAAAGGCGTATTCATTACAATATATACAGATGATTTGCTATATTATATATCACATTTATTACTTCTTTATAAATATATAATAGTTCATTAGTTGTGATTATACTAATAGGAATGGTAGATCATTTCAATATATAGGTTGTACTTTATTTTGATAAAACTATAATTTATTGGAATTTATATTTAACAGGAAGGAATTATGACGTGGATTACACCATGAAACGTCAGCGAGTTTTCCATACAGGGAAACATATAATTGTAGGAAAGAAAAATGTTAGTTTGTAAGTATTTATGAAATGGTTACTGATTTTGTGTATATTTAATGGAGTAATATAATACATGCATGTATGTAAATTAAATAAATATCAAAAAATACTGGTTTCGGAGAAAACCCCATATTCGAGCCTCGATGTTTAGGTTTTACGTAGATATATTTATATCGTGTAATTTATTAATTCATATATGAATTTCAAATATAGTTAAAATGTAATCTTGTAGTATATCTTATAATATATACTACAATCATATATTTTAACTATATATTGCTAACTTACACGATATGAAAGGATTTACGAGATACGTAACATTTCAGAACATTTTATCATTTCAGAACTTATTATCGAGTATGAACATCATGAGTATGTGCCGTTACTGCGCCCTTCAACCTCTAATGTGTCCCGAGTTCACTACGCAATTCTGTACGGTCTACTCGCAAGACAAACCCTCGACCAGAAGACTTCTGTAAACGTATCACTATTCGGAGCGCGCACACGTAACGGAGTGCCGTCGTATTCTGTGCAGTGCGTATCGAACCACTCTAATAAATCGTTTTATATTAATACTTACATTCGCGTGACATTAAACAAACACCGTAAACAGTTATTTGTTTGTTTTATGTAATGAATTTACTTCAATTACTATCATCTCATTTGTTTGAATAATATTAGTCTATATTAATATTATTACTAATATTAGTCAATATACATATAATTAATGCTAAAATATTCATTGAAATAACAGTTTTAATTACTAGCTCCATGATTTATATGAGTAGTGGTATTTAATATTAAGTTACAGCAAACTGGGATTTATTATATAGTTAATACCATTACAATGTAATGTGAATTATAAATAAAATATTTATTTTTCTTTTCTATTTATATTCACAAATTATAATAAATATTTTTATATGAATGATGATTAAACATTAATAAAAAACAAATCTAGTATTTGTAGACAGAATTTGAGTTTATATATAATTAAATATCATTTTGTAAGCACTATAATTTATATAATATACTTTGGAACTCAAATGTATTAAGTATCTTACAAATGATATAAATAAATCAGAATAGAAATTAATAATATACATTTATGGCAGCATCAATATAAAAATATTGAATATGTAAAATTATAATTGGATAGGAAAATATACTAAAATATGCAAACAATAATAACATAGTAAGTCATAGTAATTGAATATAATAAAGAAATATATATGTATAATATTAATAATATATTATAAAATAACACCTAATATCTGTTCGAATTAAAGACTAGACCAAACTTTACAAGAAGTAACAGTTTCTATTGCATGTTTTCTAATGTTATATTATTGTAAGTACTACCAGGGTTGGGTAGACTTGCGGTATTTCGTACTATAGGCATAGCGTCCAACTGTGGAATTGAGAACCTCCATTTTATCACCAAGATCTGTAAGTTGTTTTGGCAAATCTCTTTTCCTTTTAATGATTGTAATATATTAGGTACAAGTAATTTAAATAGTTAACAAGTTTCATTTTTCAGATATATATTTTTTGTAATCAACATTTTATTTTGGATATATAGATAATGGGAATATTGTTTTATAATTAGAAATCATCATTATTTGAAAATGAATTAAGATATTTGACCCATTAATGAATTACTTTTGAATTATAAAAATATGTTTACTCGATTTATCTAAAAAATCATTTAATGGAAATAATAATAGTTAAATTAAAATTAAACTAAATTAAATATTCTATATTGATATCTCTATGTATTTACTTACAAATTTTAAAATTCATTTCATTATGCTTATACTTGATAAGTATATAATATTTAAAAGACCCACATTTACGGTAGAAATATCATATTTAGATATTATGAAAAAACTCAACTCAATGTATTCTGTTTTTAAAGTAATTATAAAATATTTAACAGCAACTTATAAAAAGTTAAATATATGATTTATTTATTAATATATATATATATATATATATATCATGCCTAGCGATTAGTAATGTTCAATATAATGTATAGATATTATATTAAAATGTATACCAACATTGAATTAATATACTCGTCTTTTGATCGAATGCATTCGACTGTTTTAGTGTATGGAATAATAGGTTGTTGAGAAGGTGACGGACTACACAATGTCGGCTGATTGTGTATTGTTACAGATGAGCTGATTCGATTAGGTAAGCAAGTGGCAGAGTTCCTTTGAATTAATGGTGGAGATAATTCATTGTAATCATCTGAAATATTATTATTATTTTATATTGAAGAGTTTGTATAATAAATGGAAAAAGAATATAAAAATATTTTTGATTTTGATTTGTTAATTAGAAGACTAATTAATTAATGATTATTGAAATATAAGAATATGTACATTTTATATTAAACAATATTACTTGAAATATTTAATTGTAGGCCATTGATATTCTCTAAATCCATCTTTTCATTGAAACCATTATCTGTAGACCTTTAATTAGATTATTTTGGACTGTTATTAAATAAATAAATCATATTTTATACTAATAGTATGTATATAAGAAACACACTGTAAGATTCTTTAATATATTTGTTTAAATATTATTTAAAATTTAATTTTCTAAAATAGAATGAAATAAACTAATTTTACGTTTTTAAAAATAAGTTGTTATTAAAAACTAACTTATTTTGTAAATCATTTTCTGTCGCTATTTCATTCTTTACTTTCTTAATATGCAATAAACTCATGATTAGCATTTAGTTTCATTTATATGTATGTGTATATATATATATGTTTATTTGTATGTGTATTCTATATATTTACAAGATATTAAACGCTAAATAACAAACCCTTTACAAGGAATGTTATCCACACAAATCCTCGACACTCGTTATTATAATTAGTTTTCGCGTCGATACTCGCATTAGATCAATAGATACCAACAGCAAATGTAGCCGGCGTTGGCGTTGTACTATTTGCGTGAGAAGCCTCAGCTGAGATAGCTTTGAAAAATCCTTCGTAGACAATGTAGTTGTTCATTTGGGGGATCAAAGTTTTCAATCCGTAATGACGATTTAGGAAAGCTGTGGAAAATATATCACCGTTGTTAAGTAACCGCAATCAATAAATATTAATAAACATAATTATGTTACAGTGCATATACCAGTACCTGTATTATTATACAATGCGACTAAATATAATTATGCATAATATATACATTGCAATCACATCAGTACAAAAATTCAATAACTTCATTCTTACATAATTACATTTATAAAATTCAATACTTTTATACCACAAATCAGCAAACAAAAATGTTATGAAATAACTTGACGTACAAAATTCAAAACTAATTAAAAAGAAAGTATGATATTCAAACAATCATTTTATTAAACTATATTATAATTGACTATGTCATTCTGTTTGCTGTAGTTTCTGAAACTATAAATAAATAAAAACAACCTTTGCATTTCATAGAAGGCTTGTCAATGGGTAAGGTTAAAGCAGATTTATTATTATCCTGAAATCAAAAATATCGCTATTAATATAATACAAGGTGTGATTAGGAAGTTAAAAAACAACCTTAAGCATGAAGTCGAAGAGTTTCCTTCCACAACCCAACCGTTGCCTCGATTCGTGTACGTAGAAGTCTAGTAAACAGACGGGTATTAATTCATTCTGATTACCCTATGATGGTAAATCGGAAATATCAGTAAATCATATTTCAAAAGAATTATCAAAGATTTCTATCGGCTATTTAACTAGAAATTTGTAAAACAAAACCATTTTGTCATGTAGAAATAACTTTTTAATGCCGACTTTAAGTATTCCTATAATTGTAGTTCCATGCGTTCTGAGATAAATATATATTTAGAATTGTTATGACATGGGAAATGATATGCATTTTTTATTGTATGCTTCATATGTGATGCTATATACTGCTATTTACTGCTCGGTTATAATCTATAATATTGATGAATTTATTAAATTAGGATTTGTATTAATAATAAATTATTAATAACTAAAAATTATACAAACATATTGCAATCTTTCAAAACATAAAGAACATGATCAGAAAATTTGATGCGTTCCACATTGGTAATCACAGCTTTTAAACCTTGAGCCTATTAATGTACATTTCAATTTCATAAAATAATATAAGTAATAATTAATACTAAATTACACAAAATTTATAAATATTGGTAAAATATATGATACAAAATATATATTTAATATGATACAAATATTTTTCTTTATATTGATAACAGTTTAAATGTTTTAAACTTTTTTATAATTTTTTCATCATTTTATTCAATGGGTATAAACATATATTTCAATTCAATTAAAGTATGTATAAATATAGTAATTCAACCTTAGCTGAAGACATGCCGGCATATCCAATAATTGTTGCAACATTTTCATAATTTCTAGAATTAATTTAGTAAATTATTTCAATAATTTAAAATAGAATAATTATAATCACAATATTTATCATTATGAGTTATAATTATAATAATTATAATAATATCTTTTAAAATTTTTTTAATATAATTGATTATGCGGGTCTAAATTTTTTGAAAATATCTAAATAGCAAACAGCTGAAAAAAATAAACAGTAGTTCGGTATAGTTTAAAAATATCTCAAATAAACTGAATATTTATATGACTATTCATTAAACACTAAACTATTTAATTTTGTTTTAAATAAATGAGCCATAGTAGTTGGTAGGTGGTTAAATATTATTGTATACTAATATTATAATAAAAAGTATTCTTTATCATGTAAATACCTAGATAAAACCTTGATAATTGAAATTTTTTGAGAATTTTTGAATTCACAATTGTAATTTCATTCTTGAAAAATTCTCCACATGAGAATTTGAATTCCATCTATATTCTATAATATGTATATATGTAATATGTAATATATATGTATTCAATTAAATATTTAAAATTTAACCAATATGTTTAATGAGTTTTGAAGAGAATAGAATTTTGAATCTATTTTAGATGAGTCATTAAATATTGTACCGGATGTACTTAAAAATTTAGCATAAAGCATCATAAAATGTGAATGTATAAAATTACATTTTACATTTTAATGTGAATATTCAAAATTGTATTTCAAATATTGGAACTATTAATATTAATAATATAGTATATACATGTAGAAGGAATAACATAACAATTAATTAGGTAAAAAATAAGGCTATTTTAAAACTAGAAAAAAATATATTCATAAATAAATTTTTTTATTGCTACATAAGTATTTGAATCAAAAAATACCTCCTAGATATTTCCATTAACTTAATAATTGAACTAGAAACAGAGAATAATGACAAATTCAAGAATTTTAGCAGAAAGAGCTTGCTAACTTCAAGTAATTAACATTAGGAATATATCTTTTAAAATAACGTAAATATATATTTTAACAGAACTCAAAATAAGTGAGTATGACAGTCCATTTCAGTCAAGGAACTCATTGCAGTGAGTTTGAGATATTTAAAATGGCTATAACATATAACAAGGTTATTATTTATACAAGTCAGGTAGAGTTTTATCACTAATTCATCTAAATAGTTTATTAAACAAATAATGGTGAGGTTATTATGATCGGATTTAAATGATATTAAGAATTGTTTACCTATAATATTTAAATCGGTAATTTATTTTTTCTAAGTATTTTTAATTCATGATGAGTTATAATTATACTTATTCATATCTAATTAATATACTTTTAACTTTTGTAAAAAATTAGTGAATCATTCAGAATATTAGTGTAATCTTATTTTCTGGATTAATAAAGTAGTATTTATATTTAGAAAAAAATCTATTGGTAATTTATTTAACTCATATGTGGTCAAATATGTATTATCTATTGTAATTGAGTCAGATTAAAGTAAGCCATTGTCTATATTTTATATCCGTCAATATCGTATAGATCGTATTAATTAAATTTACCTTATGTATATAAATATCAAATGATAGTAAATCAAAGTAAATTGCATTGGAAATTATTATTAATTATTTACAATTTAATACAATATTAGTATATGTATATATTGATAAGCAATGTAATATTTATACCTCTATGTACCGATAGTATTATGCTAAGATATACTATTACTTAAATATAACATTTGGTATATTAGATTAGTAAATGTCATTTTAATTAATTTATATATGCGACATATATTATAAATCTTATCTATTTCCGTATTATATTAGCATATCATATATAAATACTTTATGTAAATACAAACCTTTTATAGAAAGTTTATATTATAGTATATATATATATAGATATATAAGTATAAGATGTGTAGTATATTTGTATATTATATAATCCTTAACAACATAACAACAATCTTTATTATGAAAAGATAATAGAATATATTTTCAAATTTCAAATTTTATTAATATAACCAAATATTTCTTCTATGTATATTTATTAATATAAACTAGTTTAACTGTTAATAAAAATGAAAACATAATTTAACAATATACAATATACTTTTTTAATTAATCTTTAATTTATACATTTATTTATTATTATATTTTCTAATGTGTAGTATTATTATAAGAAACTATAATACTATAGGTAAGTCATGTATAACATCAAAATTACTTCATGAGAATTTAACAACCTATTTTAAAAAACTAAAAGTACCTGAACCAGAAATATCTTCTTCTTATTTAATCGCATCGGTAGTGGATAAAGAAACGGTGAGTTCAAGTATGAAATAAAAATGTTCACAATTTGAATCATTTATTTAATAGGTCAATACTTTTTTATTTTCAATTTCTATAAAATTTAGATTGAATCAGTACATCCTAATTTTGTATTGAACGCAAAACAACTTTCTTTACTGCGTGTAAAAATTGAACGTCGAAAAATCGGTGAACCTATCCAGTACATCATAGGTAACACTCCTTTTTGTGATATTTCATTGGTGGTCAGAGCCCCGGTATTCATTCCAAGACCCGAGACTGAGGTTTGTGGATGAAAGAACTAAACGATTATTATAGAATGTTATTTAAATAAAATCATGTTCTCTTGTTAAAAAATAGATAATGTTACTAGAGTTTTAAAAGTGAATTCTTGGGCAGGAACTTGTTCAACATATTTTAGATGAATTCGGAGAACAATCGATGTATTTTCTTGAAATAGGTTCAGGAAGTGGTGCTATAAGTTTATCTCTTTTGAATATGCGTAAGAATGTTAGATTTCAAGAGAATTATGTATATATATTATTTTTATTAATAATTTACATATAATTAATAGTTATTAACTTTTGATTATTAAAAATTAGAAATAACAAATTTTCATAATATTTAATAGTATTAATTATTTGTTACGTATTACATATTATGCAAATCTAGTGGAGCTGTGTAGCTGTGGAAAAAACTCAGCATTCGTATAATCTATCACAAGAAAATGCCAAAAGAAATTTAAATCTTGTTTCGAGATATGATCTAAAACACCATTCTTTTACCACAGCAGATAACCTTATGAAATGTTAATTTGGTTAAAAATAATATATTTATATATTTTGTAAATCGATTATTATTAGTATAAAAAATCTGTATTACATTTGTTTAAAGAATTACATTTTTCCATGTAGCTATTGATCGACAAAAGAGAACTATATTATTTGATTTCATTGTAAGTAACCCACCTTATATTACCAGTAAAGATTTAAATATTCTCCCAAAAGAAATTTACGAGTTAGATATTCACTTAATATTATTTAGATATAACTCATAGTTTGATCTAAACTCCTATTAACTATAAATTTTCGTTATATTTGCAATCATACTTTTCAGGTTAATATTGATATACTAATATTGTAAGTGTTGTATTATCTTACTAAATTCATAATTTTATGGATACTATCCATAAAATTCATAATTTAATAGGTGTATTCTATTTTCCTCCAGTTATGAAGATCACATCGCTTTACACGGTGGAAGAGATGGCCTGGATATTATTACATTACTTATTAATTCTGCTAAATCACTATTACGAGTTAATGGGTAATATAATATAGTATATTACATAGTATATTAATATAATATATTATCTAGTAGAATAATATATTATATATATGCACTATTATAATAATATAATAAGTTTAAATCAATAACATATACTGATACTGCAGTACATGTATATACTACAGTATATACATATATACAAGTATATATGCATGAATACGAGTATTTGTATTCAAAATAAATTATGTAATTTATCCTTATAAATTTTACTAATATGTATACAAATATATTTAAATACATTCTCTTTTTTAATATTATCATGGACATCAAAATACGTGATATAATATATTCAGATATTTGTGGATGGAAGTAGATGACTCTCATCCAAAGAAAATAGAAAATATGATATTGGATAATAAAAAATTGGAATTAAAATATGAAAAAACTATATATGATTTTAGAAATAGGTTAATAATTTCCCAATAATAATTAAATATAATAATTTTTGATAATAATAATCAAATATATATTTTCAGACCGCGGTTTTGTTTATTGAGAAGAATATGATTCATAAATACAAATAAAATAAAATATTGATGATTATATATTTATAAATATTCAACACTATGGCGACTAATTATATGAAGTAGGTCATTTTATAGTTTTGCTTAGAATTTTATTATAGTTTTAAGAAATTCATTTTAAAGAATATATTATTAATCGCATGCTATAGCATAATTAAGTATATGGCTACTATTATAATCAAGATACCCTGTGGAGAGAATTGTATAATGAAATGATTTGGCTACAACCATTTGGGGAATGTGATATTAAAGTATTCAATTGCATTGTTTTGATATAAATATATTATTATTACAAGGATTACTAGGTGTTTAAAATATTTAGTTAATATTGTCTATTATATTAAATATACAATTATAATTCGTATTTATTCTATAATCATCAAAAAATGTCAAATCTTCCAAGCAAAATATAATAATTTTAAAAGTTCTTTAATTATATGTTACCATATATTGTTGAGTAGGCTTAATATCTACGATAATACTACAATATAGAAACTATTAGCTATAGCTTATCTTTTAGATATTCAGGGATCATATATTGAAGACCGGATGTCTTAAAATACCAATTGTTAATTTAAAGCCAATTTTTTAATAATATTAGTATTTTATAAGCATACCGTATAATTAAAATATTGTAATATTTCATTTAACTTTGAAATGATGCAGTCAAAACATCGATGCTTGACTCAAATATCGAAATTGAAAAAAAAGTATATTTATCATTCTATATTATTATCGATATATGTATTAAATCATTGTATTATAATCAGAATATTTATAAAAAATGTATTAATGTAAACTTTATCGCCTCAAAAGCACAATAAGGATCGTTGACGAAAACACAAAAATATAGTATCATATTACATTTTATTATTTTCATATATATGGAAGGGACATATTCTTGATATATATATATAAATATATGTGTACCTATAGGTGTAAAATAACAATATATGCTTTAAATGTGATTTAAATCAATATCCACTTACCTTCTTATATCATTGGGAGTTATTTTCATCATCTATTTTAATAGATTTGTATCATAGATGTTATTTATGAATATTTATAATTTTTGTTTATTGTAATAATTCAAAAGTATTGTAATTTTGGTAAAATATGTGATTTTACCAGATTTATAATCTTCCAAAAAAATTATTTGTGAATATTAACCCTTATTCCAGCGGTAGATTTTAGAATCACACCTGTAGGACGCACTAGATTTACGTGTTTTTAATTTTTTTACTACGGTCAATAAAATAGCTCATAACTCGGTAAATATTAATATAATGAATATAAAAGTATCAAGAATAATAAATAAAATATAAATATACATATCATAGTATTTTTATAATTAAAAACAATACATTTCAAGTATATCATAAGTATGTAAAAAAAAATTTTTTTTATTATTTGGTTAAATTTACATATTATTTTACTAATATTTATATTCAATTAAAATAAAATATATACATATCTCGTAAAAATGATTTAAAATTTTTTTTTTTTAAATCACCTTTCTAATCTTGGATTATAGATTTAGATTTATCTGGAGCATTACATATTTATATACAAGATTAAGGTAATCTTGGTTTATATTATTTGGATAGCTATATGTTTTATCTGAACATTATAAATCTATTATATAGGCATAACAAAATAAATAACATTAAATATTATTACCAATGTGGTCTAGGATTACATCCAAGATTACTTAATCTTGGATTACATTTTCTATATAAGTTGATTCATAGATATATGGTTATATAATGAAAAATTGCACATTAATATAATCTTTATATTACTTTTTATCATTATATATTGTTAGTTTGACAAGCAATAACATCCGATGACCACATACTCACGTATATATTAACTGGACTCTATTGAAATCATATGTATTCAATACAGTATTACATATCAAATAAATTCATATGAATTAATTTAATATGTAATAACAACTATATGTATGTTAAACATTTTTTAATTTACTATTATCTATGATTACCAAGATTTACCAAGATCAGCTTGGATATCATTATTTAAGTAATTAAAAATTCAATAAATATTATGTTCTATAGCATATAATTAAATTTACATTACCATTACATTATCTATAAGCTAAAACAAACTATTTATATATTATTATCATATATAATCTAATATTATGTATGCATATATTGTATTACAATTATTATTAGTTGACTCAATATTGTACTGTATGATTACTTTTATTCATATGAAAATAATATATACAACAAATTCATATTTAACATTTTTCTTAATGACCTAGTAGCTTAATAAGTTTTCAAACCCAATACATTTCATAATACTAATTAAACATTTATTAGAATTTTTATCATTGCATTCACATGTAATTGAATAATTCATTATTTATCATAGAATAGGTAATATCTTACATATATTATAAATAATATAAACATATATGATATTCATATATATATATATATCTTGATTTAAAATAATTTATAATATCTATATAAATAATAAAAAACTTTTAAATTTTTAAGTCATAGATTTTAATAGGTTAATTATAAATTCTGCAATTTGTATATGATATTAGAAGTAGTAGTGATATAAGTTTATAATTCACTTATTGATAATATATTTTATTAGAATGAATTATTAAAACTAAATTATTTGAAATTTTTATTCCTGATTTTATAAAAACAATAGTTTTCATAACCATAATAAATAATATGCATTATTACTATCTATCAGTAAATATCATAAATATCATAAATACATATGAAGGACTCATATATACACGTCAAATCGAGTATTGTAATAAATGACTCTATTTATTACAGCTACATACTAAATCACCTTGCACGTCGATAGTCTTACACCGAATACAATTGCAAGACTAGAGTTACTCCACTGCGGTAGATTGAATCACAACCCGCAACATCCGCTTAGATTGCTAGCGATGTGAAGCTTACTCGATGATGGTGTTAGCGAGGGCAATCCGTTGGCAGTACCCGGCTAATGTAAAGCCGTGGAGCGAATGGAGAAGTGGACCGTTTCGAGGAGGGACGTCGAGGTCGCGATGAGGGTCGCGATGAGGGCCGCGTGTCTGAATGTCCTATACGGTCTCGACAACGGTGCACTGCGACACCATGCTGTGTACTAAAGTCACTTCCTGTATGGTGGCGTCGCCGCCAGACGGCGCCCCATTCTCCGGTGGTTTGGGCGACAGCGTCGCCGGGGCTAGGGGCGTTATCGTCGCCGGAGCTGGATCGTCGCAACTCCCTTCGACGCAGTCGTTCAGCGCGGAGTCTATATCTTCAAATGAATACTCGGCGGCGCTGTCCGCAGAGGAAGAGGACCGCGAGAGTCGAGGGGAAGTGTAATTCTCGGCGTCGGGATCGTTGATGCTGGATAGCGAATCGCTGCACAACACCGAATCGTCGACGACGGATTCGTCGATATTGGTTTCGAATTTCGAATAGTTGGGAGAGGCGGTGACACTGGTACAAGAAGAGAATGGAGAAGATCGAATAAGTGACGAGGAGGTCGTAGCTGTACTCGAGGCGGTTGTATAAACGTGAAGAGTTTTGGGTAGTCCTGCAGGTAATAGAGGAGTTTCATCTGTTTTAGATAGGGGCGGAGTTTGGTATGATTCCGTGGAAATAGAGGTAGCGGATTGGCATGGTTCTATTTGGAATGAAGAGAAATTCACGGACGATTCCGAGGTGCATGGAAGTGATTTTAGCGGTGATTCTGTAGTACAGGGTGGATGAGTTAAGGAGGGTTCTAAGGTTGGCTGGAACGTAGTTTGTGGTGTATATTGTGGTTTTTTCGAAGGCGCAATCTTCCTAGTCGATTGCAATCCTCTTGTAGATATCGAGGTCAAGTCAATAGTAGATATGACTTTTGAAGCCCTGGGAGCCGATGTTGGTTTGTCTTCGGGCATGGTGACAATCTTTTCCAGAATGCTCCTGGTATCACGTTCATCTACAAATGAAATAATGTTGAAAAATATTGAAATTAAATATTAAATATTATTTAATTGTCAAAATCAATATTTTTAAGCCAATAATTAAGGGATATTTTTTAATTGTATTATCTTTACAAATAATTAAAGTATCACATTTATGTATAGTTATGCTCATACAATGATGTGCATTTGAAATTGTATTTGTTTTAATAATTAATTTTAAACTTATTAAAAAATATATTTTAAAATGTAATTATAATAATTCAGTTTTTAATAATTAATTAGATTATCTTTAGAATTCATCACAATTATATATCTTGAGTATTAAGAAATATAGAAAATATTTTAAATAAATATATTTATTTAAAATATCTGTGTATTTAAGGAGTATTCGTATATCTAGAATTATTTCACAATATTCAATTTATTAGATAACACAATAAAAGAATCTGCTATATATATTAAAAAAACATTTATTAGTTAATTTTATAAGAAAAATCATATTTTATGAACATAATAACGATGTTATATATATATTATGTAAAGTTAACAAGCAATTAAATATATTATTTTATAAACTTACACTTAATAAGTTAACACATACTATAATAAATTAGCCTATAAATTATCTATATAATATAATTGTATAATGATATTAAAATATAGAAATTTTAATAAAATATAGTTAACATATTTAACTGATAACATATTATTTAAATATTTTAATTATTTACATATTATTTATAATCACTAAATATTTAGAAATCTGTTTTAGATTATTTTATTAGCTATATGCTCATTTGTATCAATTTAAACTTTATATATATCAGGTTATGATTATGTGTCGTATGTTTTACACTTTTGAAAAAAATAATACGATATTGATTTAATACAAAGCATTTATAGATCAGTATCTAGAAAAAAGAAATAATTTTTATATGTATCGCATATTAATTATTTTCTCCATGCGTAACTTTTGGTGAATGTTATCTTAATGGCATTAATTAACAAGATCTAAAACTATATGATATATTATATGATACTTAAAATATTAAATACTACATTAAAATTAATTAATAATTCAATAATAAACTTAATAATTTAAGTTTATAATTCATATTTGATCAAGTTAAAAAGGTAAATGCATTACAACATTATTTAGGCTTGAAAATTAAACTTGTTCAATGCCAGTAGAAAAATAAAAAACAGCTTAATTACGAAAACAAAATATTAAAATAATAAGTTTCTTTATAAAATGAAATAATATATTAACAGGATCATATAAATACTTAATAAAATATGTGTACCAACCAAATGATTTATCGTCGAGTATAGGCAGTGTTAGTAGACGTACTCTTCTCACGGAGCCATTGTATTGTTGTGCCGGAGTACAATTGAAGCCGAGGTTAGTCCACCAATGACGAGAGATTGTGTCGATGTCGGCTCGCTTGGATAAGTCAGCTTGTAGAATCTGTTTAATCAGACTACTAGCATCTGAGGGCGGTATTGGCGAGGGTTTAGGGGTGGGGCATACGCTGGTATTCGTAATGGGGTTAGAAGTGGGCTGATGGCGGTGTTTGTGCTAGGAATGTAATTAAGGAAATAAAAGGTGGGGCTAAGTATGGATTTAGGGATATAAGGAGAATTATGTTAGGATAGTGATTAGATTCAGGGGTTATCGTAGAGCATAAGTTTAACCAGGGAATTTTTTATTGAACGAATAAGATATTTACATATCGAGGTAGGAACATAGTGGTTTAGAAATTACAGGTTAAGTGAGCAGTGGTGTTAGTGTGTAGTTTTAGGTGGTGGGGTTAGAGTAGCAGTTAAGATAAAGGTCAATGAGATGTGTTATACACATATTACATACCGGAGGGATGTCGGGGCTCTTTGTAATTTGATTCGCTGATACTTTTGCGCAAAACGGAGAATTCAGAAGAGTCAAAAGGCATCGAGCCATAAACAAATGTGTACAAGAGGACTCCCATACTCCAACAATCCACCTATTAGAGGTGCAAAAGCACAGGACCATGGCAATGACACAATTCGGTGTTTGTAGAAATTGAATGGGGTAATTGATTGATTGATTGATATAATTATAAATAGCTTTAAATCATATTATAACTAATAGATAATATTATTACTATATCTAAAATTTACAATTAAAAAGTTATAAATTTTATTCTACAATTTATTAAAACTAAATATAAACATCTACGAAGTAAATATATACATCAATGTTTTATGGAAGATAAAATTATTTATTTACACTGCAAAAGTAGACTATCATGATTAACTTGATATGTCTGTACTACATATAGTGCAGATGATATTGAATACAAATATTATATAAATGTCTGCAAAATGCGAATCAAAGTAAATAGATATTAGATGAATTGAATGATGTGAATCATGTTGTAAACAAGTTGTAAATATAGATTAAACTATCATGTAAAGTTTGTTACTATTTAAAATGATCTTTCAGAAACTAACTATTGTGCAATATATCCTTTAGATATATATTAAATATTACATAGAAACTGATTTTCATAATAAAATAAATATCGTGTGCATTAATAATATAAAATATAGACATAACGTGTGTATAAGAGCTACAGAATAACATTTTAACCTCTGGACCATGGTAGGCTGATCCATTAACGATCTCGGGGGAAGCATAAAGAGGACTGCCACAGAATGTGTTTAGGAGAGCATCTTTACTGCAAAGATTCGACAAACCAAAATCTGCAATCTGTGCAAATAATAATAGTGTAGAGTGATATTGTGCAATAACACAGAATATGTATTAAAGATAAGTAATTCTACAAATAATCTATACAAGTAATTCATAATTATATATATATATATATTTAAGCAACAAAACTCACTTTGATATTGCCACTACCATCCAAAACTATGTTCTCCAATTTTAAATCCCTGTGCACAATATTATTCTGTGTATTATTTTGAATAAATCATTACATTTGTGAATATGATTGATGTAAATTATGCAAATTTGTATTGTATCTACAAATGATAAAAGAGCATTTTATTATAGATTTCATATTAGTAGTAGCAGTTAAAATCAAGGTTAGTGGACATTAAGGAGGATTATAATCCTTGTAATACTAACATTTTTTTAAAAGTAAAATTAATTTTTAAATTGCTGTTTGATAAATAATTTTAAATTTTTGTAATCTAATTAGAATAAATATATAAATTATATTATTTTATCTACATTTTCTAATATATTAGATATGTTATAATAGATACAATATAAAATCGTAAGTTATAAATATAAACAATTTCTAGGAATTATTCTAACTAAATTAAGGCAATATTCTTTTACAATTTTCTATAATTGTGAAAATAAATTTTGAGTATTTTAAATTTTTGTAATCTAATTAGAATAAATATATAAATTATATTATTTTATCTACATTTTCTAATATATTAGATATGTTATAATAGATATAATATAAAATCGTAAGTTATAAATATAAACAATTTCTAGGAATTATTCTAACTAAATTAAGGCAATATTCTTGCATACATTTCTAATAAAATGATATTAAAATATGCTTATGAAATACTTTTAATAATAAATAATTATTGAATTATTTAAAAAATTATTTACATCTATTATTAAAAAAATCCATTTCAATTTCAAAGAATTATTAAGAATTTCTTTAAAATTAATATTTAATAAATTAAAAGAAAATAATTTTGATAATTAACTATATTAAAATAGTATGTTTAAAATTGTTTTATATTAAATTTTAACAAATTATGTTAATTTCTGTATACTTTCATGATTTATTTAAATAATAACTAAAAATGATTACAATTTTAAAAATTTATATTTTAGAAATTTTATACTTATATGATAAAAATATAATTTAAAATCATAATATAAATAATTACAAATGTTTTGCTTATGCTAAGCATTATAGAGGCATTATAGAAGCATTGAATTATTTTCAAGTTTTTGAAGTTTTAAATGGGTCAAGCTTGTTTAAAAGTTTTAAATAGGTCTAGTTTCTAGCTTGCCAAATATAATAATAAAAAATGTAAAATTAAGATTTGATAACTTTATTTAACAAATCTCAGTACGGGGTGTAGGTACGAAGGAAGTGATGACTCACCGAATGGAGATAGTGTATGGCAGACACAATCTGTCTAAAGAAGTGTCGGGCGTCGTCACTAATCAGTCCGTTACGAGCGTTGATGTAATCGTACAATTCACCTCCACTAGCATACTCTATCAACATGATGATCTGAACGGCATTCTCAAAAACTGTGGTAAGCATGTGAGGTGTAGAGCATATGGGGTGTATTGTGTATTTAGGTGGGTGGTATTACATAGTTTTTTATGGGGTGTGCGGTATACTATACCCGGTATAGTGAGTGGGCATGTGGGTGTATAGGAATGCGGGATGGGTTTGGGTTTGGGTTTGGTCGTTTAATCGGATGGTAAAGGTTTTACCGTATGGACAGATATCAACTGCATGAATAAAGGTGGATTTAATATTAGGGATGTAATTGAGGAATAAGGAATCTTCCTAGAGAGATAGAATACACAAATATGCTTATGTTTACTAACCCAATATACTCTTAACACAGTAAGCTATATGTATGTGTTTATCAAATAGAAATACAACTAGAAATACACTTCTAGGAAATGAGATTTTAAGAGATACACTTCTAGTTAATATATTTCTAGTGGATACACTTTTAGTGGATACACTTCTAGTGGATACTTTTCTAGTGGATACACTTCTAGTGGATACACTTCTAATGGATACACTTCTAGTGGATACACTTCTAGTGGATACACTTCTAGTGGATACACTTCTAGTGGATACACTTCTAGTGGATACACTTCTAGTGGATACACTTCTAGTGGATACACTTCTAGTGGATACACTTCTAGTGGATACACTTCTAGTGGATACACTTCTAGTGGATACACTTCTAGTGGATACACTTCTAGTGGATACACTTCTAGTGGATACACTTCTAGTGGATACACTTCTAGTGGATACACTTCTAGTGGATACACTTCTAGTGGATACACTTCTAGTGGATACACTTCTAGTGGATACACTTCTAGTGGATACACTTCTAGTGGATACACTTCTAGTGGATACAATACTTAGTTGTATATCTCTCTCTATTATTGACAAATTCTCTGGAGGAAACTCATAAGGATAATGAGATCATTTTAATATGCTTTATTAACATGCAGCACTGGAGATATTGAACAATGGAAGATGGAAAGTGCCTTGGATATAATGTATATTTCACATGTTCTTTTTTATCTTCATATACATCTCAATCTCACTCTTCTCTTTAGGTTCAAAGTAATTAATAATGTATTGGATCATTATTACTAATTACAATTTTATATTCTATTATAATGAATTTTGGTATAAGTAAGTGTTAATTCAGGTAATAGTAGTGGTAGCGGTAGTAGTAGCAGTAGCAACAGCAATAGTAGTTGTAATAGTAGCGGCGGCAGAAGCAGTAGCAGCGGCATAGCAGAAGTAATAGTAGCAACAACAGCAGTAGCAGTAGTAGTAGCAGTATCAGCAGCAGTAGCAGCAGAAGCAATAATAGTAATGGTGGTAGTAGTAGTAGTAGCAGTAGCAGTAGCAGTAGAAGTAGCAGTAGCAGAAGCAGTAGTAGTAATGGTGGTAGTGTATTAGAGTAAAGCGTAGTTAAGATAAAAGAATTAGTCGAATAACAATTATTCAAGTTGTTAATTAATGATGAAATATCAATAGACAATAAATAATGAGATAGCTGTACACTTATATAATAGTTGTATAAATAATACAACAAACATAGGGTTCCTAATAGAATTCCAACTACTGTCAATATGTGGAAGAATTCTAAGAATAAATAATAAATCTATTTAAAATCAACCTGCCAACCAATATCTAGTTGTCGTCATGATAATTAACAAACGAAGATATTATTAATTAATAATTATCGGCTTCTAAGGAAATGGCGTCTCCAAATAATGCCTTATCAATGTGTGCAAGCTATATACCCTTATCGATTACTCCTGTCATGACATACAGCTAACGTACCACTGCGACTTACAATAGTCCACTAGGATATAACAAGATGAATGCGTCCGGAGTCCCATAGAGAATGTCTACGACCACAAATCGATAATGTCATGCGAACGACCACGACATCTACATAAATGATTAGGGAATGTCCGAGTTAGGGAATTAGTGACAAATAGTATTTGATTAATGTCAAACCAACCAGTAGTACAGTGGTTGCTAGGGTATTGTCGTTATAACTATACGAGATGAATAGGAGAGTATGCAGGGTAATATATTCGTTATAAGTAATGTGGGGAATATGAGGTTCCATTAGGTCATGAAAAAAAATGATTCAAAATAAATATAAGAATAAAAGAAAATGGTTTTATTTGCCCATAAAAATATAATTTAATATTAAGTATTTATATTACTGAGAAATACTTTATAGTATGACAACATAAAACAGAATATATTACTCCCCATAGAATCATAATAATGTATATTGTAAGAATTGTTTTATAGTGCAAAGACAATATCGATAATGATAAACATGTGTATAGATATTAAAAACATTTGTGTATGTAAGTGAACAACATACATTCACATTAAATGTACACTGTATATTTATGTATGTGTGTGTGTTTGTATGTGTATATGTATGTGTATGTGTATTTGTATTTGTGTATGTGTATATGTGCATGTGTGTGTTTATGTGCGCGCGCGTGTGTGTGTGTGTATGTGTGTGTGTGTGTATATGTGCATATGTTTGTGTGTATGTGTGTGATATTTGAAAATAAATCATAAACATAATTAGAGTCATATAGTTTAATAATAATAGTGGGTATCTCTTTAAATAGGCTTCACTTTAGTAGATCTCATTTTAGTAGGGATGATTTTAATGAGTTGAGGTACTAGACCCGGGGGGGGGGGGGGGTATTAATAAGGTGTTAAAAAAGTAGTAGTTTGAAATTGAGTAATTGGACACAAGTATTTTGTCATGTTGATATGAAGAATATTGTCAGTTAAAACATAAATATATGGTTGATGATATCTTATTATTATTAATTATGATTAATGTAGATATTCAAGTAGTAAGTAGTCGAGTTAAGAGTGTATTATATTGTGTATTATATTGTGATATGAAATTATAATTTATTGAAAAGTAAGTTGGTGGTCATTTTAGTTTTTAGAAAATATATTTTATTTGCAATAAAAATATATCATGTTTATATTTGATTACAAATAATTATTATACAAGATTGTGTAATAATTACATCATCTGGTTTATTGGTTAGTTGAGTAATATATAGCTGAATATGATATCGTTGGTGTTTAATCCATCATTACTACATATTTATATTATTAAGATTTGATAGGGTCAAGTTAATTTTGATAGAGAAATTGATCTTCAAACTTTCAACAATTTCAACACAGTGCCCGTATGTGTGTGAGTATGTGTGTGAGTATGTGTGTGAGTATGTATGTGAGTATGTATGTGAGTATGTATGTGAGTATGTGTGTGTATGTGTGTGTATGTGTGTGAGTATGTATGTGAATATGTGTGTGGGTATGTGTGTGAGTATGTGTGTAAGTATGTGTGTGTATGTGTGTGAGTATGTGTGTGTATGTGTGTGAGTATGTGTGTGGGTATGTGTGTGAGTATGTGTGTTAGTATGTGTGTGAGTATGTGTGTGAGTATGTATGTGAGTATGTGTGTGTATGTGTGTGTATGTGTGTGAGTATGTATGTGAATATGTGTGTGGGTATGTGTGTGAGTATGTGTGTAAGTATGTGTGAGTATGTGTGTGGGTATGTGTGTGAGTATGTGTGTGAATATGTGTGTGAGTATGTGTGTGAGTATGTGTGTAAGTATGTGTGTGTATGTGTGTGATTATGTGTGTGAGTATGTGTGTGAGTATGTGTGTGAGTATGTATGTGTATGTGTGTATATGTGTGTGAGTATGTGTGTGTATGTGTGTATGTATGCGTGAGTATGTGTGTGAGTATGTGTGTGTATGTATGTGTATATGCGTGTGTGGATGTGTGTGTATGTATGTGTATGTGTGCGCGTATGTGTGCGAGTTTGTACGTGTGTGGATGTGTGTATATATGTTAGTATGTGTGTATGTGTGTGTGAGTATGTGTGTGATTATGTGTGTGAGTATGTGTGTGTATGTATGTGAGTATGTGTGTGTATATGTGTGTGCGTATGTGTGTGAGTATGTCTGTGTATGTGTGTGAGTATGTGTGAGTATGTGTGTGTATGTGTGTGATTATGTGTGTGAGTACGTGTGTGGATGTGTGTGTATGTGTGGGTATGTGTGTGAGTATGTGTGTGTATGTGTGTGTGTATGTGTGTGATTATGTGTGTGAGTACGTGTGTGTATGTGTGTGTGTATGCGTGAGTATGTGTGTGAGTATGTGTGTGTATGTATGTGTATGTGTGTGTATGTATGTGTATGTATGCGTGTATGTGTGTGCGTATGTGTGTGCGAGTATGTACGTGTGTGGATGTGTGGTGTGAGAGTATATTTGTATATATTACAAAAAAAGCTACGGATGTGTATACATATACACAAGTGAATCGATAAAATATAAAACAACATCAATACTTGCATATAATTAGAAGGAAATGTGGAGAGAGATTCTGATGTGGAGTGTTGGGATAGGCTTAATGGATTCAGGTGATTTAGATTCACTGATGTAATCACTGGTGTACAGGTCCTTATGGAATAATGGTATTACCATTGCTGGATTGCATAAGAACTCCGATCTAATACTTTAAATTGTTCAGCCTAGAATAGCTCGTTAAATAACCTATATATAACCTATATAATAGAATCAGAATAAGAAATAATTAAGACATACTACATATGAATTGCATTGAAAATGTGAGTATATATATATATATATATATGTTCCATATATATATATATATATTTATATATATATATATATATATATATATATTTATATGTTATATATATAAATATATATATATATGTTCCGACTAGTGCTGTAATAATGATATGCAGTACGAATTAGGATACTAAAGGTAAAACCAGTAAGTATAATTTAGCTCTTCACAGATAATCAATAATTGACATGTAAAATACAGTTGCATAAAGAACAAACTATCATGAACATGACTTTTAATTATTGTAGGCAAAACCTGGGGCTATATTATGCCAAGAAACAGAGATGCAGTTATTGGTTATTTAGAATCTAAAAATAGAACAAATAGCCCGAAATAGACCAAGCATGAATATTATATTACCAGAGTCCAAGATAAAGTCATTTGCATTTTTGTGTTAATACTATGGAAATTTACATAAATATTTCATTCAGTCAAAATACATTAAGACTTTATTATATTCTAATAAAAAGTTATTGGAAAAACCAAAACAAAAATATAAAACAATATATTGAAAATTGTATAAATATAATCAGATTATCAAATACTATAAAAATATTAAAATAAAATATAATATTAAAAAGAAAATGAATATAATGAACACTAACATACACTCTAAGTAAATTAAGTTTTATTACAAAGAAAACAATTGGACTGTAAAAGATTGTTTGTTCCTGAGTGGTATATGAATTATTGAAATGATAAGGAATTAACCATGATACCATTAAACCTAAACACCCTATAAACTATTAACACTGTAATATGTACCGATTGTAAAAAATCACTTACTAAGATATGGAGATTACATAATTGTGGGTATAATTGTGGTGTAAAGGTGTGTGATCATTATAGAGGAATGCCAGAGTTTAGGGTAGAGTACAATATGAAGAGTTTCATTGCAAACCTGTACTGATTGTTAGAGCGATTGTTTGAAAACAAACTGGTAACGGTTATTTGCAATTGCTAAAGAAGAAACTGCATGAGATCAGGGGCAGAAAGACACGAGATCAAAAAAATTAAGTAAACATGTGAAAGATAGAAGTGAAGGAGTAACGAAAAAGTAGTTTAGTTCACTGACCTTCGTAAACGGATATGATGTGTGGATGATTCAGGGCAGACATTATGGTCACCTCCCTTCTGACATGCTGCATGTCTTTGCTGGACTTTATGCGTTTCTTTCGAATGGTCTTGATGGCATACTAGATAGGATCGAATGGGATGTATGGATGCACCGATATGGTCAGATGGTGGACAATATAAAATGTAGGAGTTATTGTGTGTGGTAAAGGTTTAAAGAAAACATGATGTGAATTTGTTAGAAGGGATTTAGTTGAAAGAAAGTATTCTCGAATATAAATACAGAAATCATTCACAGGAAAATATAAAGTAAAATATCTTTGTATATAGTTTAAATTGATACATAAGTAAGTTGGTATATGATGATGCAATACATAGTTACATCATTGAATATTACCATTTAAAAATAATGTTATTATTATAAAATTAGACTATGAAATGAAAAATTGTTTGCAACAGAATGTGTGTAAAAAGATGGACGTGCATTTGAATATTGATTAGCTATTCAACATGACAACATGACAACATATACCATACTATATGTATATCTATATACTATTATTATATAGGTTTATTTAATGCATATTTTATAGGATAATGTTAATACCATTATTAAGCTTCACTAATACTGAGTGGCATATACTTTATGCATGTAATTCACAATGAGATCATATATAATTTATAGAAATCTTCTATTAATATCTACCTACATTAAGGCATGATATTGTACAATATAGGCTTTGTATAACATTGTTTATCAAAATAATAAACAATCAAAAATAGAAGTAGTGGTCAGTAGCATTAGTCATAACTTATGACTCATGAGTGATTAATTAATAATAAATATATGTCAGTAGTAATCATAATAATTATCAATAATAATATAATAACTGATTATTACTGGCCATGAGTGGTCAGCACAAGACATAAATAATACAAGTTAGCAATATCAATAATAATAATAATACAAGATCAATAATAATACAAGTTAGCCAGTAGTGTACATTATTAATAATTGGTTTAATATTAATTTAATTTATAATAACCAATATTATGCACTCTTAATCAATTTTAACTGAGCATTAATGAGTGGTTTTGTAAATGTCAGGATTTAACATAGCACCTTAGCAATAGGCAGTTAATTACATTAATTCATTTAGTATCACTAACTAATACTAAGAAATCGTAGTTCAAAGACCAGGCATAACTAAATCAGCAATTATTTATATCATAGATACCACTTATATATTTATATTTAACAACCATATAAAATTGATATAAAGAATGCCATTGTCATCATTATTTTGGTTATGCTTTGTGTTTATTTTACCTATAAAATGAAAAGATTTAATAATAATAATTTAATAATACAATAATATGTTATTTACTAGGAATATTATTTACTAGGAATCTTAGTTATTTTATTACATAAATTATATATATATATATTATGTCAAACTATTGGTATTTATTAATGCATGGGTAATATTTATAGATTTACAATTTGTAAATAATAAAGGTTAGTGTAATTTCATCACAAATAGTTAATGGGCTAATGGCTAATGGAACTATTAAATAAATAATGGCACTTTGAAATATTCATTCATAAGTAAAATATTTTATATAATTATATTTTATTAAATTAAATTTCATGTTATTTACTAATCAAAATACAAATATTATAAATCTAGTATTGATTTTTAATGAATAATAATTTTATAAAGTATATATTATTAGGAAAATGAAAAAGCTAGTCATTTTCATATAGTTATATCAATATTATATCAATTACTTAATAGATATATCAATTACATAACAATTACATGCTATGAGGTAATATAATACAACATCATATTTACCCAATTGAGTAATTAAATATTTAGTTATATTAGTGACTTTTTATCAGCTAGAAATAATTGTTGTCCATTATGTAATTAACAAACAACAATTTAATTAGTTAATTTTCTATTAATAGTTAATAAAAGACAGCTCCAGTTTGTCAGTATTACTAGTGTGTCTATTTATGAATAGAAAAAGAAACATGACAAAATACTGAGTAATAAATATTGTATGATAAATAGAAATGGAATTGTAATATTTATAATGATAGCATAGGTAAATATTATCTCATTAATATTGTTCATATTTTTTTTATACCTTTAGTGGCATTAGTTCTTATTTATATCATTACTTACGTGTTTATATCACATCATTTATAAGTGAGTATTTTGAAAAACGTTAATAAAATAAAATAAAATTCAAATCATGTTAAATACTGTTACACTACTAGCAATAACGGTACATTTTCTACATAGAAAATCCAGGTAATTTCATTTTTTGCAGTGAATAGTTTCTTTTATATTATTATTTGTTTATATATTAATTTTAATAAACTATAACATCACTGGTATTTTTGGTTTTACAGAATAATACATAAACAACTACAGATTAATCTTATATATAAGTGATCAGATATTTAAATATCTCATAACATTAACTAAGCTTTATATATTTTATTGTATATGAC
This sequence comes from Osedax frankpressi, assembly GCA_964035775.1. NCBI lineage: Eukaryota > Metazoa > Annelida > Polychaeta > Sabellida > Siboglinidae > Osedax > Osedax frankpressi. The sequence goes on along the minus strand of OZ038314.1, from coordinate 14,949,937 downwards.
AATATTATCTAATATTATGTATTCACAATTCTAGGAATTTTAGAAAAAATGCACTAATTAAATTAGCATAATTAACAATTAAATAGATACTACAGTATCATGATAAAATATTAGCTATTATTAAAATTACATAACATATAGAGATAAAAAACACTAGGTATAAACAGACATATCCAAATAAATCCCTATACATCATATCTCATATCACATCCAATAAATCAATATCATATATTGTATTATTATTATTATTATTCTATAAATAGATTGGTAGCCTTAATCCAATATATCAGCAATATGTCCATGTGTATAGGAATTAGGATTCATGTTTCAGTTTTCGGGTCAACTTATCTTATAAAAAATTTATAAGGTAATATATATTCACTTGATACAATGCATTAACTATAATATTAATTTTCACTAAATTTTTTTAAAAAGTTAAGATAAATCTTATATTTTATGTTGCACCATATATCATAAAATATATTGCTACATAATACAATATACATGCTCGGATAATATATTAGGGAAATCGCTTCATAACCACTAAAGACAGGTATACGAATCATATATAAGGAGTATATTACATTATATTATAAGAAAATGTTATAAAGAAATTATATTATATACTATAATCCTTAATTCAATATCAAACAGAATAGTATTAATGTCACATTAATTATATAATATAATGAATATATAATGAATATATAATATATAATATGGTTACAAATAATTAAATTAATAGTTAATTCATAAAATCACTATAATAACTATAATAAGCCAATCTAATGTTTACATTATGCTTTATATCATAACATTAATATTGATTTATATCAATATAACAAAACAGCTGACAAGAATAGATTTATTTACAATGAAAAAACATATTGCTTTTAGTATTGTATAGTATATACATATACATTATAGTATACACTATATAATTGTATGGTGTATATTAATAATACAATGTATATATATTTAATATAAGTAAGGATTTAGAGCTAAAACAAACAACTGACTAATTATTAATTTTTAAACATATAAGAAATAGCTTAATTAATCATAAAACAATACTATTATATAGTCGAAAATACAATAATTATTCATAATAAATACTTGACTATAATACAAAATAAATAAAGTTTATAGCACAAAATTCATTCAAAAATATTTAAATATTTTTAAAAAATGTATTTATAAATAATATTTGACCTCAAACAAAAATAAAGTTATTTACTTTATTTAAAATTCCATTTCATTTACATTTTAAATCACATTGCTTTTATTATATTATATTATAATTCTTATATCTATCATGGTAATCCGTATTTTTAGGATCGCAAAATATCCTATTTGATAGGTAAAAACTAATTATGGAAAAATTATTGTAATTTTTTTTAATATTTTGAAAATGAATATTAACGTGGATAAATTTGAAAATATTTGATTATATTTAGAATTTCTTAAATCTTCCTTAATTTCTATGGAAAAAAGTAAACATGTTCGCTTTTTATTTTGATATAGAATCGTAATCATTATGATCGAATTAACAGATTTCTAATTGGTAATTTATCGTAATTGGTGTTTGAATCTATCAAAATTATATTTTATGATTTCGTCATAATGACGTCGATTTCGACATAATTTGCTAAGTGTAAAAGCACCTTTACCCTAAAAAATAGCTTAAATAGATACATTTATAAATATACATTAAATATACATTGTAAACTCATTACTTTAGAGTTGGAGAAATTGATGTTGATACACTATTCTCATTGAATTCGCTAAATAAAGAAAACAATACACTGATAAATCATACAAAAAAAACAATCCAATATATGCAGAATAAATAAAATACAGAAGCTCTGAAGAATGCATTATGTAAAGTATATTTTACAATATATATTACATACAAATAAATAATTATAAATATACACATTAAAATACATAATCAAGAGTAACTAATGCTAACACATACCGATATTAATTGTTTATGCATGCATGCATTCAAATTAGTTTTGTATAGTTATTTATAAATCAATAAAGTGAGTCATTCATGTTGGACTAGAAATTATAATACACTATATGGATTGAAACATATTTATTAATAAGGTTATAAATAAAGATTTGTAATTTGCTAGGTTTGAACATATTGGGTTACCAATTTAAATTTCAATGTAAATCAAATCGCACTGAAATAAAAAATACTTTACATAATATAAATGTTTTTCCTTAACACTAATCCCATAGGAATAAACCAAAAAAGTATCAAATGTTTAATTATATACACCCTACACAGGTCTATGTAAAATAAAAATTATCATACAGTTTCTACTGTATACTACAGTATATACTCCGCAATGTTCTGCTTAGTATGCCCACTAAAGTGCATTTAATATGCATATACAGTAATTTATCTTAATATTTCAGACAAATCAAATTATTATTTATTTTAATAAGCTTATGCATATACAATATATGTAGATTCGGTTTACCGTGCAGTATTGGCTGATTATACAGAACATGTTGTTCATGCAAAAGACGAAGGACATAATGCATTGATATCATTAGCATAATCATGTTAAATCGTCGCCAGCAACCCTAGAACATTGGTCAAACCTTGAAAACTATACCTAAGAAACTATTCTAGCGATAGTAGTTTTTTTGTTATATAATAATAACCTTTTTTTGTTATATGAAAATTAATTTTATTTGTATTTATTTAATTATATGATTTTATTTTATAATAATTATACAATAATTTATAATAGTTACATCATCTGGTTTCTTGGATGTGTAACATATTCTGCATACTAACTGAACTCAATTGCGTCGCCTATATTTTAGGCACATTATGTTAGCAGAAATAGTTTCAGATTATCTCTAATCCTATAATTATAAATACTTTCTTAACCTAACTACATTTTTAAATTAATATATTCCCTAAAAATGGATATATAGCTTCATAACAATATATCATGTCATATAACAATATCTATTATTAGTGTATTTATTACCTATACAGTAATTTTAACTCGCATACAACTATTTTATAACAACGAATCTATCAAATATAGTATACAATGTCACAATTGGCTATACAGTATGGTGGCGTTAATTTATTGCCGTAAACTTATTGAATCCACTCTCGATACATCGGAGGACTTCGATTGCACTACGGCTTGAACCTCCGACTCTGGTTTGCTACAGTTCCGGGGCACAAAAAAAACTCTGCGCCACTCTCGCCGTACCGCAACCGAGCCTAGACGAGTTGAATGAGGTCGTAGGCGTAATCTGATGTAGGCGTTTGCGTTGCGAGCGTTACAATGAGCGTACTGCGGCGTAAACAATGGACTAAACTATATGAAAGATAACGCTCACCTGCAAGGCATAAATATCTACGCGTGCTCACGTATATGTATGTGTTAAAAACAATGAGCCATAAACTTCTTAAAGCTAGTCAGGTGGTTTAAGGTCATTATGTAACAAAAGCAAGTTTTTCGAATAATGGCATTGAACTTTCTGTGATATATTCATTACATATTTTATCCATAAGTTGTAACAAAATCAATATTTATAAATTATCTTGCGATAAATAACGTGAGAATGATAGAAATATATGAATTTTAATTATATAAATATGTGCGCATTTAAAATAAAGTTTTTTGTCTATAATATAATAATACATATAATAATACATGTTGTATAGTTTAAATTATTTAATATTTAATAATGAATATTTTATAACCTATAACTTATTGATTACACATATTCATAGAAAACTCAAGTATTGGTTTAATTATAGTTTAGATATTGTATGTATTATTCGTAGTATGATTTTAATTAAATTCTAGAATTCACTAGTATTTACAATAATAAATAAATAAATAACGTTGGATATATTATAGATATGTGATTTCAGCATATATATTTGTAAACCAATGTAGACATATATATATATATATATATATATATATATATATATATATATATGTGTATATATATATATATATATATATATAAATATTTAATATATGTAATTGAAAAATATATAATACATGTAATATATATTATGAATGATTGTAGAAATGATTAAAACCTTTTTATTTGTGTTGAGATCTACGGCAAGTTTCACTTTACCATACATTCCTTCACCGAGTGTTCGTACAACATTAAATCTATCGTTGAGGTTATATTGCGTGTCGTCGGGCACATAGCCATACTGTGGCTCATGTGGGTCCATGTATCAATACAACTGCTATATGGGAAATGCATATACGTAGAATAATGTGAATGTTGACTGCATAATCAATTAAATAAATTGATATGATAAATAACATAAATGATATATTATTAAAGATTTGAAAAAAAGAAAAATTGAATTTAAACTATCATATATTGTACATATTTATTATTAATGTAAAATTTACAACTAGCATTTACATTGTAAATGCTAGTTTTATAAATGATATTACAGTTAAGTTATTATAAATTCACAAACCTGTTTAATTGATTATCCTTGAAAATAAATAATATTTAAACTAAATATTAAAAATGTTCATATACTATCTAATTATATAAATTATAGTTTGTATTTTTAGATTTAAATTATAATATATTATTTGAATTGAATTGTATTAAATAAATTATTTATTTTGAATAAATTTGAACTTATTAATAATATATACAAATAATGATTAATTGGTGTGCATTATTAATATATATATAATTATTATACTATATTATTATATATAGATATAAATATTATATTATATAGTAATCTATTATATATTAGTAATATTACCAAAATAAACTAGTTAAGGAATTTATTTCAGGAGACAATTTGTTTTTAAAAGTTAAACCAAATTGACTTAGTTAAATAATATAATATAAAAACGTATGGTTTATGAAAAGAATAAATAAGTTACAGAAAGTTTATAAATATAAATTATGTTGTTGTTATAAATAATCCTATCGAACAGAATTGAAATTAATTATTACAAACGCCACAGTTGAAAGTTCAATTAAGGCGTGTGCTTGTAATTTCTATTGGTTATATCGATAACGAATAGAAATGTAATATTCAAATTTGTAACCATTGTCCATTGTTACTAATATTTTTCTACTAAAGCAGACTATTATTTTATAAAAATTAACATATGAAATTATATAGATTTTAATAATTTTATAATTATTTTACACAATAGGCATATTTTGCGTTATATTCAGCTATGCAATTTTAATTTTTTTTCTTATGAACACGTGCACGTGTAAGAATCATGCATTACGGTGTAATTTTAAAATGCATATTAATGTTTACAAATGTTAATTATATTATAACAATTGAGAACAGCCCTATACATTTTGCATATAACAGTAAAGTATCGAGTATAGTAGAGAATTCACGGATAGGTAGCAGTCTCGGTAATTATAAAGTAGTAGAATACAACAAATCAGGCGTTTCATATACCCTGAAAGCTACTCAAGATGAAAGAAGTGAATTGATGTTTTCAATCAATACATTTTCTGCCCAAATAAAAACTATACAAAATATTGATAGAGAAAACATAGATATTCACTATTTTAAAATCATTGCTACCTATCGGAAAAGTTAGTAATTTTAAATATATATATAATTTATATATGTAAATACATATATATCATATACGAAAATTATATATATAATTACTATTATTATAATTATTATGCTACTATTATAGTAATTATAATATTAGTTGTATAATAGTTGTACATTTATTATTTTTAAAATTATATATAGGAAACTAATTAACTTCATTATATATTAAACTATTATAAATATAATATTATTTATCTGAAGGTGGACAAAAAGATTTTATAACTTCTTCACTTCTTACAATTAATATCAAAGATACTAATGATAATTCACCGGTCTTTGAAAATAGTAATAATCATAAAGTGAATTTATATGAAACGAAAACACATAGAGATGATATTATATTCGATTGTTAGTAAACACGTAAAAAAATATATACTTTATTTTAAATTATATATGATTTATATGTTATTCATGATATCACTAATTTACTTTATGCAGTACATGCCACAGATAGAGATAGCGGAGATAATGCTCTCGTATCTTATGCTTTAGTAAGTAGTGATTTCCTGGTAAAGAGTTCGTTTCAAGTGGATAGTTATTCCGGAAGGTTATACGTTCTGCATTGTATATAATAGTATATTAATACTATATTTATTGCATGTCTTATAATAGTTTTCATTTAGGATTCCAATTTAATGATGTCCATTTAATTTTTAAGTATACAGTCTAATCATCGCTCGTAAACATTATAAACTCATGCCTTTAATCCGTACCCCGTTGCCTTTTTATCTAGAGTGACCTTGAAACACGCGCTGGACAATGAACGCCGATCGTCCTATACGCTGACCGTAGTGGCGTCTGATAATCCGAGTAATTCGACGCTAACTCGAAGAGCACAGCTGCACCTGGTGGTGAATGTCAACGACGATAACGATTGTTCCCCATACTTCGCACAAACCAGTTACCAGGTGACGATATTCGATAAAACTTCCATGTTTGAATACTCCGCATGATATGGGATAGCTCGTTATTTATTGGGCCTAAGTTTCCACTAATTGTGTTGTCTTTCTACTCGCTACCCTTTCTTTAAAAGAGCTCTCACTTACTTTTCATTTCACTAGACCACATTTCACCATATTTCTACATTCTTGAAACCTTTCTACCACCGATAAAACGAATATAATGACCCCCATCTGACCCTATTTCATACCCCTCATATGTCCTACCTTCACACCCCCCCACTTCTCCTATGTCCTACCTTCACACCCCTCCACTTCTCCTATGTCCTACCTTCACACCCCTCCACTGCCTATATGTCCCACCCCTCACACCCCGATGTCCCTATATCCCGCCCCTCGCAGAAGAGCCTAAGGGAAGACCTTCCCATTGGCTCCTCCGTCTACACGCTAAAGGCCCGAGACGATGACTCTAGCTCTCCGAACCGCGATATCGTGTACAGTATCAGACGGGGAGACGGTCAGGGCATATTCACCATTGATTCCTGGTCTGGCGAGGTTAGTTGTTACGCCCTCGCTGGTCACCTGATCACTCGTCTCGTCTGTTCGAAATATTGTCGAAGCTTCGGAGATCTTTTTGATTAAAAGATCTGCGATTATGTTGATTTTCTATTTGCATTTTCATTCATTTACTATAAATCTTCTAAGATGGATATCTGATAATTCCTAGAACTATTATAAATTAATATTGCTCTTTTCTATTGCATAATATAAAATACATAAATGTTATTCAATTCTTATTTGTACTGAAAATGGAGTAGTATTTTAGTGACAGGAAGTCAAATTTGTTATATAATTACTTGCTATTTATGTAATGAATAGTCTTAAAATTCCACTGCACAATAATGCGGGTGAAGTTTTTGCAATCTCCTACAGGTCACCCTGGCTAAACAATTAGATTACGAGCGAGTGAAATCCTTCAGTCTACTGGTCAGGGCTGATGATAAGGGCCGTCCTAAGCTATCCAATACTACGACTCTACACGTGACGGTTTTAAGCAATCCCCCTTCCAGCCCTCACTTCTCATCTCTCACTTCTCATCTCTCACTTCTGAAATCACTTTTTATCCTCCACATGTTTCACAACTTTTCGCATTCATTCAACCGAATAAAGTATATAACTAATTTAATAACCGCTTCCACTTTGATCTCTGTTGCGAGTCTCGTTTGCATTCCATGATTTACCTTCTTACTTCGATATGAATACACGACTCTCGGTACCTTCAGAACTACGTCCCCATATCAACCCTATTAGTGATGTTAGGCTAACCCCTCACCTGCAATCGACTAGATAAACGTCGTCCGTTACTATAATTCCAGTGTTAGTCCACTAATTCTAAGGTAGTCGGTGTTAAAGACCCCGCACTTCGTTGCGAAGCGTTAGCCCCAAGAATTATGCCAACGCCGTACGCTAACCCATTAACTATCGCCAGGTTTTAGACGTTAATGACAACACGCCCGAATTTATACCGGCGGAGTACGATGTTCTGGTCGCCGAGAATGTGGCCCGAAGTTCGAAAGTACTGAAAGTCACAGCTTTTGATAAAGACGCCGCCGACTTGCTCATGTTGGTGATGTAGGCGGCGCTAGTAGGGGGGGCTAGTAGGGGGGCTAGTAGGGGGTGCTAGTAGGGGGCGCTAATAGGCGGCGCTAGTAGGGGGCTAGTAGGGGGGGCTAGTAGGGGGGGGGGGCTAGTAGGCGGCGCTAGTAGGCGGCGCTAGTAGGGGGGGCTAGTAGTGGGGGCTAGTAGGCGGAGCTAGTAGGCGGCGCTAGTAGGCGGAGCTAGTAGGGGGCGCTAGTATGGGGGCTAGTAGGGGGCGCTAGTAGGAGGCGCTAGTAGGCGGCGCTAGTAGGGGGGGCTAGTAGGGGGGGCTAGTAGGGGGCACTAGTAGGCGGAGCTAGTAGGGGGCGCTAGTAGGGGGCGCTAGTAGGTGGCGCTAATAGGGGGAATTAGTTTTGCTACTCGGGCCCACCTCTATACATCCATTTCACGCACCCCACTTGTTGAGTTACCTGCATGTCCTCGATACTCATTCTTCTCGACTTCATCTCCAATACTTGAATTCTAATCCCCCACCATAACCCATTTCCACCATAAATTACTCCCACTATAAATTACTCCCACCATAACTTACTTCCACCATAACTTACTTCCACCATAACTTACTCCCACCATAAATTACTCCCACTATAACTTACTCCCACCATAACTTACTCCCACCATAACTTACTCCCACGATAACTTACTCCCACCATAACCTACTCCCACCATATCCGATAGCAGTGCAGTTTATAACGTGTGAAAGCTCCTCTCTCTCCTAAACACCGCATACTAGTGATATCTGAGTGAGGTCCGCATGTAATCAAACTCAGTTATTGGTTGTTTCACCATTGCAACTCTTGTCCGTATACATCACGTGTTGTTGCCATAGTTACTCGCTGATACCGGATGACTTGACTGCGGTACTTCCGTTCCGCTTGAACGCCTCCACGGGACGTCTGATTACGACGCATCCGCTTGACCGCGAAGTGTGCGACCTTTACTCGTTTAAGGTGAAGGTCAAGGACATGGGCCCTCATTACCGTTCCAACGTTGCCAAGGTCTACGCTTAGCTGTGTAACACTGTAAATTGTACATTAAATACTGTATATTGTGTAATCCTTTATTATATTCTATGTTGTTGAGTATATATGTATAAATATAAATAACTTAACCGTGTGTTTTATAGGTGACCATACGGGTCAGCGATATCAATGACAATCGGCCCGAGTTTAAGAAGTCTGTGTATAGAGTTGATGTACCTGAAGAGATAGATGTTGGCTCTCCAATACTCACAGTTAGCTCTCCAATACTCACAGTTAGCTCTCCAATACTCACAGTTAGCTCCCCAAAACTCACAGTTAGCTCCCCAATACTCACAGTTAGCTCCCCAATACTCACAGTTAGCTCTCCAATACTCACAGTTAGCTCTCCAATACTCACAGTTAGCTCTCCAATACTCACAGTTAGCTCTCCAATACTCACAATTAGCTCTCCAATACTCACAGTTAGCTCCCCAATACTCACAGTTAGCTCCCCAATACTCACAGTTAGCTCTCCAATACTCACAGTTAGCTCTCCAATACTCACAGTTAGCTCTCCAATACTCACAGTTAGCTCCCCAATACTCACAGTTAGCTCCCCAATACTCACAGTTAGCTCCCCAATACTCACAATTAGCTCTCCAATACTCACAGTTAGCTCCCCAATACTCACAGTTAGCTCTCCAATACTCACAGTTAGCTCTCCAATACTCACAGTTAGCTCTCCAATACTCACAGTTAGCTCCCCAATACTCACAGTTAGCTCCCCAATACTCACAGTTAGCTCTCCAATACTCACAGTTAGCTCCCCAATACTCACAGTTAGCTCCCCAATACTCACAGTTAGCTCCCCAATACTCACAGTTAGCTCCCCAATACTCACAGTTAGCTCTCCAATACTCACAGTTAGCTCTCCAATACTCACAGTTAGCTCTCCAATACTCACAATTAGCTCCCCAATACTCACAGTTAGCTCTCCAATACTCACAGTTAGCTCTCCAATACTCACAGTTAGCTCCCCAATACTCACAGTTAGCTCCCCAATACTCACAGTTAGCTCCCCAATACTCACAGTTAGCTCTCCAATACTCACAGTTAGCTCTCCAATACTCACAGTTAGCTCCCCAATACTCACAGTTAGCTCTCCAATACTCACAGTTAGCTCTCCAATACTCACAGTTAGCTCTCCAATACTCACAGTTAGCTCCCCAATACTCACAGTTAGCTCTCCAATACTCACAGTTAGCTCCCCAATACCCACAGTTAGCTCTCCAATACTCACAGTTAGCTCTCCAATACTCACAGTTAGCTCTCCAATACTCACAGTTAGCTCCCCAATACTCACAGTTAGCTCCCCAATACTCACAGTTAGCTCCCCAATACTCACAGTTAGCTCTCCATTACTCACAGTTAGCTCTCCAATACTCACAGTTAGCTCCCCAATACTCACAGTTAGCTCTCCAATACTCACAGTTAGCTCTCCAATACTCACAGTTAGCTCCCCAATACTCACAGTTAGCTCTCCAATACTCACAGTTAGCTCTCCAATACTCACAGTTAGCTCTCCAATACTCACAGTTAGCTCTCCAATACTCACAGTTAGCTCCCCAATACTCACAGTTAGCTCTCCAATACTCACAGTTAGCTCTCCAATACTCACAGTTAGCTCTCCAATACTCACAGTTAGCTCCCCAATACTCACAGTTAGCTCTCCAATACTCACAGTTAGCTCTCCAATACTCACAGTTAGCTCCCCAATACTCACAGTTAGCTCTCCAATACTCACAGTTAGCTCCCCAATACTCACAGTTAGCTCTCCAATACTCACAGTTAGCTCTCCAATACTCACAGTTAGCTCCCCAATACTCACAGTTAGCTCTCCAATACTCACAGTTAGCTCTCCAATACTCACAGTTAGCTCTCCAATACTCACAGTTAGCTCTCCAATACTCACAGTTAGCTCTCCAATACTCACAGTTAGCTCCCCAATACTCACAGTTAGCTCTCCAATACTCACAGTTAGCTCTCCAATACTCACAGTTAGCTCTCCAATACTCACAGTTAGCTCCCCAATACTCACAGTTAGCTCTCCAATACTCACAGTTAGCTCCCCAATACTCACAGTTAGCTCCCCAATACTCACAGTTAGCTCTCCAATACTCACAGTTAGCTCTCCAATACTCACAATTAGCTCCCCAATACTCACAGTTAGCTCTCCAATACTCACAGTTAGCTCTCCAATACTCACAGTTAGCTCCTCAATACTCACAGTTAGCTCCCCAATACTCACAGTTAGCTCTCCAATACTCACAGTTAGCTCCTCAATACTCACAGTTAGCTCCCCAATACTCACAGTTAGCTCCCCAATACTCACAGTTAGCTCTCCAATACTCACAGTTAGCTCCCCAATACTCACAGTTAGCTCCCCAATACTCACAGTTAGCTCTCCAATACTCACAGTTAGCTCTCCAATACTCACAGTTAGCTCTCCAATACTCACAGTTAGCTCCCCAATACTCACAGTTAGCTCTCCAATACTCACAGTTAGCTCTCCAATACTCACAGTTAGCTCTCCAATACTCACAGTTAGCTCCCCAATACTCACAATTAGCTCCCCAATACTCACAGTTAGCTCTCCAATACTCACAGTTAGCTCTCCAATACTCACAATTAGCTCCCCAATACTCACAGTTAGCTCTCCAATACTCACAGTTAGCTCCCCAATACTCACAGTTAGCTCTCCAATACTCACAGTTAGCTCTCCAATACTCACAGTTAGCTCTCAAATACTCACAGTTAGCTCTCCAATACTCACAGTTAGCTCCCCAATACTCACAGTTAGCTCTCCAATACTCACAGTTAGCTCTCCAATACTCACAGTTAGCTCTCCAATACTCACAGTTAGCTCTCCAATACTCACAGTTAGCTCTCCAATACTCACAGTTAGCTCTCCAATACTCACAATTAGCTCCCCAATACTCACAGTTAGCTCTCCAATACTCACAGTTAGCTCTCCAATACTCACAGTTAGCTCCCCAATACTCACAATTAGCTCTCCAATACTCACAGTTAGCTCCCCAATACTCACAGTTAGCTCTCCAATACTCACAGTTAGCTCTCCAATACTCACAGTTAGCTCTCCAATACTCACAGTTAGCTCTCCAATACTCACAGTTAGCTCTCCAATACTCACAGTTAGCTCTCCAATACTCACAGTTAGCTCTCCAATACTCACAGTTAGCTCTCCAATACTCACAGTTAGCTCCCCAATACTCACAGTTAGCTCCCCAATACTCACAGTTAGCTCTCCAATACTCACAGTTAGCTCTCCAATACTCACAATTAGCTCCCCAATACTCACAGTTAGCTCTCCAATACTCACAGTTAGCTCTCCAATACTCACAGTTAGCTCCCCAATACTCACAGTTAGCTCTCCAATACTCACAGTTAGCTCCCCAATACTCACAGTTAGCTCTCCAATACTCACAGTTAGCTCCCCAATACTCACAGTTAGCTCTCCAATACTCACAGTTAGCTCTCCAATACTCACAGTTAGCTCCCCAATACTCACAGTTAGCTCTCCAATACTCACAGTTAGCTCTCCAATACTCACAGTTAGCTCTCCAATACTCACAGTTAGCTCTCCAATACTCACAGTTAGCTCTCCAATACTCACAGTTAGCTCCCCAATACTCACAGTTAGCTCTCCAATACTCACAGTTAGCTCTCCAATACTCACAGTTAGCTCTCCAATACTCACAGTTAGCTCCCCAATACTCACAGTTAGCTCTCCAATACTCACAGTTAGCTCCCCAATACTCACAGTTAGCTCCCCAATACTCACAGTTAGCTCTCCAATACTCACAGTTAGCTCTCCAATACTCACAGTTAGCTCCCCAATACTCACAATTAGCTCTCCAATACTCACAGTTAGCTCTCCAATACTCACAGTTAGCTCTCCAATACTCACAGTTAGCTCTCCAATACTCACAGTTAGCTCTCCAATACTCACAGTTAGCTCTCCAATACTCACAGTTAGCTCCCCAATACTCACAGTTAGCTCTCCAATACTCACAGTTAGCTCCCCAATACTCACAGTTAGCTCTCCAATACTCACAGTTAGCTCCCCAATACTCACAGTTAGCTCTCCAATACTCACAGTTAGCTCCCCAATACTCACAGTTAGCTCTCCAATACTCACAGTTAGCTCTCCAATACTCACAGTTAGCTCTCCAATACTCACAGTTAGCTCCCCAATACTCACAGTTAGCTCTCCAATACTCACAGTTAGCTCCCCAATACTCACAGTTAGCTCCCCAATACTCACAGTTAGCTCTCCAATACTCACAGTTAGCTCCCCAATACTCACAGTTAGCTCCCCAATACTCACAGTTAGCTCTCCAATACTCACAGTTAGCTCCCCAATACTCACAATTAGCTCTCCAATACTCACAGTTAGCTCTCCAATACTCACAGTTAGCTCCCCAATACTCACAATTAGCTCTCCAATACTCACAGTTAGCTCTCCAATACTCACAGTTAGCTCCCCAATACTCACAGTTAGCTCTCCAATACTCACAGTTAGCTCTCCAATACTCACAGTTAGCTCTCCAATACTCACAGTTAGCTCCCCAATACTCACAATTAGCTCTCCAATACTCACAGTTAGCTCTCCAATACTCACAGTTAGCTCTCCAATACTCACAGTTAGCTCTCCAATACTCACAGTTAGCTCTCCAATACTCACAGTTAGCTCTCCAATACTCACAGTTAGCTCTCGGTCCTCTCTCTTCAATATCTATTGTCGCAAGACTGACGTCTATTCCTTTGTAAGAGGAATCAATTTTAGAATAGCTTTTGTTGCTTCTTATATAAATACATTGGAGTTATTTGTCTCATATCTCCCATTGCCTTACACTATCCTCTGGTTCCTTCACATCTTCCCCTTTCCTCGTACCCTCTCGTTTCCTCGAATCTTCTTCTTCCCTTACATCTTTTCTTCCTTCACATCCTCTTCTCGCCTAACATCCTCTTCTTCCCTCACATCTTCATCTTCCTTTACACCCTCTCCTTCTCTCATACCACACCTTCTCCTTCTCTTCTACCACACCTTATCCCTCGTACATCATAGTTTCCTTACATTACAGGTGGAAGCTGAAGATATAGACAATGGACGTTTCGCTGCATTAACCTTTAGCCTAGTAACTATTGAGAACTCCTTTGACCTCCGTGGCACCCCTAATACAGCCATCTTGACAGTTGCCCAACCACTCGATTACTCTATTCAGTCATTCTACTCATTCAAGGTTACTTTCGATTCTTAAGATAGTATTTTGTTATCATGAAGATGAATGAATTATTATATAACATTATGTAATGATTTTAAATAGAATATAATTATAATATATTTTGAATGCAAATAAAATATATTGTCTCTTTTATTGTATAACAAAATCACTGAAATGACCTGAATGGTTAATTTGGCCTTAATTAAGTTATTAAAGATGGATATTAAGAATTAGTTTGCCCCAACATTTAATTCTCTCCACATCTCTCTACCGCCGCAGATTAAAGTAATGGACGGAGGAGGACTGTCCAGTACGGCCACGGTGCTAGTCACGGTCAAGGACCAGAACTCGCATTACCCTCATTTCCCCGAGCAGACCTACAGACGTAGTGTGTGTAACCATCTCATATGTCTCACTGTACCCACACCTAGCTAATGTATTCTATTACTGTACCCACACCTAGCTAATGTATTCTATAACGTATTCTATTACTGTATTCTGTAAAGCCTGACGTCCATCTTCTCCATCATCGCATCGTTATCTGATCTCCCGTTCTCATTGTCGCACCTCGACCTCTCCAGGTGCCCGAGAATGCCCTTATCGACTCGACGGTGTTGACTGTCCACGCTAGCGATCTTGACACCGGCGACAACGGTCGAGTCAGCTACGAGTTGATATCTTGCGAGGCCACGCCCACTGCCCTAGGCCCCGCCTACAATGCCACGGCGGCCAGATGTCAGTCTATGTCCGGCGAGGGGAAAATAAACTCCACGCAACCATTTTCTATTGATTCTACAACGGGGAAAATTGTAGTTTCTGCACCCCTGGATAGGGAGTCTATTAGCAGGTTAAAGGAAGTCATTATTACAAGAGTAGTGTATTTATTAGAAGTGTAGTGTAGTTATTAAAGGAGGTAGTGTAGTTATTAAAGGAGGTAGTGTAGTTATTAGAGGAGGTAGTGTATTTATTAGAAGGCTGGTGTAGTTATTAAAGGAGGTAGTGTAGTTATTGAAGGATGTAGTGTAGTTATTAAAGGAGGTAGTGTACTTATTAGAGGAGGTAGTGTAGTTATTAAAGGAGTTAGTGTAGTTATTAAAGGAGGTAGTGTAGTTATTGAAGGATGTAGTGTAGTTATTAAAGGAGGTAGTGTACTTATTAGAGGAGGTAGTGTAGTTATTAAAGGAGTTAGTGTAGTTATTAAAGGAGGTAGTGTAGTTATTGAAGGATGTAGTGTAGTTATTAAAGGAGGTAGTGTACTTATTAGAGGAGGTAGTGTAGTTATTAAAGGAGTTAGTGTAGTTATTAAAGGAGGTAGTGTAGTTATTGAAGGATGTAGTGTAGTTATTAAAGGAGGTAGTGTACTTATTAGAGGAGGTAGTGTAGTTATTAAAGGAGGTAGTGTAGTTATTGAAGGATGTAGTGTAGTTATTAAAGGAGGTAGTGTAGTTATTAAAGGAGGTAGTGTAGTTATTAAAGGAGGTAGTGTAGTTATTAAAGGAGGTAGTGTACTTATTAGAGGAGGTAGTGTAGTTATTAAAGGAGGTAGTGTAGTTATTGAAGGATGTAGTGTAGTTATTAAAGGAGGTAGTGTACTTATTAGAGGAGGTAGTGTAGTTATTAAAGGAGTTAGTGTAGTTATTAAAGGAGGTAGTGTAGTTATTGAAGGATGTAGTGTAGTTATTAAAGGAGGTAGTGTACTTATTAGAGGAGGTAGTGTAGTTATTAAAGGAGGTAGTGTAGTTATTGAAGGATGTAGTGTAGTTATTAAAGGAGGTAGTGTAGTTATTAAAGGAGGTAGTGTAGTTATTAAAGGAGGTAGTGTAGTTATTAAAGGAGGTAGTGTAGTTATTAAAGGAGGTAGTGTAGTTATTAAAGGAGGTAGTGAAGTTATTAGAAGGGTAGATAACACATCACAAATAACACCACATCTCACCTTAACACCATCGCATCCCCATTCAGCTATGTACTAGAGGTACAGGCTTCGGACCACGCCCACCCGAACCCCAGAACCACAGTCACCGACGTGGAACTACAGGTCCTCGACTACAATGACCACGCCCCCGTGTTCGAATTGACCGAGAACTATACGCCCGAGATTAGCGAAGCCGCACCCCCGGGCACCATTGTCACCACGCTGAGGGCAAGAGATGCAGATAACGCTCGCAATGCTGAACTGGTCTACCGGCTAGTGGATAAAGGTTAGAGGAGTAGGGTTTTACAGGGAGATCAGGGAAGTTAGGTTAAAAGTAGAGAAATTGCTTTGGAGACTGGAGTGTAGAGTATAGTTTAAAGTGGGGTGTAGAGTGGAGTTTAAAGTGGAGTGTAGAGTGGAGTTTAAAGTGGGGTGTAGAGTGGAGTTTAAAGTGGGGTGTAGAGTGGAGTTTAAAGTGGGGTTAGAGTGGAGTTTAAAGTAGGGTGTAGAGTGGAGTTAAAAGTAGGGTGTAGAGTGGAGTTTAAAGTAGGGTGTAGAGTGGAGTTTAAAGTGGGGTGTAGAGTGGAGTTTAAAGTGGGGTGTAGAGTGGAGTTTAAAGCGGATATTTGAGAAGAGTGTAGAGAGGAGTTAAAATGGGAGTGAGTAGTTAAGTAGTAACTCTATTACAGTTATCTCTATTAACTTCCTCGTACCCTCCTCTAAAGGAAGTCCATTCTCAGTGGATCTTAACAGTGGAGTAGTACGTACTAGGGGACGTCTGGATCGTGAACTTCGACCTTCTTACCTATTGACGGTAACTGTCAGCGATAACGGCGTTCCCTCGCTCTCCACTCGCCGCCACCTCTCCATTAGTCTGACCGACGTCAACGACAACGCTCCCGTATTCTCCCCACCGTCCCCGCACCTGCTAGTCGCCGAGGCCACGCCCAGGGGAGGCGTAGTAGGCGTGGTCACCGCAACGGACAGCGACGTCGGCGCTAACGCCGTCGTGCGTTATTCGCTACTCTCGGCCTCCGTAGTGTCGTCCTCGGGTTCGCCGGCAGGTGGCGACGACGACGCCGCAAGGTTCCGGGTGGACGCTCGAAACGGCACGCTCTACGCCGACGTCGACTTCGACTACGAGGACGTCGCTCGACGCCACTACACGCTAGTGGTTCGCGCCGCCTCGGCCCATTTGATCGCCGACGCCGTGGTTCTCGTCTCGCTGACCGACAGCAACGACCACCGACCGGTGGCGCCGCCGCGGCTCGCCGTCGTGCTGGCGAACTACGCGGGCGGAGGTCACTTTCCCGCCGGGGGTCGCGTATGCTCGTTGCCCGGTTACGACCCCGACG
>OZ038314.1:14834706-14927206 GCA_964035775.1 Osedax frankpressi | reverse complement strand
TCAAAAGATAAACTATTATATACAATAATTCACGGCCGTTAGATTCCTATTAAATATCGTCTTAAGTGTTCACGAGGAAATGAGACGGATACATATTCGACAATCGTAATGGAATTCAACTTTTTAATATTATTTATTCAAAAAATATATTTCATAATTTCACATTGTAACCTGACAGATCACTTCACTTATATGCCAGTTATGACGTAATACTGTTAGATTTAGTCACGTTTTTAATATAAATAATATTAAAATCTAATTCATTAGCATATAATTATGCTATGATGTCTGAGACGTTATTTAATAGTTAATGCTATTATTAACAAACTGTAGTACATGGTAAATACCCTGCTACTATCTCTATATTAGTAGTTTTATCTAACTATTGCCTCATCATTCCCATTTACTTTTCTATATTACTATTACTTTTTTATTCTCACATATTTGTTTATTTATTATTGCTTATATGATTGACGTCTACTATATTATCAGCGAGCTTATTGATATATAATTAGTTTTAATTACGTTCTTACTCATTTTACATGATGTGTAACATGTTTAATTAGTAAAACAATTGAATTGTATTATTGAAGATAGATAATGATATACAAATAGATAATACTCGTACGCATATTTCATGTAATTAATTTACAACCTGCAGAATTTAATTTTATAATATATATATCCTCATCTTTTCAACTTTATTGCTTTAATTACAGACGAGTATATATTCGAATAACGTCAAAGTTACTCGATAGGTGTCGATAATTCCCACGTGACCTGCATACAACCTAGTAGTCGTGTTAAGGCTCTATTTGTCGTCTGCATAGATTTGATTTTAATTTCATTTCGTTCGTTCGTTCGCGTCACTTTCTTCGCCTCTCGACCACACTACCCACATCCACACACTCTACCCCACTCTACCCCACTCTACCCCCACACTACCCCACTCTACCCCACACTACCCACATCCACACACTCTACCCCACTCTACCCCACACTACTTCACATCCACACACTCTACCCCACACTACCCACATCCACACACTCTACCCCACTCTACCCCACACTACTTCACATCCACACACTCTACCCCACACTACCCACATCCACACACTCTACCCCACACTACCTCACATCCAAACACTACCCTCACACTACCACACTCTACCCCACACTACCCCACACATCCGTCTGTACGGGTCCTCCCCGACATTCGACTTGACGTGTCAACTGCAGATACTTCACTCGCCGTTATTTCTATAGACCAGACAATATCCGTTTCTTAACGAGCCAGTGTTACATTTTAATCAGAGGTATACCTTCTATGATATTGTAATATCTACCTGTTATATTGGAATTGGAATGTTACGAAATTAATCGTTATACGCTGTAATATTATTGACTTCATAATTATTCATACAATATTTTATAATATTCATAGATTAATAATAAATAATATTTTATAAGGTACCATATATGATATGGTATTTATATACAGACATAGTGCTTGACCGTATATATATATATTATATATATATATATATATATATATACATATATAATTTATACAGAGAGTAGCTTAACCTATAAATCTACAACCTAATTTAAATTGTAATTGGAATTCGAGTAAACAAGTGACTTTCTCTTATTCGTCCGACTTTACAGAAACCACAAACATTAATTGTGATTAATTCATTGCATTCTGATGATAATCGTTGTTTTATAAACAGATTTGTTATCGGGCATTTGATCAGCTTTACGCGCGCAGTTATATACTGTTTACATAAGGATTTACTAATTCTTTGATTAGGGATACTTCAACTTTGGTAAAGTTCAAACTAGAATGACATCACTTGTTACGTCACATGTTACTACCGACGTTACTTCACTAATTACGTCATTACTTACATTTGCTAAATAACGCCGTGGAGCTCGTAAAACCTTTAAGTGGTTCTTCCACTCCCTTAGGACCTATCGCCACTTCCTTATCTCATAGTTCTCTCTGCAGATTTACGTTTTAATACGTCATAATATGTCGCACTTGTATTAACTTGTCGTCGGACCATTTCGTAGCTCTTCAAACAAATATGATATCTCCGATATAATCTATGTAATTGTGTAGTAGGCCGAGGTATAGTATCGTCGCTGGGCGTCATTGACTGAATACAGACGGACACCATATCGTATATATAGACCCGTAGATTGTATCCGCGTATGCCTTTAGCGACGTCTGCCCGTTTTGCTATTATATTACTTTATATATCCTTATAAGGCGAGTAGTTATAACAATATGTAGATTGCAAGGTAATGATGATATTTTTTGCTACTTTGTACTATATAAATATCTTGATTATGATAGATATTAACTATGACATTATTATATTTTACAAATATTGTTGTTGCCGTTATATCATAAATTATTTAGAATACTCTTGATATTATTATAGTTATTGTTTAGTAGGCTTAAGTTATATGATATATTATATATATAAAACTGTTATATGTGTTAATAAAATAAAAATATAACTCCATTAAACAAGTATTGAAGACATCAATAGGCTTTTGGAGAAGTTAAATTTATTTTTATTAACTTCTATTATTAATGTATATATATATACTATATTCTACACTATAGATTATAAAGTATATTCTATGACTCGATTAATAAAATGTTTAGTTTCAACAATATCTTCTGTATAAACCTACCTCTTCTATCTATATATTATAAATTGTTTTAAAATTAGTTATTTAATCCATTATATAATGGATTAAATAACTAATGTAATGTAACCATCAAACCACCCAGCTCTTAATTTTTTCATTACATAATTTCTTTTATATGATTTTTATTTACACATGTAAGTAATTTAAAAGATTATGTAATACAATATTATGTAATTATTTTAAATTAAAATAACATAATATATTTGTAATGCAAATTAAATATACTTTAACTTGTATTACATTACATAAAAACTAAAATAACCTGGATGGTTGTTTGCCCAATTAACCAGGTGATATAACTATTGTAAAATCACTATTTTAAATACAAAATAAATATATTATATTTATAATGCAAATCAAATATATTTTCAATTTTATCATAGAAAATGACCTGGATGGTTTCTTGGGCGGGTAGACATCACAATTGTTATTGCATAATCAGACTTCTTAGTTCCATTCTCTAACTGTTTTAGCACCAATTACATATTGTGTAGGTGTTTATAATGGATTACGAGGTCATTAGTGATTTATTACATCATTAACAACTCTGAAACAAAACTTTATGTTGTAATGCAAATGTTAGTTCGATGATGTGTATGTATTGATATATATATATATATATATATATATATATATATATATATATCATGTAAACATATATAGATGTATTTAGTTAAATATCTTCTTAATGAATTCATTAGATTTCGTTCATAACTCCATTACTATTGCAGCTATGTTGTAAAAGTATACTTTTAAGTGAGCAATTGTAATTATTGCCCGTTTATGTGAAATCCCTTGATAATATATCTGTTTTAATTAGCTATATTATCTTATTCAAAAATCATAATTAGTATTCAGAATTATTGCCAACTCAAAAGTCCATTGTTTCACTGTTCTAAAATGCTTCTGTTATTATACTTGTATATGATTTAATTTTTATATCAATAAATATATATGATTATCATAAATATATATATAATATATATAAAGGTTAATAACTATATTTTCAAATCCAGGAATCTATTCAGGTTATTCCTAATAATTGATTGTAAACTATATATTGCCATTATAATAACTATATGTATTCTATTTAATTACGTATCATTGCAATACATTAAAATTTCAAAATGTACATATATATATTCTATGTGTAGATATGGCATATACGTGTATACTACATCAACTATATCCCTAACATGTTTAGTAATAAACCATTTGGTCATTCTGTGGTAAGCGGTCATCAGAAAATGGCATAAGCAGTAATTTCTCAGCATATTGTCATCCTTATTAATTATTAATTATCAACTACGTCTGCTACAGCTGTGCATAACATACGTGGCCTCCATTATAATATATTTATATCTCATAATTCGGAAGGCTTAAAGTAATGAATTCGAGGTGTAGTAATTTAATAACCCATTGTAAGTCCTACAAGCATACATGTTAATATTTATATATGCTAACCACGAATGCGCCTATACACATGTATATGAACTTATTTATATTTACCATATACATGTTCAGTATACCTTATCTACATACTATAGCATAGTTGCTACGTATAGTCAATATATAGTTTATATTATATCGGTGTGCATAAATGGTCACATATGGTCAGTTTTCCATACGGCCATTTATTTAATAATACTTTAATTATGGTGGTCAGTGCTTCTAAAATATAGAACTACATTTCGATGATAGATATGTTTCGAATCAATATAATTATACTATAAATTATCACTGTAATATATATATATATATATATATATATATATATATATATATATATATATATATTTATATAATATGTATATATAGATAATATATAAATAATAGTAATATATTATTATAGTGATATACAAAGTAGAGTATAATTCAATTGAATCACTCATTAATAACTATAGTTAATTAATAATTAATAATTATATATATATATATATATATATATATATATATATATACATATACACATATATATGTATAACTATGCTATTGTATTTACTATTACGTGCATTATGTATACATTTATATATAAATGTAGTATGCTATATTATATAATAATATAATATAAAATTACATTACTAAATGATATAAAAAATGATATAAAAACATAAATTTCTCGGTATAAATGAAATTGAATTTTTTGATATGAAAAAATGTTCATTGAATAATATAAATAATTGGATATGCGGTGTTAGATCTACAGTGTAGAGCTACACTATAGGTACTATAGTGTAGGTCTACACTATAGTACATACAGTGTAGACCTACACTATAGTACCTACAGTGTAGATTTCACAGTCGAATCCCTACATTGTAGATACTACAATATATTGCCCGTGTTATAACACCCACAAGAACTACAGTGTAGTTCCTATATAGTAGAGTCCAGTTGTAGGAGCCACCTTATAGGTCTTATAAACTCGTATCAATATGTTTTACCTATATTAATATTTAACTTTAATTAATCACACAAATTTGTCATTTTATTTTACAAATTTTTCGTTTTTAGTCGAGATTTCAACAAACTAAAAAAATAATTACAAATAATAAATTTTTATATTTATATATAAAAATTATTAATAAATACTAATATCTATGATAACATAAAACTAGACAATCAAAACGAATACTGTCATTTGGTTGTTTTCTCTGGAAAAACTTTACTTTTCTTATGTAATAATCTAGATTTGTTTTTACCAGAAATTAATGAAATAATTAATTAATTTTCGGAAATATAATATTTATATATAATTGTAGTTTGTTTATTAATATATATATAATATTAAAGTAATGTAAATATATTAATTACCTAAATAGATACATTATTACATTGATAGGTTTATTTTCCTGAATTTATAATTACATTGAATCGGTAAAATCAATCCCGCATTATATCACCAGCGAATAGGCTGAACAATTACGCAACGCAACAGTCATTACGTAATCATCATCACGCCCCCCCTGGCGTGCATTTATAAATAACTA
Source organism: Osedax frankpressi (assembly GCA_964035775.1). Taxonomy (NCBI): domain Eukaryota; kingdom Metazoa; phylum Annelida; class Polychaeta; order Sabellida; family Siboglinidae; genus Osedax; species Osedax frankpressi. The sequence continues at coordinate 14,921,491 of OZ038314.1, read as the reverse complement.
ATATTACGCAACACTTGCAGATATTAAATGCCTTTCGAGATGTAATAACTTTTGGCGCCATTGCCTTGTTATGCAATAGCTTTAGTTATCTAGAATAATCGCATTTCCATTAGATACATATTAAATTATTATTTTATAATTGGAGCATGTGTATTCTAATAATACGAAGTGATATAATAACAATATATGCATTGTACAATGTACTTTATAAATGGTATTGTGTCGCATCCCAGTGGACCACTTAAACAATTACTTAGACAAGACTCGTATTATTGTTTGCCCTTATGCTGACTAGTGGTCAATGAGCGAAGCTCACTGAGACTGACTTTAGTTTGTATCTTTTTACCGTCAGAAATGAATATTGAGTACGTAATGCACACACACACACACACACACACACACACACACACACACACACACACACACACACACACACACACACACACACACACACACACACACACACACACACACATATATATATATATATATATATATATATATATATATATATATATATATATCCTAAATATATTTCCCATGTTGTATACAACTAAATGTATTCCAAATATATAACCGAAAAGATGAATTTAAAGCGCAAATTACTTTAATTTATTATTAATGTACCTTTAGAACTATAGTAGCTCGTAATAGCTCCTACTCCACCTGTTTTATAGTACATAGTTATTTACGATAATCTAGTCTATTATTCGTCGGGATCTAGAAGCCGACACTTTATTATCGATTAGTAGAGATAGGTCAACTGACCGCTGAGGTGTTAGTGACGTTACTGTAGTGGTGTCTCGCTGTATCCCTCGCGTGTCATTTCAACTGACTTATGATATATGGACAGAGGAACATACAGTACTATATATATAAGAACCATGTAGTGATAAATGCCATAAATTAATCCTTTAGTTGACCAAAGTTTTACCAAATTTCACAATTATTTCATATGTATTTATATTTTTTAACCACTCAAGATTGAATGTTTTCGATTTTATAATATTTGTAGAACTTCAGTCCAATTTTGCATTAATTTATTTCGCTATAATGATATTTAGTTATATATATATATATATTTATATATATAATTGTAATTTATTCTGAATACATTGTATAGCAATGGCTTAACTTTAGTTATAACTATTATAATGATTATAACAATATCTATAGCAGTAGTGTATATCTTAATTAACTAATCAATATAGAAAATCAGTTAACACCGAATCTCATACGATTAATGTATATAGTAAATGTTTACTATATATATAGAATATAGTAAGTTTTGTTATTGTTCATAAGGATATCATTTCTATAAAATAATATAATTAGTATCGGGTATGTTTCGTAATGTTATCTACTCATACAAAAAGAGAAGCATATAATTATTTATATGTACAATGCACAATGTACAATGTACATTGTATATATACATTATTTTATTATATCATCCTAGATTATGATCTAACTATATGATATTAGGAACACAATACTGCTACTACTACCAATACACATTGTATTAACGACTTTTATTAAACCTAATATATACTGTAAAGTATACAGATAGTTTGCATTGAGTTGTGTAGTGTTGAGAATAGTAGTGTAGAGTGAGGTAGTGTAGAATGAGGTAGTGTAGAGTGAGGTAGTGTAGAGTGAGGTAGTGTAGAGTGAGGTAGTGTAGAGTGAGGTAGTGTAGAGTGAGGTAGAGTGAGGTAGTGTAGTGTGAGGTAGTGTAGAGTGAGGTAGTGTAGAGTGAGGTAGTGTAGAGTGAGGTAGTGTAAAGTGAGGTAGTGTAGAGTGAGGTAGTGTAGAGTGAGGTAGTGTAGAGTGAGGTAGTGTAGAGTGAGGTAGTGTAGAGTGAGGTAGTGTAGAGTGAGGTAGTGTAGAGTGAGGTAGTGTAGAGTGAGGTAGTGTAGAGTGAGGTAGTGTAGAGTGAGGTAGTGTAGAGTGAGGTAGTGTAGAGTGAGGTAGTGTAGAGTGAGGTAGTGTAGAGTGAGGTAGTGTAGAGTGAGGTAGTGTAGAGTGAGGTAGTGTAGAGTGAGGTAGTGTAGAGTGAGGTAGTGTAGAGTGAGGTAGTGTAGAGTGAGGTAGTGTAGAGTGAGGTAGTGTAGAGTGAGGTAGTGTAGAGTGAGGTAGTGTAGAGTGAGGTAGTGTAGAGTGAGGTAGTTTAGAGTGAGGTAGTGTAGTGTGAGGTAGTGTAGAGTGAGGTAGTTTAGAGTGAGGTAGTGTAAAGTGAGGTAGTGTAGAGTGAGGTAGTGTAGAGTGAGGTAGTGTAGAGTGAGGTAGTGTAGAGTGAGGTAGTTTAGAGTGAGGTAGTGTAGAGTGAGGTAGTGTGTAGTGAGGTAGTGTAGAGTGAGGTAGTGTAGAGTGAGGTAGTGTAGAGTGAGGTAGTGTAGAGTGAGGTAGTGTAGAGTGAGGTAGTGTAGAGTGAGGTAGTGTAGAGTGAGGTAGTGTAGAGTGAGGTAGTGTAGAGTGAGGTAGTGTAGAGTGAGGTAGTTTAGAGTGATGTAGTGTAGAGTGAGGTAGTGTGTAGTGAGGTAGTGTAGAGTGAGGTAGTGTAGAGTGAGGTAGTGTAGAGTGAGGTAGTGTAGAGTGAGGTAGTGTAGAGTGAGGTAGTGTAGAGTGAGGTAGTGTAGAGTGAGGTAGTGTAGAGTGAGGTAGTGTAGAGTGAGGTAGTGTAGAGTGAGGTAGTGTAGAGTGAGGTAGTGTAGAGTGAGGTAGTGTAGAGTGAGGTAGTTTAGAGTGAGGTAGTGTAGAGTGAGGTAGTGTAGAGTGAGGTAGTGTAGAGTGAGGTAGTGTAGAGTGAGGTAGTGTAGAGTGAGGTAGTGTAGAGTGAGGTAGTGTAGAGTGAGGTAGTGTAGTGTGAGGTAGTGTAGTATGAGATAGTGTAGAGTGAGGTAGTGTAGAGTGAGGTAGTGTAGAGTGAGGTAGAGTGAGGTAGTGTAGAGTGAGGTAGTGTAGAGTGAGGTAGTGTAGTGTGAGATAGTGTAGAGTGAGGTAGTGTAGAGTGAGGTAGTGTAGAGTGAGGTAGAGTGAGGTAGTGTAGAGTGAGGTAGTGTAGAGTGAGGTAGTGTAGAGTGAGGTAGTGTAGTGTGAGGTAGTGTAGAGTGAGGTAGTGTAGAGTGAGGTAGTGTAGAGTGAGGTAGTGTAAAGTGAGGTAGTGTAGAGTGAGGTAGTGTAGAGTGAGGTAGTGTAGAGTGAGGTAGTGTAAAGTGAGGTAGTGTAAAGTGAGGTAGTGTAGAGTGAGGTAGAGTGGGGTAGTGTAGAGTGAGGTAGTGTAGAGTGAGGTAGTGTAGAGTGAGGTAGTGTAGAGTGAGGTAGTGTAGAGTGAGGTAGTGTAGAGTGAGGTAGTGTAGAGTGAGGTAGTGTAGAGTGAGGTAGTTTAGAGTGAGGTAGTGTAGAGTGAGGTAGTGTAGAGTGAGGTAGTGTAGAGTGAGGTAGTGTAGAGTGAGGTAGTGTAGAGTGAGGTAGTGTAGAGTGAGGTAGTGTAGAGTGAGGTAGTGTAGTGTGAGGTAGTGTAGTATGAGATAGTGTAGAGTGAGGTAGTGTAGAGTGAGGTAGTGTAGAGTGAGGTAGAGTGAGGTAGTGTAGAGTGAGGTAGTGTAGAGTGAGGTAGTGTAGTGTGAGATAGTGTAGAGTGAGGTAGTGTAGAGTGAGGTAGTGTAGAGTGAGGTAGAGTGAGGTAGTGTAGAGTGAGGTAGTGTAGAGTGAGGTAGTGTAGAGTGAGGTAGTGTAGTGTGAGGTAGTGTAGAGTGAGGTAGTGTAGAGTGAGGTAGTGTAGAGTGAGGTAGTGTAAAGTGAGGTAGTGTAGAGTGAGGTAGTGTAGAGTGAGGTAGTGTAGAGTGAGGTAGTGTAAAGTGAGGTAGTGTAAAGTGAGGTAGTGTAGAGTGAGGTAGAGTGGGGTAGTGTAGAGTGAGGTAGTGTGAGGTAGTGTAGAGTGAGGTAGTGTAGAGTGAGGTAGTGTAGAGTGAGGTAGTGTAGAGTGAGGTAGTGTAGAGTGAGGTAGTGTAGAGTGAGGTAGTGTAGAGTGAGGTAGTGTAGAGTGAGGTAGTTTAGAGTGAGGTAGTGTAGAGTGAGGTAGTGTAGAGTGAGGTAGTGTAGAGTGAGGTAGTGTAGAGTGAGGTAGTGTAGAGTGAGGTAGTGTAGAGTGAGGTAGTGTAGAGTGAGGTAGTGTAGTGTGAGGTAGTGTAGTATGAGATAGTGTAGAGTGAGGTAGTGTAGAGTGAGGTAGTGTAGAGTGAGGTAGAGTGAGGTAGTGTAGAGTGAGGTAGTGTAGAGTGAGGTAGTGTAGTGTGAGATAGTGTAGAGTGAGGTAGTGTAGAGTGAGGTAGTGTAGAGTGAGGTAGAGTGAGGTAGTGTAGAGTGAGGTAGTGTAGAGTGAGGTAGTGTAGAGTGAGGTAGTGTAGTGTGAGGTAGTGTAGAGTGAGGTAGTGTAGAGTGAGGTAGTGTAGAGTGAGGTAGTGTAAAGTGAGGTAGTGTAGAGTGAGGTAGTGTAGAGTGAGGTAGTGTAGAGTGAGGTAGTGTAAAGTGAGGTAGTGTAAAGTGAGGTAGTGTAGAGTGAGGTAGAGTGGGGTAGTGTAGAGTGAGGTAGTGTGAGGTAGTGTAGAGTGAGGTAGTGTAGAGTGAGGTAGTGTAGAGTGAGGTAGTGTAGAGTGAGGTAGTGTAGAGTGAGGTAGTGTAGAGTGAGGTAGTGTAGAGTGAGGTAGTGTAGAGTGAGGTAGTGTGATGTAGTGTAGAGTGAGGTAGTGTAGAGTGAGGTAGTGTAGAGTGAGGTAGTGTAGAGTGAGGTAGTGTAGAGTGAGGTAGTGTGAGGTAGTGTAGAGTGAGGTAGTGTAGAGTGAGGTAGTGTAGTGTGAGGTAGTGTAAAGTGAGGTAGTGTAGAGTGAGGTAGTGTAGAGTGAGGTAGTGTAGAGTTAGGTAGTGTAGAGTGAGGTAGTGTAGAGTGAGGTAGTGTAGAGTGAGGTAGTGTAGAGTGAGGTAGTGTAGAGTGAGGTAGTGTAGAGTGAGGTAGTGTAGAGTGAGGTAGTGTATAGTGAGGTAGTGTAGAGTGAGGTAGTGTAGAGTGAGGTAGTGTAGAGTGAGGTAGTGTAGAGTGAGGTAGTGTAGAGTGAGGTAGTGTAGAGTGAGGTAGTGTAGAGTGAGGTAGTGTGAGGTAGTATAGAGTGAGGTAGTGTGAAGTGAGGTAGTGTAAAGTGAGGTAGTGTAAAGTGAGGTAGTGTAGAGTGAGGTAGTGTAGAGTAAGGTAGTGTAGAGTGAGGTAGTGTAGAGTGAGGTAGTGTAGAGTGAGGTAGTGTAGAGTGAGGTAGTGTAGAGTGAGGTAGTGTAGAGTGAGGTAGTGTAGAGTGAGGTAGTGTAGAGTGAGTTAGTGCAGAGTGAGGTAGTGTAGAGTGAGGTAGTGTAGAGTGAGGTAGTCTAGAGTGAGGTAGTGTAGAGTGAGTTAGTGTAAAGTGAGGTAGTGTAGAGTAAGGTAGTGTAGAGTGAGGTAGTGTAGAGTGAGGTAGTGTAGAGTGAGGTAGTGTAGTGTGAGGTAGTGTAGAGTGAGGTAGTGTAGTGTGAGGTAGTGTACAGTGAGGTAGTGTAGAGTGAGGTAGTGTAGAGTGAGGTAGTGTAGTGTGAGTTAGTGTAGAGTGAGGTAGTGTAGAGTGAGGTAGTGTAGAGTGAGGTAGTGTAGAGTGAGGTAGTGTAGAGTGAGGTAGTGTAGAGTGAGGTAGTGTAAAGTGAGGTAGTGTAGATTGAGGTAGTGTAGAGTGAGGTAGTGTAGAGTGAGGTAGTGTAGAGTGAGGTAGTGTAGTGTGAGGTAGTGTAGAGTTTAGTAAAGTCTATATCATTGAATTGTATATAAATTATAAAGTTATTAAGTTGTAAAGTTAGATTAAGTTATAATGTTATAAACTATACATTGTTTAAATAGGGTTATATTGCATACACTAGTATATTATACAATACAATATAATCATATTAAGAGAACTCTATAATTATCAAATAGAATCAATCACTATAATGTTGTATTTACTAATAAATCATATCATGAAATCACTGAAATCACTGGTGATAAAAAGTGCAGATTAGGACCTACAATACACTACACTACACTACACTACACTAAACTACGACACACTACACTACACTACGACACACTACACTATGCTACACTACACTACACTACACTACACTACACTACCTCTCACTACCTCACTCTACACTACCTCACTACACACTACCTCACTTCACACTACCTCATTTAACACTACCTCACTACCTATTATATTATGTAGTATAATTTCTTGCTAATAATTATTGTAATGATCATATCTACAATTATTGTTACTCTTGAGGTATATTCTTCAATATTAAATAAATACACACAATATTCATTTCGTCATTATCTTGTCAAATCTTGTGAAGAATCAATATTCAATTAAAATATCATGTTGCCAAATATCCTTTATGGCATATCTCTATTAGTTTTAGAAGGAATAAATAATTACGTTATTGGATATTGCAGAGTAAACTAAAATCTGTGTTTGTGATTAACACTTACTTAATTACTTACTTACTTAATATTATAAGGTATTTATTGATACTGTAGCTAGATAGTTGGCTACATATTTTCTATTTTAATAATTTATAGATCCATTGATTAATTTCAAGGCCAGATTACACATGTGAGATTATGTAATCTGATTATATCGGCATATTACAAAATGGATGAACATTTAATTAGATTAATCAATCATTTTTTATATTAATTTATCGAATATAGTACTTATGGTATTATAATAAAAGAAGTAATCCATAGTTAATTGTAATAAAAGAAGTAAATCCATAGTTAATTATAATAAAAGAAGTAAACCACAGTTAATTATAATAATATATTGACAGATGGAATAAACAAAGAATATACAGAACTTAATTTGCATGTATTTCTAGTAACGCAATCAATGTTAGAATCTGCAATAATTCTGAAACTCCAAGATACCTCAGAAATTCAGTTTTTATCTTCCGTTGGCCAATTTAGAGTTTTTATACAGGTTCAGATTAGTAATAAAAAATGATATTCAGAACATATTTTATTAATTTTTATATTTATTATTTTTAACAATAAATTATTATCATATCAAGCAATACCATTTAAATATAATATTAATATGTGTAATAAAATAATACAACATAAATATTCTCATGTATTATTCCGTAGACTATTGCCACTATATTGATAAGTACACCAGAAAATGTCCATGTCATCAATGTTGAAACTAAGGTTTTAAATTATACATGTTTAAATGATATTATCAATATTCAAGTGCATCCATGGGACTAATTTATAATATTGTAATTAATTATATATAAATATCAGTTATAAATAAATAATAAATAAAATCAATGAACTTATCATTTTTCCAACTTTAGACTTTGTTATATCTAACTTTCCCCCATTTATTACAATTATAAATATAAATATATATTTTGATATTTACTTTATAATTGTTTCCAATAAATTGTCATTTCGCAGAAGTCTGAATTGCATATTACCCTGGCTGTGACCTCAGTACAAGGACAAACATCTGCAGATAATAAGGACATGTACCTTGAAACTCATTATATTCAAAGTCTATTACACCTCAAGAAAGATCTATTTTATAAACTAACTAGTTACGAGGTATATTATCTACTTGAATATATAATTATAATAATAATAATGCACTATTTATTTGATTATAATATTTTACTTAGGCATTATGAAATATTTTATTATATATTTGTACAAATATATTAAATTTAATGAATTACTAAATATAATATTAACACACGAATAGATAGATTCATAAATAATGTACTGTAGAGTATTACGAAACACCAATTTACGTGTTCTGGCACGTTTAACAACTCATGATGTCCCATTACTGAACCATTAATTAAATACTCTACACGTGTAGAAGTACTATTAGGTAGAATTCAAATTACATATATGGAATATGTCATTTTGTGGTTAAGAGATTTTATAAAGTAAAATATATATTATTTATATATAATATTTGTATCTTTTAACAAATAAATTATTTGTATTTGTTGGTAATTTCTTATTAAAACTATAATTTTCCATTCAATCACCCTGTATTTTGATTTATTAAATATTAACATATTTTGAATATATTTATTTGTATTTCACCAATATTTAATTATTATTTCTATTTACTTTTCACAGCAGTTATTCGGATTGCTAATTTATATTTCTAATAAGAAAATAAATAAAGATTCATTTATTTATTCCTGTACGTGAATTCAATTTATACATTGATGCAATTCATTGAGAATGTGTAATGCTATTAAGTACCGTGCACTTAAGATGCTAAACCATCCTTCATGCAAGTGAAGCCATTAGTTATTGTTCATTTGTTCGTTGTAGACAATTGAAGTCATATCGATATGTAGCTCTACGTATATGCTCAATCAATCTATCTCCGCTGTCATAGATAGGCTGCTCACTTATATATTTTCACGTACTTTTTGTATGTATAATTTATATAACTTTTACGTATATAGTAAAATATTACTATTATTAATTATTAACAAATTCGTTACATTAATGCAATTTGATTTTATTTAATAAATAATATAATATTTAGGATTACAAATTATCGTGCACTTTTGTACTCTCAATTAAACTACGGATCATCTTCTGACCAATCAGATGCTTCCGTTCTCCGATAACATTTGCTCAACTGAACCATGCGGCAATCACGAACGCTGCGATGCCCTTCTGAAGTTTGTCCGTCGCGGTTCAGTTCAAACCAGGGATCGAGGTCAGCAGGTCATCTTCAGCGGTATCATAGCAACGCCGTTTCATCGCTGTTCCTGTCCAATTGGTTACACAGGTTTAGTTCGCCTGAAATCTCACTCGAATCGTATGCTAATTTATCTTCAAATTTCTCGTGGATTGCGGTTCTACCATTGCGAACCCCCGTTATTTCCTACAATAAACCTAGACCCGCGAATCTTCCGCAGGCAGCGTAGGTGTGCGGGTCTGCGATACTGAAATAGACCTTTGCTATTCGGATCCTTGCTCCAACTCCGCAAAATGTATTAGTTCCGAGAATGGGTATACATGCTCCTGCAGCCAGGGATACGCTGGTCAGTTGTTTTACCATCTTATTGTATCTCCTTCTATAGCCTGGACATGCAAACATCAATGTTAAAAACCATATCTAATATGAAGATCATCTCCTTAACTAGGACAATTATACAATGGTCATTACATTAACTAGGAAAGTTATATAATGGTCATTACATTAACTAGGAAAGTTATATAATGGTCATTACATTAACTAGGAAAGTTATATAATGATCTCTATCTTAACTAGGAAAGTTATATAATGGTTAATTAGGACTTGGGGTTAATTCTTTATTTTTATATTCTTACATAGAATTTGATTTTACTGAGACTATATTTGAAACTGAGTTTCACAAATACTACCAATGCATGTACTTCTAGTGTTAAATGTAAACCTTAGTTACTTATGATATTAAGTAGTTACAAACCACAATAGGCGACTTGTGATCTCTTTCTAGAAATGTATCTGATTACCAGGTAGGAACTGCGAATACAATAAGAACTCGTCCTCTTCTTCTAACGACGTATTCTCTACTTGTCCGCCTAATGTTTGCGCCAGCCAATCAGAACGCTGCGTTCCTCTGATACGAGGTGGCTACAGGTGCGAGCGATGTACCGTGACTAATCGAAGACAAGGTTACTATTTATTTGACCTTCTTTTTGTAATCTTCCTTTACATTTATATTTATTCTTATTTAATAGGCTCTTATTTATATTAATTTAATTTATTATATCCTTTATTATTAACTTTTCCCTTTTGTCCATTTTCTTTCATATTTTGTGAAGATGGGTAAGAAATAGTATCATTTACTTAACCTTCTTTTTCATTTCTCCATGTTTTAGTTTGTAGAGACTGCGGCAGTATGGACTTTTACAACAGTGACTGTTCTCTTAATACTAGGAGTTTCTTACGAGGTCACTACCTCGCATTCCCTTCTCTTGTCCAAAGGAACTCCTTTGTAATCACTATGTGGTAAGTCTACCCTTTGACCTCTAGCTGCAGTAAATATTACATTCACCGATTACAAAATCTGTTCACGTCACAAGAAGTTTGACTTATAATTATTTGAAATGCTTATTAAAAATTTTAATTCATTACATATCTTGGTAGATATGACATATTAAAATGCTGGTACGGATGTTTAACTAATAGATAATCTAAGTCAATTATTAATTATAATATTTACATTACATTTATATTCATGTTTTGGGATATCTATTGTTTGCATAATTTCATTTATATTAACTAATCATGTTTGTAATATGTGAAAGCATTTTAAATCAGTGTTTTACGAGTATTTATTTGAGTTGTCTAATTATATATATTTCTAGTAACTTAAGTTACTTATATAAGCAATATTAAACTGTATTGGAAAGTAAATGCCATAGTAATTTCATGTGTTATTATACCAAAATTATTGATTGATACAAATAAATAATGTGATACAAAAAATGAAATTACAGGCTATTTATTTTATTAATATGTAATAACTAAACAAACCTTGATTTCCTAATAACCACTAATAAGGATCTGACTCATTTCAATAAAAGTGAAAATAAAGGTGAAAATATATTCAATGTGCATTAAAAATATATTATGTTTATTTTTTATAGAAATATGACAATTTTAATTAATTGTATATGCGATTTTAAAATTGAATATTTTTGCTAAAATCCTGAAAACTTCCCACTAGGTTCAGTACTATAGACCACCAGGGTGCATTGCTCTACAATGGACGTTACAATGTTCAAGGTGACTTCCTTTCTCTGGACCTAGTTAATGCATCACTCACGCTAACGTTTTCACTCGGAGGGACAAAGGTCAATTCTCTGAAATTGCAAGGGCGTGGATTTTCCGATGGAGACTGGCATTTTGTGAAGATACATTACAGTCGTGGGGTTTGTAGATCTTCAGTTGGCTGGATTTGGATTTACCCACACAATATATATATATATATATTTAATATATATATATATATATATATATATATATATATTATGAATATCACTATAGTTTTATATTTATAATTTAATAATATCTTTCATAATTACATTTAATTTACAATACTATTATAACAAAACTATTTAGTTACTAAAGATTGGATTCAGGATCCTATATATTAGTTTTTTAGTGTCTCCATTAAATGAGTAATAATTATTACTCTTCTATATTAAGAATTAATCTGTACATCTCCCCTATAGACCTACCCTAATATTATTAATTATGAATTTATTTTTTACGTTTTGCATTAGATTTCATCTTATTCCAACTGTAAATGAATACTTCTAAAAACCTATAATACCTCTATGATTAATACCTGTTACTAATAAACTGCTCTATTCTCTTGTAGACTATGGTCCTCTCCGTTGGTCAGACTTGTGATACCCGCATCTCCACAATGTATTCTGAACAACTGTCCAGCCATTCTTGTAGTGTACATGCAACTTTACTAAATAAGTTTGTTTTAACTTTTAATGTCTGCTTATGCATTAGGGATGTGTATATGGGTGTGTGAGTGTGTATATAGGTGTGTGAGTGTGTATATGAGTGCCTAATACATATTAATCTAATGTTTTATTATTTATCTAATATAATCATATTCAATGATTGTACTTTTGATATTGATATTCAATATAAAATGCATTTCAATTATATTGCAGGTGTAAAAGCGATGGCGAAACTTGTTTTAGATATTTTGATTTTAACTCACCACTGTACTTTGGTCTAAATAAATATAATTCTGGTTTTAATGGATGCATGAAAAATATTAAAATTGATGGAACTGTTTTAAATTTAGGTAAGAATTTATTTTAAATGACTCTAAGATTATGAAATTATTTATACTAAATATAGTATTACAATTGGAATCCATTATTAATATTATAGTTAATCATTTTCTCTAGATTCACCTATGTTAGACACTGGCACGAAAATTGGTTGCATGGCAAAGAAAAAACATTGTTTATTCAGTATATGCAAACACAAAGGTAAGATCTAATATACTTAATAATATATATATTAGAATATATGTGTAAAATGTATGTAAAGAATGTATGTAAAGAATGTATGTAAAGAATGTATGTGAAGAATGTATGTAATTAATGTATGTAATTAATGTATGTAAAGAATGTATGTAAAGAATGTATGTAAATAATGTATGTAAAGAATGTATGTAAAGAATGTATGTAAAGAATGTATGTAAAGATTGTATGTAAATAATGTATGTAAAGAATGTATGTAAAGATTGTATGTAAAGAATGTATGTAAAGAATGTATGTAAAGAATATATGTAAAGAATGTATATAAATAATGTATGTAAAGAATGTATGTAAAGAATGTATGTAAAGAATGTATGTAAAGAATATATGTAAATAATGTATGTAAAGAATGTATGTGAAGAATATATGTAAATAATGTATGTAAAGAATGTATGCGAAGAATGTATGTGAAGAATATATGTAAATAATGTATGTAAAGAATATATGTAAATAATGTATGTAAATAATGTATGTGAAGAATGTATGTGAAGAATGTATGTGAAGAATATATGTAAATAATGTATGTAAAGAATGTATGTGAAGAATGTATGTAAAGAATGTATGTGAAGAATATATGTGAAGAATATATGTAAATAATGTATGTAAAGAATGTATGTGAAGAATGTATGTGAAGAATATATGTAAAGAATGTATGTGAAGAATATATGTAAATAATGTATGTAAAGAATGTATGTAAATGATGTATGTAAAGAATATATGTAAAGAATGTATGTGAAGAATATATGTAAATAATGTATGTAAAGAATGTATGTGAAGAATGTATGTGAAGCATATATGTAAATAATGTATGTAAAGAATGTATGTAAATGATGTATGTAAAGAATATATGTAAATAATGTATGTAAAGAATGTATGTAAATAATGTATGTAAAGAATGTATGTGAAGAATGTATATGAAGAATATATGTAAATAATGTATGTAAAGAATGTATGTGAAGAATGTATGTGAAGAATATATGTAAAGAATGTATGTGAAGAATATATGTAAATAATGTATGTAAAGAATATATGTAAATAATGTATGTAAAGAATGTATGTAAAGAATGTATGTAAATAATGTATGTAAAGAATATATGTGAAGAATGTATGTGAAGAATATATGTAAAGTATGTATGTGAAGAATGTATGTAAAGTATGTATGTGAAGAATGTATGTAAAGTATGTATGTGAAGAATGTATGTAAAGAATATATGTGAAGAATGTATGTGAAGTATGTATGTGAAGTATGTATGTAAAGAATGTATGTAAAGAATATATGTGAAGAATGTATGTGAAGTATGTATGTGAAGTATGTATGTAAAGAATGTATATAAAGAATGTATGTAAAGAATGTATATAAATAATGTATGTAAAGAATGTATGTAAAGAATGTATGTAAAGAATGTATGTAAAGAATATATGTAAATAATGTATGTAAAGAATGTATGTGAAGAATATATGTAAATAATGTATGTAAAGAATGTATGCGAAGAATGTATGTGAAGAATATATGTAAATAATGTATCTAAAGAATATATGTAAATAATGTATGTAAATAATGTATGTGAAGAATATATGTGAAGAATGTATGTGAAGAATATATGTAAATAATGTATGTAAAGAATGTATGTGAAGAATGTATGTAAAGAATGTATGTGAAGAATGTATGTGAAGAATATATGTAAATAATGTATGTAAAGAATGTATGTGAAGAATGTATGTGAAGAATATATGTAAAGAATGTATGTGAAGAATATATGTAAATAATGTATGTAAAGAATGTATGTAAATAATGTATGTAAAGAATATATGTGAAGAATGTATGTGAAGAATATATGTAAAGTATGTATGTGAAGAATGTATGTAAAGTATGTATGTGAAGAATGTATGTAAAGTATGTATGTGAAGAATGTATGTAAAGAATATATGTGAAGAATGTATGTGAAGTATGTATGTGAAGTATGTATGTAAAGAATGTATGTAAAGAATATATGTGAATAATGTATGTGAAGTATGTATGTGAAGTATGTATGTAAAGAATATAGGTAAAAATATATTTTATGAAATTTTTTGTAAATATTATTGACTTTATAAAATGATATTTGTTTCAAGGTGATTGCAGGGAAGCTTGGAATACATTTATTTGCGAGTGTCGGGGCAATTGGGGTGGGAAAGACTGTAGTCAAGGTTACGCACTCGACTAGATAGTGGACCACGGTACACTTTACCTCAAAACTATCTAATTTAACTACGTTTTTAACTACGATATACTCTCTATAAATTTATAAATAGAAACATATTTTCTAGCATAACATATTTTCTTAACCTTCACTTTAACGTAATCTTCATTTTAATCTCCTTTAACTACGCTACCCCGACTACTCAACCAAACTAAAACTAACATTTGATCCTCTACTCCATGTTGATCACCGCTAACCTCATCTCCTTCGTGAGCAGCTTCGCTAAACCTAAACCTAAACCTAAACCTAAACCTAAACCTAAACCTCTCCTACAGATATAGGACCCGCCTACAGACTCGCGGGTAATGGTTTTCTACGTCACGTGATCCCCGTGACGTTTTCACCTCCGCCCCGGTCGTACTCTGTGACATTTCGCTCTCGCCCCACCAGCGCCACCGTAGCCACCCCTAGCGGCGTACGTCTGCTCACCGTTCACTACGGCCGCGCCACGGGCTACCTCTATATCGCCGTTGACCCGACGGGTCATCTGGTGTACGGCGTCGGCGCCGGTCGCAACACCTCCGTCCAGTTGCGGGTGTCGTCGGCTGGTAGAGTGGACGACGGTCGTTGGCATACAGCCGAGGTCAGAAGGAACGCGGTCACTGGTGGCATCTCGTTGTCGCTGGACTACGGGTGTTTTCGCGTGTCCGCCGGAGTGCTGGCTAACGGGGCCTTGACCGGATGGGTCAAACCCACCGGCACCATTCGCTATGTCGACGTCGGCGCTGCCGTAATCCAGTACACTAGCACCCGAATCCTCGATAACACCTTTCGCGGCTGTTTGAAGGATGTACGAGTGAACGCAAGGATTCTACATGGAAAGCATGTGAGTCATTGTTCAGCTTAGACTTCTTTTGATATTTAATCTTGGTTTCGGTTCATGAGGATTTACTAATCGCTTATAAAAACCACATTTAGTAAATATTAATATTTTATAATGATATATAGAATTGCCTTGATTAATTTCACTTATTTCCTGAACTTTCCTTAGGCTCAGAGATTAAATGTCTACAGGAAGTGCGAACCAACTCTTGACCACGATATCGTCGGCTGTACTAGACCTTGCCCTGACCACGCCGTCTGCACGAAGCAATGGTTTCGCTTTTCCTGCGTCTGTCGGCGAGGTTATCTTGGCCCCGAGTGCACCGAGATCTGCGAACACTTCAACCCCTGCGCTAATGGTACGTCGTTGTTCCTTTGCGGTCAACCTTTAAAACTTATTAAAGGTCACTAGGGGAAGGGATTATTCAATTTAAGAATTATTTATCTACACAAAATTTAATTTGTACATCAAATCAAAATAATATTTCTTAATATTTCATGAAAATGTGATGAAAATGTACATTTTTTAAGACATCTATTTTTATTAAATATTTTTTATATAAAATAATAAATTTGTATTGAAATGAAGCGGAATTGATTTATTTTAAAACATTTCATCAAATAATTACATCAGTCCATTTGCGGGGATAATTTATAAACTATAATAATTGATTATATGTTACTCATCTTCGTATTGTCTAGGATCTTCATGCGTCCAAGACTCGGCCTCCTCGACTGGCTACACTTGCCTATGTCCCGACCATCTAACGGGCAAACACTGCACCCTACATCGTCGCCTCGGAGCCTGTCCCAACGGCTGGTACTCATCCAATGCGGCGTCCTCGACCCCATCTTCCTGCGGGCCGTGCCGCTGCTCCACCTGGCGGGGATTCTCCTCTTCTTGCGACCAGCTGACCGGTCGATGCCATTGTCGCTCCGACCACTACAAGGCCGTCGCCCGTAGCGACGGCGTCGCCACTTGCCTTCCGTGCAATTGCCAGCCAATCGGATCCCTCGACGTCGGATGCGACGCCGAAGGTCGTTGCCGTTGTCTCGCCGGAGTCGTCGGCTTCAAGTGCGAACGTTGCGCCAGTCGAGCCGCCGAGATAGTCCCGCCTCCTCCCGCCGTCGTCGGCGACACCGAAGACACGCCCCTATCTAGTCGGTGTCGCGTCGTCTACGACGAGTGTCCGCGAGCGTTTGCCGGCGACATCTGGTGGCCTCGAGCCGCTTTCGGCGAGGAGCGTAGGAACGAATGTCCGCCGGCGGCGCTAGGCGTCGCCACGCGTCTTTGCACATCGACGTCGCTATGGCAACCCGTCGATTTATCGCGGTGCATCGGAGAACGTTTCACCAACCTCGCACGACAACTCAACCGTATCGAGAAGGGTAAACTAGAGGTCTGTAATTGAAGAGGGGTTGGTATGTGGGTAGAATTTACACATAGAGCATTTAAGAAATATATAGTTTAGGCAAGTTAGTATATCTTTTTCGTAAGTAACTATTGGATTCCGCTCTTCCCAAATAGATAAATGGATTCGTGGCTAAATCGTTAGCAATCGAATTAAATCATACGACGAACTCTGAACATGACCAATTAATGTACACCCTCGACTCCTACATTGTACAACAACTGTCCATGCGAATATTCAATGTGGAAACAGCTAAATCTGCCCTGAATCTCACCCATGCTCACGATTCACAGTTTATCCAGGTAAGATAGTATTCCATCATGTAGTAAATGTATACATTTGATATTATTTAAACTTGTTGCAAACTAGCTTCTAATTATTTTTATATGTAATTTCTATATTTGTTATAATTTCTATCATTGTTATAATTTCTACATTTATTTAGCAAATATTTCTTTATTAGAATGTACTCTGGACTACATTAAATAAGAATACTTTGAATATCAAATAAAAATGTGCTATATCTGTTGCAGTTAAACTATATATCCGTTATATTCTAATGCATTGTGATATTCTTCTCAGCCCTACACATTTCTATTATAATAAATCATTATTGAGAACAGTTGTTCTACACAAAATATACGAAATTATTAAAGAACAACATTGCACGTAACATTCTATCCCCGACCTGCAGAGATTGATTAACGCACTCGGAGAGTCTTTGGTAGTCCATGGCCCTTCAGTTTCAAATAGAACAACTTCCTCGGTAACCAAGGAAACGGCGATGCAGCTTTTACGGTCTCTGGAACACTATGCCTCGACTGTCTCCACAAATGCCGCAGTCCTCTTCACGCGGCCATTCGACTACGTACATAGACACATTGGTCAGTATTGTCCTCTCACATCGAATATGTTATCTATCGTACTAAATAGACATATCTCTCTAATGGATCAAGAGTCAATAATAATTAATATAAATATTCGTGCTAAACACTAATTTTATACATTTATATCTCTTAAATATAGACACAAATGTAAACAAAATATAGACACAGATGTACACAAAATATAGACACAAATGTAAACAAAATATAGTCACAAATGTACACAAAATATAGACACAAATGTAAACAAAATATTAATACAAATGTACACAAAATATAGACACAAATATATACAAAATATAGACACAAATGTACACAAAATATAGACACAAATGTACACAAAATATAGACACAAATGTAAACAAAATATTAATACAAATGTACACAAAATATAGACACAATATATACAAAATATAGACACAAATGTACACAAAATATAGACACAAATGTACACAAAATATAGACACAAATGTACTCAAAATATAGACAGAAATGTACATAAAATATAGTCACCAATGTACACAAAATATAGACACAAATGTAAACAAAATATTAATACAAATGTACACAAAATATAGACACAAATGTACTCAAATTATAGACACAAATGTACTCAAAATATAGACACAAATGTACATAAAATATAGTAACAAATAAAAAGTCCTATTTGACTGAATTTCTATAAAATTATATTGTCTATAATTTAGAATTTTTTTCAGTTTTTGGAATAGATTACGTAACAATTGAAAGTAATAAAAGTGATGTCATGATACCAAAGTTCGACAATAAAGTCAGAAAATCCTTTTTTAACTCTGTGAAGACTAAAGCTTTTCTACCTTCATCTCTATTCAGAGGTAAGTAATGTTGAAATTTGGGTACTAAATAATATCTTAACTATGCTCGCATTCACTTATGTACAGATCACACAAATGTGGTGAACTATATGATTCTGGACACAATAGGAAATAGGCTGCCAATGATAGTAGATTCTAGCATTCCGTTAGTAAATACTACATAACTCTTGTATACAACTATGTTATACTTATATATTGTTATTGTGTGTTATTATTATATTTTGTTATGTTATGTTGTTTGTGTGTTGATCTTATGTATTGTTCTTATGTTTTATTCATTATTATACGCCTCTCATCTCACCTCACATCTCCTTATTTCACCTCATCCCACCTCACCTCACCTCACCTTATCTCACCTTACCTTATCTCACCTCATCTTATCTCAACTCACCTCACTCATCTTATCTCACTTCACCTTATCTCACTTCACCTTACCTCACACCACCTTATCTCACCTCACCTACCGTATCTCACCTCAGCTCACCTTACCTCACTTCACCTTGTCTCACCTCAGCTCACCTTACCTCACTTCACCTTATCTCACCTCACCTTATCTCACCTCAGCTCACCTTACCTCACTTCACCTTATCTCACCTTATCTCAGCTCAGCTCACCTTACCTCACTTCACCTTATCTCACCTCACCTTATCTCACCTTACCTCACTTCGCCTTATCTCACCTCACCTTACCTCACCTTACCTCACTTCACCTTATCTCACCTCACCTCACCTTATCTCACCTCAGCTCACCTTACCTCACTTCAACTTATCTCACCTTATCTCACCTCAGCTCACCTTACCTCACTTCACCTTATATCATCTCACCTCACCTTACCTCACTTCAACTTATCTCACCTCACCTTATCGCACATCACCTCAGCTCACCTTACCTCACTTCACCTTATATCACCTCACCTTATCTGACCTTATCTCACCCCAGCTCACCTTACCTCACTTCACCTTATCTCACATTATCTCATCTCAGCTCACCTTACCTCACTTCACCTTATCTCACCTCACCTCACTTCACCTTATCTCACTTCACCTTATCTCACTTCACCTTATCTCACCTCACCTTATCTCACCTCACCTTATCTCACTTAACCTTATCTCACCTCTCTTCACCTTATCTCACCTCACCTCACCTCACCTCACATAATCTCAGCCTATCATTCTACCATACACCCCACATCACAACCCCACCAATTAACATATTCACAACCTCTACTTACCTTCCCTATATAAACTCCAACACCTCGTGTCACATCCTCAATGCCTATTTCTCCTTTGTTTCACTTCATATCTCTGCTAACTTCATCACCACCTCACCTCACCTTCATCTTCATCTCTTACAGCACAACGCCAGGTATACAGATGACCATAAACAGCGAAGTGTTCTCCATCTCCGTATCCGGTGTTGATCCTACGACCTTGAAACAAACTCTACGTGAGCGCCCTCTACGTCTTCAATTCAATCTGTTGGGTTTAACGGAAAGGTCATCTCCTCGATGTGTATTCTGGAATTACCCGTTAGCATATCACTCATTTAAATATACATTTAAATTAAATATCATTTGTTTTTCCTAATGTATTATATGCAATTTAATCATATATAATCAATATAATGCAAATAATCATTATATGCAATGTTTATTAAACCTAGAATTCTATAAGAGATTTTTTTAAATATTAGTAGTTATTAAAACATTACGATAATTGTTATTATGAATTATATTCGCAAAGCTCGACTACGGACAGCGAGGGTCATTGGTCTGGACGGGGATGCCGATTAATATCGAGAAAACTAATCGATGGTGAGGGAGTAATCACTTGCGAATGTGTCCATATGACTAGCTTTGCTGTTCTCATGGATATTTCCGATATAGAAGTCGGTATAAAAAAAGCATTTTATTTAAATATAATTTTGTATTCATTCCAAGAAATATTTTAATAATATATCTATTGTTAATATTGATTCACTTATTATTAGCGATATGAAAAAAATCTATATTCTTTATTTACTTTATTATTTCCTGCCTGGATAAGTACCTGGCAATAGGTAGTGTATCGCTGGGAGTTTTCACTTACGCTTGCCTCGGCCTGTCCATACTTTTGCTCTGCCTGTCACTGGCGGCTCTGTGTTCCGCGAGCCAACGATTGCGCATCTCAAACTCTACGGCCATTCACGTCAACATTGTCTGCTGCGTCCTCTCCGCTACCGCCACCTTCATCTCGGGAGTCGATAACGTACGATCGGAGGTCGGATTATTTACTAGTTTTACAAAATCATTTCGGATCCATATATTTTTATGACCAGTAAATGGCATTACATTCGTAAAGTGTCGCTTCTGAACAATTAGCAACGATTCTAGAATCGCTTGCTTCAGTAATTAGTTAATAATCTATATTCAAATTAATCTAACTGAATTAATGTATATGTAAATATAGTATTTAATAAGCAAACATAATATAATATAAATATAATACCATTGATGAAATTGTATATTAATATGTTAATATGTTAATATATTATATTATAAATAAATTATTTTAGTTATCGTGTAAAATGGTGTCAATATTTCTTCACTACTTCGGATTGAGTGTATTCTTCTGGCTCTTTGTCGACACTCTTCACCTGTACCGAATGCTTATAGAACCCAGCGACATTAATTCTGGCAGCATGAGATTCTACTACGTCTTGGGATATGGTTCTATATGTTCTATATGATATTTGGTAGAATTTCTTTTTCTCAAATACTACGATTCAAATTACATCCATAACAAATTATTCAACCTAAATATTTATTAAGGAATTAGTTTTAAAGATTATTTATTTCAATAATTTATAATTTTTATAATAAATATTAAATACAATATTAATATTTTTATGACTTAAAAGATTTTTATATAATATTTGTAATAATATATTGTAATATTATCTATTCGTTTACTATACATACTCTTCTTCACAGTTATACCAGCAATACTTGTAAGTTTGACAGTTGGACTAGATACAGAAGGCTACGGCAATATCAGATTGTTAGTTTAGTAAATTTCTATAATCATTAATATTCAAATTATTTTATTATATTTTAGAAGAACATTAAATGTTTATTAAATTTAGTAAAATATATTAAAATATATAATTTCATTAATTCAATATATAATAATTCATTATATTTGGTAGTTGCTGGTTATCTTCTAGTGGTTTAATTTTCTGGAGTTTTATTGGTCCAATTCTACTTATAATAATCGTTAGTTATATTTAATATAATATATATATTTATTTAAATTCAGCATATCGAAAATGTATATTTTATTGATATTTCCATTTTTATTAATGTTACAATATTAGTAAAGATTTCATCTATAAATTTTAACCTAAATATTGTTTAAAATGAATCCCCAAATTTTATATATTTAATATATAAATAAATAAAATATATAAATAATAATGAAATAATAATAACTATAAATAACTAACTAACTTTATGTTTACACTTTACAAATAAAGTATGAGATAAAAAATAAAATGAATATAAATTAATTAAATATTGGATGACATATATTACTAATAATCATCATTATAGAAATAAACTGTATTTAAAAATATGTAATGAAAGACAACAATAAATGTATTTTTAACACAAAAAGGTGATACCAAAAACTAGACAAAAATAAAACAAAAATATGAAATTCTTAATTGTAATGTAAAAAGAATTTTTTTTGTAAATTTGTTTAATGTGGATTATTTATTAAGTAATATTAGAATGGTTTTATTATTGATAATGTATTATTTACAATATATATTATAAACATCCCGTAAAAAACTACAACATTATTTAATTTATAAACTTCCTTGAAATTGAAATTTATTTACTTATATTTTATTTAATTATAAATTTAAACAATATATTTTACCATGATGGATTTAATGCTTTTTATAATTCATACTTCATTTAATTAAATGTGTGTACAGGTAGAAAAGACAAATTTAGAATATGTTTTACATAATTAAACTGTCTGATTGTTTATACTTTTATTTTACGAGTTACTCACTAAAAACTTTTTAGTAAAAAGTATAAAATGGCAAATCAATAATTCCATAGATAAACAATTCCACTGATAGAATCTCAATGTAAACTCTGTATAAATAATATTTGTATATCAAATGTATTTAATAACATATGTAAGATATGATATTTTATTATTCACATGTATTTACTATTTTACAGAGCAGTTCAATAGTATTTAGTCTTGCTATGAAAACAATACTGGAACTTAAATCCAAAAAAGAAAACTCCTCAAATCTCGATTACTTAATGTTAGAATCAAAACTAACATTTATCTGAAAATTCTACGGATTTATTATATATTTATATTTAGAAATTTAGAATGAAATTTGTACAATTATTGAATTAAATTATGACTTGACTGAATTTCACTTTTTTGCTTATTCTCTAAACTATATAATTAATATATTTATTTTTTAATAATTTAGTCTAATAATACTTATAAATTTCTATCGACTTTTTTGTAAATTACCTCAGAAATGGATTAAAGATATCCGTGACATTATTGCCGTTAGTGTGTCTATTGTGGATGTTTGCATTGCTAGCCGTGGCTAAAGACTCTGCAGGATACCAGTACCTGTTTGCAATAATCTCAATGCTTCACGCAACCTTCTTGTTTGTCTGTTTCATATTTTGCGATAAAACGGTTTGCAGTATTTATTTCTAAAACATTTTATCAATTATAAATATTGTTGAAATAAGTTTTATAGGAAAAAAACCATTTAAATTCAAATTATTTAGATCTTATGTATTTGTTTTATTTATAATATATTATATATCTTATTATATAACACATATAAAGTCATATATCCTTAATAGTTTTTGGGCAGTACCCAATAAAACATCCAGGTGTTTTTAGTTTTTTGTTATATAGTAAAAGGGAAAATTAATTTTATTTGTATTTAAATTATATTATGATTTTATTTTATGTAAAATAATTATATAATAATTTATAATAATTAAATCACCTGGTTTCTTGGTGTACTAAGAAATGAGGTAATTTAATTATTACACAATTTTGTATATAATTATTTGAGATACAAAATAAACATAACATATTATTTAAAAATAAATAAAATATATATTTACTTTTATTGTATAACAATTAAACTCAAATGGCCTGGATAGTTTATTGGTGGTTTCCTGGGTATATCAAAGTGATATAATTCTTTATATTATGTAATACATTATAACTAATAATTTTAGAAATCTCTTTATATTTAAAAGATTTTAAATATTTCATTTTATAATTACATCATTTACTTGGCAAATTATCCAGGTCATTTAATTGTTTCATTGTATAACTTCTTTTATTTTAACCAATAATTGTTATAACACATGAAACATTTTTATAAAATTATAAAATTCCTTTATTTTCAAGGTAGTTTAATGTTTATACAAAATTAAAAATTGGAGATCTTTTAAATATAAAAATATTTAATATTATTACATAATATAAACAAATTATATAAGTTGTTTAATAGAAAATGGAGTAATGTAATATAGGTTTTGTGAAAAACTGTAATTTAAATGAATACAAATTTATAATGATAAATATTTCCTTAAGTAAAATAAAAAATGAATATAAAAAAATATTTAAAATTAAACTAAATAAATAAAATATATCACTTATATTATTTTCTGGGGTAAAACTAAAATGGGTCATATTGTACCTAATTGAACTAATTTAAATTAAATAGTTATATTTTCATGCATACATCTGCCATATAACTTAAATATACACTATACACTATATTTCTGTTATTCAATCTAATGTTGAATAAATTAACTTGCAGATTCGTAAGCAAGTGAAAAGAACTATTTATAAACTTCAAGGAAGAAGAGAATATCTTCATTCTGTTCAAAGTCCAACCCGTAATAGCATGCTTTCGGTTTGTGCAAATAATTAATATGAATTAAATTGATTTAATAAAACGAACTAACAAAGTTATTTCATATATGTTTAAGCTATATTGTGATGGTGTTACCCGGAAGTAACAATATATAATTTAAATATGTGTTATATGTATATATAATTAATCTATTCATCTATCATGGTCCTTTAGAGGATAAATATCATAAGTTATGATTCATAAATTGAATTTTATAGTAATTTATGTCAAATAATATTCGTATAGTATTCTTATTTAAGGTATTATTTTTAATTTTATATTTATCTCAAAATAATATATATAATATATGTACTTAGTAAGTAGAATGTGTTACATTTAAATTAACTTGATAATTTATATAATAGGCAATGATATAATTGATAATTAGGAGATAAATATATCATTATATTGTTTTGGACCATTTATTAATGTGAAATCCTTGTTTTATAAAAGTAAATTAATAATCAAATAGTTTTTCTTTAACATATGTAATAAAATTTAAACCGCTACATTTTATTAGTTAAAATTAGACAATCGTTCATTTTATATTTAAAAACTATTTAAAAAATCATTTTTTGATAATTAAATAAATATAATTATTTTAATTTATTTAGATCTTTAAAATGTGTTTAGTTTAAGTTTTTCAATTAATGTATTGCTTTTAGGTCAATTTAATTAAATTTATTATTTCATTTTATTAGAGATCTGTGCTTTCTTATAACAATGACTCTTCGATGGACGGAGGATTACCACGCCCTCTGCAGACTGGAATTCAATTTGATGATATAGCAATTTCTACATCTTCTACAGCTAGTGTATCGCAGGTATAATATGATAGTTTCTTATATTTCTCTCAGTACTAATTATTTTACAGTAATTTATTATTTGAGGTCAATTATTTTAAAGATTATCTTTATAAAATTAAATGAGTATTGAAGAAATCAATTTTGATTAAAATTGAATATATACTAAATTAAAAATAAAATCAATATAATTATATCTAATCAAATATATTAATTATTATCTTATAAGTACACTTATCTTCCTATCATATTATACTCTCTAGATAACATCATATCATCTTTAATTTAAACTGTCCTTAATGACCTCTTAGCTTCACTTCACTTCTCTATATATATATTTAATATCTTTTTGAATTAGGAAATTGGTCGTGGGAGAAATGTCCACCTTCAATCCAACCACAACATGTCTTCGCTGTACAGTGAGATCACTGCCCACCCTGTTACAAGAGCGAACCGTGAATCTATCCAACTCAATGGTATTATTAGACATTATCTAATCTCTACAATTATTAATTGTTTAATAAATTGTTTCCTAGATGACTATTGTATATAAATAAATAACAATTTTCGGAAAATATATTTTATTATTTTGATACAAGGATGCATTCTATTTATATTATGTTTCATCCAAGTTAAACATCATTTGCTATTATAATTTGAACTCTTCAGTTATTTTATGTAACCCGCGCAGATTATGCAATCTCCCGAAGAGATTCATTGATTTCCGAAGATGAAGATATTTATTCCATGATCGGAGTACTCGAAAGATCCCGCCACGATTTGGCCAGTTCACATTCCAGTGACGGAGGAGATGACGATGATGATGCTTGGACAATTGAGAGAACATCCCAGAAATTAAATAATTGTTAGATTTTTGTTTTCATTATTTTATCAAAGCAAATATTGAATATAGCATTTTTCGAAAATTAAATAATGTTCATAAAAAGCAAGTAAATGTAAAATGATTATCTAATACAATTATTTTATATATTTCTCAGGTAACACGACGATACATCTCAATAACTCTTCAATCTATAATAGAAGTCATTATTCTATACCAAGCAATTATCGACGCATTAACAGTCAAACAAAAAAACTCATAACTCCTAAGAAAAGTATTCTAAAACGTTTGCTATAATCATTATGAAATCTATTCCAATAATAATATTGTATCTAATAACGTCTGATTCAATCATTTATAATACCGCTAAAGCAATGTACTTATTGAATAATATATTGTTTTTTCAAATATAGCGAGCACATTAACGCTAGAATTTTGACGTATTGTCATTTGACTGTTTATAAAGATTAAAATAATAACTTTAAATATTTAAAAAATAATCTTATAAGGAAATGTACTATTTAATTAACTATTATTTAGTTTAATCTACAACGGCGTTTTTATTTAATTATATATCGTTTGTCAAATGTGGTTAATATTCTAGTAGTATATGAAATTAATATCTTTATCTTAAAATTTAAATGAAATAATAATGAATTAAATTTAGTAATAAATATATTACGTGGGAGTTTATTACACATTTTTTCAGTATATACAGAGCTTAGGTTTATATTAATATGTTCTATATAGAATTTAAATATTATTTACCTGTATTTAAAATGTTCTAAAGATATCAGTTGCTGGTATTATAATCACATGATAACGACCTTTATAGCTCCTAGTTTTCGTATTGACAACATGGTAGGGTCCCCATGCATACGGAGACAGGGTTCCCGTAGAGAAACAGTTCCAGTATTAACCCACAATGGCAGTTCCACTTCTGAGTCAGAGTTTGTATTACTTAATTGTTATAATCGAATAATACAAATAGAATTTCAAATTAATAAACTCTTTAATTTTTAATAATTCAATTAACACTTTTACAGTGTTATTGTTTGACAGGTAAAATAGTGTTTTACTAGATCTCGTTTACATTCGCATGCACTGTTTTCTATTATTAAATTATATTATTATTTGTTGGTGTATTTTATAAAAGGGTACTTTTTTCTTTTTAAAATAGTAAGTCAATCATTAATCCATTAATAATAATATTACAGTTCTGAAAATCTGAATTGAATTGAAACAATAGAAAATTGTATATATGATGATCTCAATCCGATTTATGTTTTTATATTTTTATACTATTTTAATTATATAGAAGAAAACAAATTAATTTCTATAAATTTTATTTATAAATTAAAGAATGTATTATGTATTAAATCGATTGTATTAATATTCACAAATTAGTATTAGTATGCTTTTCCCATGGATGGAGTCATTTCATTCATAGTTTTGCCTACAGTCTTTGGCATCTTTCTCTTCGAAGTATCTTCAAGATCTTTTGCTTTATAGTAGTGGGGAGCGACTTCTAACAACCAATTATTCTCAATTTCAATTACCTAACAATTAAAATAATAATTAGATATAATATTTCATCAAAATTGACAAAATAATTATTTTTATGTAACCTGACGCATAAACTCCTTGGTGGTAAAAACGAGTTCGTGATAGATAATCCAACGGGGCCTATCCTCTCCCAGACTTGAGTTGGGGTGCGTTTGTACAGCTTGCTGGTGTTTAACGGTCTTGTAACTACCAGCTTTACGTGATAATCGAGCAGTGTGATAGAAGAAACCAGCTGTTATAGCCTGTAGAAATTAAATTAGAAATATCTGATGATCGATATATATTATATGCATTATCTATATATTTACTTTATTAATTATATAATAGATATTCAAAGATTTTACGATTATACACTAAATTAATATCCTCTTTCAAATAATTAACTTGTGAAATAAATATCCACATACTAGGTTATATAATATCTTATATCTCAAGATATAACAGATGTTATATATACATATATATAATATTATTTGCAACCAACTTTCCTGACTGGGATATTATCCCCGTCTGACGAGATCATCTCAATCTCAACACGTTCCATCAACCCTTCGAGTTGCTCTCTAATATCGCGAGCTCTTTTCAAGGAACGATGTTGGATAAAGTTCTCAAAACACCACTGAGTCGAAAAATCCGTATCTCTCCACTATGAAATGAAATCACTACATAAATTATTCTTTTTATAAACATAAATGGATATAAAATAAATATCCAATTGAATAATAACAATATAGAACATTATAGTGTAGTTTATATTATAACTAATAGAAGAGTTTCTAAATTTGTAAGTTATATAAGTTATATAATTTACAATCGAGGAATTTAATCGATATTTAAATACCTGGTTGTAGATATTGAGTAGTGTGAGGTGGTCTCCTCCCATGGCATGGAAATTCTTTCTTGCAGTGTCAGCATGGACAATCTTATCTTTTGGACGATAGAAAATTGACGCTCCAACTGATAACATTGCTGTTATCGAGAGAATCTCTTCAGAACACTTATATCTATGGTGAGGTGTCAGCCATGATAGAGTTTGTTTTGATTATAAAATAGATAATTAACAAGATATTATAGTTTTAGTATGTGTGAGTTTAAGAAAATATATCAGTATTGTATATCAATATATAATTAAGGTGAAGAATGTAGTATAGTTTTATGATAATAGTTTTTCATGATATTAATATATAGCTATGTAACACCAATCACTTTATAACAGTACTAATAATCAGATACATATATAAATTTAATTCTATTACTCCAAACTTTTAAAAAATTATTTTGTTTCATTTATAGATACTGGAATAAAATATAAATATTTATATAATTTAAAAAATATATTTGCTACTTTATTGATAATAAAATGGTAGTTAACTAAAAGATCAATATAATTCACACATCGATATATATAAATATAACTAAAATATAATATAATTTTCTCAAGAATATTTTAATAAATAAAATTAGATGAATATTGATTAATAATCCTAGAACATAACATGAATAATCAAAGTAGTATCCTTATATTGTAATTAATAAATAAATCTAAAATATAACAAAAGTAAAGAGCTTGAAATTTTAATGATTTAATAGATTAAATTAAATATATATTTTGGATAAGGTTCCAATCAGCAGGTCTGGAATAAATAAATGTAATCTAAGTTTAATACTCTAAATATAATTTATAATTTTTTAAATTTATTCTGATTAGTGTTAAAATAAAGCATAACTTTAAAACATATTCTAAAAAGTATTAATTATTAATATATAGTTTTATTAATATATAGATATTAATTATTTAAATTAATTGTCTCTTATATTCAATGAAATGAATCTACTGAAAATATATAATGCAATTAAATATCGTATTAATTAATATATTCTTGTAAATAGTTATCCATAAAAACTTTTCAGATGCTAAAATCATTTTCGACAGCATCGGATCCACAGGAAATTCAGCCATTCGTCGACCCATTTTAGTCAACTCTCCGAGATGATTCAAAGCTCCCAAAGCATATAACTTTGTATTTGCAAATTTTATTAAATGAATATTATATAATACAAAAAACTGTAAATTACATATGTCATTTGGCTTATTTAACATATAATTATGTATTTGCTATTTAATGAAGAGAGTATTACTAAAGATACAAAAATATTTTTTAATATATTATTTTCCAATTTTCATAGAATATAAATATCATTAATAAATATAAAGAATGAAAAAATAAGAAAAGATGTTCAAAAAATGTAGTGTTACATTCAATTAATTTAAATATATACCTATCTATATAACTTGATCTTAATATTAAACTTACAAGTTTTAACATACCACTAACCTGCTCTAGGGCAAGTACAAGGGTCTCATGAGGTGGAGCATCCATAAAATCAAAGTTTAAAAGGTCATTGATTCCCAAAGATTTTAATAATAACACCACGTTACCAAGGTTAGTTCTCTGGATCTCAGGAATTGTATTTTCGTCTAGTTCATTCTTGTAGGCCCAAGCAGTGTAAAGACGGAATGCTTTGCCTAGAGAGTTAAATTCGAAGTGGGGTCGTAGTGGTCAGATTAAGGGGTAAGGCTGTAGAGGTCAGATTATAAGGGTTTGGATGAGGCACAGGCAGTGAAGATGTTAAATAACTTGCATAGCGTAATTGCAATCAAGGTGAATTTTAGCCTTTTTTAGATACTTTAGGCGTGATGCAAATTTAGAGTTATCATATGACCAGGTTATCAGATGACCAGGTTATCATATGACCAGGTTATCAGATGACCAGGTTATCATATGACCAGGTTATCAGATGCCCAGGTTATCATATGCCCAGGTTATCATATGACCAGATTATAATATGACCAGGTTATCATATGACCAGGTTATCATATGCACAGGTTATTATATACCCAGGTTAGAGAGTAAAGGGAGAGTAAAGGGAGAGTAGGAGGAGGGTAAGAGGAGGGTAAGAGTAGAGTTAGAGTAGAGTAAGAGGAGGGTAAGAGGAGAGTAAGAGGAGGGTAAGAGGAGAGTAAGAGGAGGGTAAGAGGAGAGTAGGAGGAGGGTAAGAGGAGGGTAAGAGTAGAGTTAGAGTAGAGTAAGAGGAGGGTAAGAGGACAGTAAGAGGAGGGTAAGAGGAGGGTAAGAGTAGATTAAGAGGATGACCTGCTGATACGCGGCCAGCTCTTCCAGCTCTCTGATTGGACGAGGCACGTGAGATGGGTGTTACTACCAATGACTGCATTCCTGTACGTGCATTGTAGGAGTTCTGTTTGCAAAAGCCTGGATCTATAATGTACACAATACCTTCTATGGTCAGCGAGGTTTCAGCAATATTAGTGGCCAGGATCACCTTGGAGAGGGAAGAGAGTGATGATAGGAGAAAGTAATAATGAAAGAATGGGAACAAGGGAGTAGAGGATGCTTTGTGGGAGTAGTATAGGTAGATAAAGGAGATATTAATATAATCAAATGTATTTAAAATATTTATATATCAATTTTATTTAAATTTGTGGCAAAATAAGAAGAAAATTAATAATATTGAATATTTATTTTCACCTTTCTACCACCAGGTGGTGCAGGTTCAAAAATCTTCGCCTGGAGATCAGTGGGGAGATTTGCGTAGATGGGTAGAATTATTAATTCTTTGATACGGGAGCCTAGAGCTCTGGTTCTCTCCTGTGTTTGTTATACGGGTAGAGTTTGATGGGGGTAAGGAGTAGTTCGAACGGAGGTCAGGGAAAATTGCATTAGGAGGCGATATCGATATGCACTTTAGGAGAGGATAAGGTGGATACTTTAAAAGGGTTAAAAGAAATGAAATAAGTTACGTATCGAATGGCTTGTTTTATGTGAACGATAATCACGTCATCTTATTACTTTAAATCTTAGAGTCTTTGTATCTTACAGTCTTTGATATATGCCGACAGCTGAGAATATTAATTATCTAAGTAACCAAAGTTGAAAACAAAACCCAATATATAAATTCTAAAAGATGTCATCATTTAACTATTATTGAATTGTATATCATTCCTGTAACATTTATTAAATGTTACTTCGTGAATCTTGTATTTAATTCGAAATCAAGTACTATTGAAGGCAATATCTATTCATACTAGTATTCACGTTACGTTACCATGGTTACCATGGTTACTGCGTAGCCAATGCCTCGAGCAATGGCGACTGCCTCGCGCCTACCGACCTGTAACATTTCCTGAGCTGTTTCTATCTCCTCTTGACCGGTGAGAAAAACGAGTATGTCTCCTTCGGGCTGAGACACGTGTATCTGCAGAGCTGAAACTACGGCTGCATCCAGGTAATCAGCCTCTGGAGCCTGCAACGCGTTCGACCCAACAATTGCATGTTTAATACGGCGAATATAAAACACAGTATATTTATTGGGCGGTTTAAATCGTGGCTACGTATTGCAGCGTTGTAAAGAGAGTTCAATTTGCCTGGATAGTTTCCAAGGTCTTTAAGGTTTGCTGAGAGAAAATATATTTCAGACATTAATATGTTAAAATAAATTATTTCTACAAAAATTATAAAATATACACAAATTGTATAATCGATTGTACACAGAAGTTACAAGTTACATAAATCAGAGTTTGATTTGCCATAATAGACGATTAATATCATTTTTTTTACTATTATTTTAGTTATAATTTTCCTTATTGTTTAACATTATTATCTTACTGTAAATATGATTATTTTGTAGTGATTTTTAATAAAATCACTACAAAAATAATTTGAATTTTAACTTAATTTCCTTAATTTAAACAAAGAGCTATCATATAAACTCTATAGAATAACTCACAGACCACTAATCTATACTTTCGTCGTGAATTCCTTTAAACAATACAACAGTCTCATCTTGTTATAAATGAAGTGAAGGGAGGTATGTTATTAAACCTTAATGTACTGACAATATAAGAACTAGATCATTTGTGAAGTATTTTACGAGCGGTATATTGCAAAAAATATGTTGCTGTATATGCAAATCAATGGGGTCGGAGGTCGCACACACCTTTGTATAGTAAACATCAACTGGAAATCTTCGACCGGGAATACGAAAAACTGGAGCATCATCGAAGAACTTCACGAGAAAGTTGCAATCATTGAATTATTAATATTTCATTAATAAAATATTGATGGTCAAAACGATCTCGTAAAGGTCTAGATTAATATAGTAAATCTACCAGGTAAATCTACCAGGTAAATCTACCAGGTAAATCTACCAGGTAAATCTACCAGGTAAATCTACCAGGTAAATCTACCAGGTAAATCTACCAGGTAAATCTACCAGGTAAATCTACCAGGTAAATCTACCAGGTAAATCTACCAGGTAAATCTACCAGGTAAATCTACCAGGTAAATCTACCAGGTAAATCTACCAGGTAAATCTACCAGGTAAATCTACCAGGTAAATCTACCAGGTAAATCTACCAGGTAAATCTACCAGGTAAATCTACCAGGTAAATCTACCAGGTAAATCTACCAGGTAAATCTACCAGGTAAATCTACCAGGTAAATCTACCAGATAAATCTACCAGGTAAATCTACCAGGTAAATCTACCAGGTAAATCTACCAGTTATAATTTACTAAGCATATATTATTTATATGTAAATTACTTCTATTGTAACCTCTGAGAATTTCTGGGCATCCAGGGTAGCACTAGAAATGAGAATTTTGATGTCGGAACGAAACCTTGCAATGTCCTTTATCAGGCCGAACAAGATATCAGTGTGAAGTGTACGTTCATGAGCCTCATCAATGATCATAACGCTGTTTTATAATTGGCAGGATATCAGAAAACAAAAACCAATAATAGATTTATCAAATAACATCGAGATATCATTTTTACATGAAATCTGTTTCTTGTTTGCGATTTTCAGTACTAGTAGTTCCTACGTACTATATAGTAGTTCCTACGTACTATATAGTAGTTCCTACGTACTATATAGTAGTTCCTACGTACTATATAGTAGTTCCTACGTACTATATAGTAGTTCCTACGTACTATATAGTAGTTCCTACGTACTATATAGTAGTTCCTACGTACTATATAGTAGTTCCTACGTACTATATAGTAGTTCCTACGTACTATATAGTAGTTCCTAATTACTATATAGTAGTTCCTACGTACCATATAGTAGTTCCTACGTACTATATAGTAGTTCCTACGTACTATATAGTAGTTCCTACGTACTATATAGTAGTTCCTACGTACTATATAGTAGTTCCTACGTACTATATAGTAGTTCCTACGTACTATATAGTAGTTCCTACGTACTATATAGTAGTTCCTACGTACTATATAGTAGTTCCTACGTACTATATAGTAGTTCCTACGTACTATATAGTAGTTCCTGTACTATATAGTAGTTCCTACGTACTATATAGTAGTTCCTACGTACTATATAGTAGTTCTTACGTACTATATAGTAGTTCTTACGTACTATATAGTAGTTACAACGTACTATATAGTAGTTCCTACGTACTATATAGTAGTTACTACGTACTATATAGTAGTTCCTACGTATTATATAGTAGTTCCTACGTACTATATAGTGCTTCCTACGTACTATATAGTAGTTCCTACGTACTATATAGTAGTTCCTACGTACTATATAGTAGTTCCTACGTACTATATAGTAGTTCCTACGTACTATATAGTAGTTACTACGTACTATATAGTAGTTCCTACGTACTATATAGTAGTTCCTACGTACTATATAGTAGTTACTACGTACTATATAGTAGTTCCTACGTACTATATAGTAGTTCCTACGTACTATAAGGTAGTTCCTACGTACTATATAGTAGTTCCTACGTACTATATAGTAGTTACTACGTACTATATAGTAGTTCCTACGTACTATATAGTAGTTCTTACATACTATATAGTAGTTCCTACGTACTATATAGGTAATATCACCTGTAGCTGGTAAGGTCTGGTTCATTAAGAAATTCTCGGAGTAACATTCCATCAGTCATGTACTTCACAACGGTGCGTTCACTAGTACAATCTTCAAATCTAATACTATATCCGACCTTGTAATGGAAGAGGATAGTGCAGTCAGTACGGATGTAGGTTTACTGTGGCAATGCAGATTGGATAGTTCTACTCAAACTCAATAATTACAAGATAATAGACTAAATAATGATTCTACTGTATCGTATTTTAAACGAATATTTATTAATCTTCACATTTAAAATTTGTCAATAGATTCCTCGCAAGGTAAAATTTACAATTTTAATATAATTGTTTAATTATTAATCGGTCATTCATCCGATAATAATACAAAACACAAATATAGATAAGTATATATATATTTAAATTTCAATAATTCAATGCGACTGACCTCATTTCCTAACTTAACACCCATTTCTTCTGCAACTCTTGCTGCTACAGACATCGCTGCAACCCTTCTAGGTTGGGTGCACCCCACTATTTTCTTACCCCTACAGAATCCCTACATAGCGGAAATAACTAACAGAGAATATAACAAAATAAGTTTTAATGATAATAATGTACATATTTCATATATAATTTATCCAATTAACCATTCATTAATTTCTTTGATGTATACTCAATATAGTTCATATAGATAATATACTGGGATTAAATATAGATGATATTAATACAATAAATCATAATAATCGGTATTAACAATTTTTAAAATAACATTTGTAGGTGATTTTATATTATTTAAATATATTTATCATTTCATTTTTTAAAATGAGTCACAATTATTGTAAATACTTCATTTCATGCAGAAATAAATAATTTGAATTAATTAAAGTGATCGACTAATATAAATCCTGAAATATAAATTAAATTAGGACAAAGTTTCGGTATTTAGAAGATATTTGTACTCTAATATAATTTTAATAGAGAAACTAACAGCTTCATAAAGATAATTTGGAATTTGAGTTGTTTTTCCGGAACCAGTTTCACCTTCGATAATCAAAACCTTCATGAAAACATAATAATGAAATCAGATGTAATCAACATTTAGATTAGAGATTTGCAAAATGTCAAAGTGGTTATGAAATACCTGATGTTCGTGAATGGCATCGATGAGCGATTGTTTGAACGGATAGATAGGAAGACTCTTGCGACACTCCTCTATGCTCTGCTTCTTCTTTTCATGTGGAGTTAACTCAGCTTCCTGTCAGGTATAAATAGCGGATGCTATACAAGATATCAACAAAGTTATGGGCTTTATTGAAAATTAATATTAAAAGGGTGAAATCAAGATAATATAGAAAAATATAAATTTAAAAAAAATATATAAAAAATATTTGATGTTTACAAAAATATAGTTTCATTTTGATTCAATAAATAAGTTTAATAAGAGAAAAGGATGAATTTAGTAATTAAAGAAATGAAATAAAAATATTAAAATTTGTCATTTTTGAATTAATTCATTCGACATATAGAATTTAAAAATAGAGGTGTGCTTTAAGTTATTAACAATAAGAGAATAACTCATTGTCATTAAAAAAGAGATAAAGGTGTCTTTAGTATTTAAAGAAGAGATAAAGATGTATTTAGTATTTAAAGAAGAGATAAAGATGTATTTAGTATTTAAAGAAGAGATAAAGATGTATTTAGTATTTAAAAAAGAGATAAAGTTGTATTTAGTATTTAAAGAAGAGATAAATATGTATTTAGTATTTAAAAAAGAGATAAAGTTGTATTTAGTATTTAAAGAAGAGATAAAGATGTATTTAGTATTTAAAGAAGAGATAAAGATGTATTTAGTATTTAAAAAAGAGATAAAGATGTATTTAGTATTTAAAGAAGATATAAAGTTGTATTTAGTATTTAAAGAAGAGATAAAGATGTATTTAGTATTTAAAGAAGAGATAAAGATGTATTTAGTATTTAAAGAAGAGATGAAGATGTATTTAGTATTTAAAAAAGAGATAAAGATGTATTTAGTATTTAAAGAAGATATAAAGTTGTATTTAGTATCTAAAGAAGAGATAAGTGTGTAAAACAATACATTTAATACGTGGCTAATTAACAGATGTTCTTGTAACTACTCATCTGTGATTCTGTATCAAGCTAAAGTACAATTCTCTTCTAGCAATGCTTTATAAAATAGTTACCCGTTTATCGTGACCTTCTGATCCGGGCATGCTCAGCGTTTGAATAAATTCAATTTCCTCATCCATTAGGTATTCATACGTTTTATCCTTCAATATAAACAATTGCGTCTTATTCGTTAATATAAATAATCATATTCGAATGAAAATGCATAAGAAATCATTTAAATCATTACTAGTAACATTCATTGTAATAAAATAACATTCGTTATATTTCTACTAACAGATTCTCCAGATTGCTTGGCATCCTTGGCTCCAAATTTCATGATGGCTTTATTCAAGTGATCCTCTTCCCAATTTTTCTGCTCAAAGTTCGTTCCCTTACCCAATTCCTCTTCAACGTAATGCTCTTCCGGTTTCTTTGTTGTATAAATATAAATAGTAAAGGAATATAATATAATTACGGTAATTAAAAGTTCATTAATATATTTTCCCTTAATAGCCATATAGGACTAGCTTTAAATCAAATAATCCTAATAAACTAACCACGTCATCGGTTGGTATGTGGTAACGATCTATTCTAGAAACTCTTCCTGCTGCTGAATGCTCTTTCGCCAAACTCAATATTTTTTTCTTATATACAATTTTTTTTTTCTCGTTTTCGGTAAGTCTGCATATAAAATGTTATTTGTATCTATCTATCATGATTATATATAGTATTCATGTAATATAATTTAATTTTTTACATTTATTATATTTAATACCAAAGGTGCAACATATTCAACGTATATAATATTATCCTGAACAAATTAATGACCTTTGATCTCCAAAATAATATTCTTCTTCCTGTATTTCTTGTTCGAGATCTTCCATTTTATCAATTTGTCGTTTTTTAAGAAAATCGCGTCGCGATTTCTTACGCAATTCAGGTAAAATCTTTTCACGGTCCTCGCTCTCCATTTGTAATCTTTTCACCGCTTCTTCATATCCCTAAGTAAAATAAAAATATATTCAAAACTGATTTATATCATGATGTATATTATTAAATTATATTAAATTCGATAACTAATTATTAATGTTATTAATTATTTTAATTTTAGGATTCACCATCAAACGACGAAAACTTAAAATATACAAATAATAAAATTACTTAAAATTTAGACTTAATGATATCTAAATAAAAATAAATCAGTACATGTTTCAAAAATTACTTTTTTATCGGACTTCGATGCAACATTTCTGGTTTTTTCCTTATCGCGATCTAAGAGTCTTTTGGCGAAATCATCTCGGTCCTTGAGATCATTCTTTCGACTGAGTTCAATTTTATCGAGTTCGTCATCGGAGGAGATCTCAATATCATCTGCATCTTCGTTCCTTGTTTTATGCGTAATGCGCCTGTAGTAATTTAGTATTAATATGAATTACAAAATTTCTCACAATATTATTTAATACTAAATACAATATAAATATTGAAAAAAAATTCATCAATTAATAATTAAAAATTATTTACTTATTTTTATTTTATTTATTTAGATTTATACATATATTAGATTTATACATACATAGATTTATACATTATTTATGTTGTTAAATTTCAGATCATGAAATGCAATATATGGAAAAATCTATATATTTTATAAGAATAGTGAAAAAGTAAATTAATTTTATAAAATAATTGTGATAAATTATTATTTTTATAATAAAGTATTTATGATAAAAAAATGAATAAATAACGAAATTTAGAAAATTAAAAACCTAATTATCTACGATTGAATTATCTATTTATCTAATATACAATATTATTATCACAGAATTACAACAACAAATAAAATCTATCAAAATAGAAAAGTGTGATTTCCTGTTTGATTTTTTTTTAAATTCATGCCGTTCTGTGCATTTTTTATATTTGTACTCACTTTTATTGTTATTTACCTCATTCTATTCATATAATTATTTGTTATATATTTGTTTATTAAATATATTTTTGTTAAGTTAAGTTAATTGTTGTTTTATATCCTAGTTATAATTATTAGACTTTTTTATTTTTAAATTATTTTTTAAATAGTATAAGGAACATATGTAAAAAGTATACATGTATGTGTATATTATAAATATAAGTATGTATCTCTATTTACTTTGTGTAATATATATATATATATATATGTATATATATATATATATATATATATCAATATCTGATATAACCATTATAAAACTTTCTATTTTTACTAATATATAAATTTTAAAAATAAAACTGTCAAAATTTTGATGCTAGTTTTCTCAGTATATTTATTTTCTCTCACCTCTCAATTACGTACAATATTAGAGCTAAATAAAATGTCTATGTGCAGATAATATATATATATTGTTAAAAGTACTTATTTAATATTAAATATATTAAAAAAAGTGTAAAAATGTATCAAATAAAATTAGCATATAGGAAATAAATAGTTCTGTAACTTTATTCATTTACAGAGATAGGCATATCATACGATGTGCAAATGTAGCTACACATTCAATAATATAATGTTTAACATAATATAATAGTATAATAAATATATTTATTTATTATATTATATTGCTAGATATATTCCAATGCTTTGTATGTTATAAAATCAAGTACGACTGATTGGATCATGAAATTACACATTCGTAATCGCAACTAATTTTAATTATATAATTTAATTTAGTGTAAAGTATTTTATAATAATAAATACAAATATTTCAATTTAAAAATAGTAATGAGTTACTAAATTATATTAATCATAAATTTAGCTATATTAGATATTTCATTCAAAAAATATATATATAATTAATTTTATTATTTTACTAATACATGATATATTCATATTTAAATATATTTATATTAAGTTTATATATTAGTTGCCATTTATATACAAATTTATTTTAAATTCAAATATCCAATATATTAATTTGTCATAAAATTTGAATATGAAAGATATGATAGTTTTAATATTCCTTATACAAATGATAATTTTCAAATACACAATAGTTGTAGTTATGTTATAAGTTATTTTAAGAAAGAAAATATTGAAATTTATATGAAAATCTATTGTTTCTATAAATTCTGTAAATTTTATTAGTGGTTAAAAATGAT
Source organism: Osedax frankpressi (assembly GCA_964035775.1). Classification (NCBI taxonomy): domain Eukaryota; kingdom Metazoa; phylum Annelida; class Polychaeta; order Sabellida; family Siboglinidae; genus Osedax; species Osedax frankpressi. Next base: position 14,881,785 of record OZ038314.1, on the reverse strand, counting down.
TACTGAATCATTGACATTGTCATTTTGATACATAACCTTTTTACCTGTGTATCATCATCTCCACTAGATTCATTTCCATTTTTCCTTCTTAAGTTTTTCCTTCTATCTTTCTTCTTAGATTTCTTAAACGGTGAATTATATATTAATAAAAAAGAATTAAACGAACAATTATGAATTATAATTGAAAATTAAACTTAAATAGTTAATTCACAAATTAAAGAATAATAAACAAAATCTTTCAAATTCGCATTCTCATAGTAATATCTATTTGATTTTCTTTGCGCATATTGTAAAATAATTATGTAATAAATTAGTTGCAATTTAAATTAATATCGAAATACTTTGCTCCCGTTCATATATTTAATAAAAAATCACCTTCTTGGAAGTATGCTGATCATCTATTTCGGCATCGTCTACATCCGAGAGTAACTTATAGCTCGCTGCTTTAGTTACCCTTTCAATAGCTTGACGCATGTCTACCGCTGATTGATTCTCGCCCTTATGTTTCCTTGGAGCCTAGGGATTCGAGGCATGGTTTTATATTCATACATGTAACTGAAGTTTTTTATAAATCATTTAAAGTTATAAATCAATCTGAAGTAGAAACAAGTTAGTAAATTTAATGTAATTATTTCAATTAGATATTTGTTTATATATAAGTTTTTGCATTTTATAATAAAGATATATGTATGCATATATCAAATAAAATATGAACTATACTTTTTATAATTATTAAATATTAGTAAATATACTGAATTTCATTATTTTAATATAAATATAGAATTTAAATATTTAGTCTAATTTTAACTCATTTTTACCTTATCATAAAGTTCCTTGGCAAATTGTTTGACAGGTTCATCGACATCAATTGTTCCTGTCTCAATGATTTTTTGAATGAAAGAATCTGCACTCGACGCTTTCGTAGCAAGACCTATTCAGAATTTGTTTGATTTATCCAATAAAAAAAATAATAATCATGGACAGTATCAATTACATAATTTAAGGTTTGATACAATTATTATATAAATGCTTTATATAATTTTCATAAACAAAATTCGTTTAGTAAATATATATAAAAAATAATATTGATGATTTAAACGCAAAATTAATACAATAACCAATCAGATACTGGGCAATGAATTGATCTGAAATGCCAAGAATTGAGTGGAGTCTGTCTCCCACCCATTGATTTAGAGATGACATGGCATTCTTAATAATGGATAATTAATAATATTACATATCCATATTGTATAAATGCAATATTTAAGATTGATAATTTGTATATTTAAACATGTAATGATCAGTTAGATATTTATTTCAAATATTTTAATCCATATGCCTCTTCTATACTTTTCTACTCAAAAACAATAACAAGTAAAAAAGTGTATCGTAATTATTGTATAACATTTAAATATATTCTATATATTATCAATATAAATTAAATATATTTTGTATTCAACATAAAAAATGTAATGACTTGTTTGCTGAGTACCAATTAACCTCCCTTCCTGATATTACATTATAAATTAATTAAAAGAGTTTATAATTTTAAATATCCTATATATTAATAAACTTATAATGTGAGTATATCTTACATAGATTATTTACATTAACATCATTCTATACAAAAGATTTATAAAGATATTTATTATCTGAATCTATTTGAATATTAACAAAAATGTATAACTATCGTTATAAAGAAATACAAAACTATTTTTGTTTCACATTATATGAAATAAACATGGTTAACCGATGATAGCGTCAAATACAATTATGTAATAGAGAGTAAGTGGGCGTGGTCTGTTAGTGGGTGTGGCTACGAGAACATGATAGCTAATTTAATACGCAACATATAATAATCTCATGCATAGTTGCTAACATACATAACCTCTGCGATTTAATAACTGCCTATCAACCTACACAGCATAAACATATTCTTATCGGTCCTCTACCATCAATAGGACATCTATTCATCGAGGGACGATCGATAGACCAGAATATATTATCAGCGCAAGAATTTTTGAGCGCAATAAACTTTGATAAACAGCTAGTAACTTAACAAGACAGTGTTTGTGCATAAATGGCCTTACTACTTTGATGTATTGATATATAGTAGAATAATTCACGTGAATTCACTATACGTTTGGAAGTTGTGCCGCTCGAATATCAGACTATATATATATTCTGATATTACACAATATGATATTCACTAATACTGTATTATATGATACATATATTATATATAAATCATTTTAATACTTTAATTAAAAATTACAATAGATGTAAGGTGAATAACATCTTAATTCAATTAATATGTAAAATATTGTAAATATATGTGAATAATCACTAATATTGAAGTTGACTCTGTCACATAACAGATATGATATGAATTCATATTGTATTATACTATACATATATATTATATAAAGTATATGAATATACTATTTTAAAGTATTAAGATGATTTTCAATGTGAATTCACAATACATACAGAAGTTTAAATATAGTCCTACAATATGACTTTTACACAATATACATGTCAAAGGTATTTAATGGTATATATAACACGTGTTTAAATAACAATGGGATTAAAAGTCATACTAGTTAATATATTAAATTTGATCACTTACTTATAGCAACATATAATATTAGATCACGCCTACTTAATCACTAAGCAGAACATATATTCTTTAAAACTTTTTATTAACATATATATTATCGGAATACCGTGCATTAGAAAATACAGCACCGCAAAAATTCCAACTTACTAAATATTATGTAATCAATGATATACTTGATATTTCTATATTATAATAATACAATACAATTATTTTATCCAAATTTTTTATTTTGATATTACAATAGAATTATTTTATTTTATTCGATTTTGTACATTTAAATATAAATTTTATATATTATTATTGAAATATCCAATAAGATATTCTTAATTTATTCATCAAATAATAAATATATATATATAGAATTAGCTTAATATAGTATATACATACTATTTTTTAGATCAATTGAAAAATTTTAAAATTATTATTTAAATTATATCCAAAGATTAATGGAATTACATTGTTGATAATTTATATTTGATAGATAAACCTTTAAAATGTTTTTATATATGTTATTGAATATTTATATATTTAATATAACTGTTAATATAATCGTTTATAAATATATTCTATAAAATTTTTTAATTGAAATAAAATAATAATTAGGATTTTTCACCATTTAAAAATATTCAATTTGTTTTGTTTTCTTAATTTTATTATTGTCATATATTATAAGCTGATAAGTAATTGTATTCTATTATTTTGTTATTGTAAATATTATAAAAAAGTTTCAAGTTATACATTTATTAGTAATAGTATTTTTCTAAATTTATATATTTTTATTATTTAATTTTTAACGATGTCTGATGTAACTATAGAAAACAATAAAGAATCTTCTAATTCTCCATCTAAAGAAATTCAAAAAGAAATCGATACAAATAAAGATTCAATTGAAAGTCAAAATAAAGTAAAAATAACTAATACCGATGATCAGAAATTAAATATAATAGACAGTCATGAAAATGGTAGTGATTTACTTAAAACAGTAAAAGAAGTATTGATACTCGATGGTATAAAAAATGACCAAAAAGAAGACGAAACAGATAATACATTAGCTCCAACAAATGGAGTTATTGAATCTCTAGTCGATATAAAAGATGAACCGAGTGTACAACACATAGAAGAGACTAAAAACATAAGTAAAAGTACAATAAAAAGTGAAGTAAAGATTTCCCAGAAAATATTAACAAAAAATGATCTTAAGGGTGATGACTCTGATCAAAATTCAAAATTTGATTCTAACATAAGTAATTCGTCAGATTCTGAACAATGTTCTGGTTCCGAGACAGGTTTATACTTAATGCAATACTAATATACAATTAATTGTATATATAATATATTATATGTTGGATATATAGTTTCACTTTTGATATATTAGCTATTATATATCGAATATATACTTTTATGTTATTGGCATATGTTATATAAGAGTATATGCTATATTCATAGTAATATCATATGGATATTAATTTAGTTAAATTCACAAACAAATGTTTAAAAATTATTTCTTAAAATAATTTCCTTAAATTCCTTGGCAATTGTTGAATTTAGTTTAAAAGATGATATTAATCTAAAAATGTATATTATATTTAATTAAACTTATGAATTCTATAATATAACGTCCAATAAAATTATCTTATTTTATAACGATAAAAACTATTTAACAATACATTCAAAGTATTAATTGCTACTAAATTATTTAAAAATATTTTTATTATTGATTAAATTATTTAATTATTGATACTTAATAATTTAAGTTATGTATTTCTAAGTTTAGATATACAGAATATTGCCATAAACACATTATTATTATATAGATATGCGTATAGGAGATGACTATCAAGCTGTTGTACCTGACTTTACTCCATGTTTGTATAATTTATTTCTAATTTCTATTAACTTGTTGTGTTGTTATACATGTGTATGTAAAATAACAAACTTTTTATTTAATTTTCTAAATCTCTAGAAAAATCATTGCCAATTAGTCAAAAGTTTTGAAACTTTTGTTTTATTGTACTCCAATTGTTTTTTACCACAATAAAATATCAAAATTATATTGCATCATAAATTGTTGAACTATATCATTTTAATTTATAGATCTTTCTCTTAACGGGCTTTTATGCATCCGAAATATTGAGAATTTCTATAAAATAAGGTTTTATTTCGAAAAATAAATCGTGGTATAATTTGTAGCAGTTTGAAATTTGAATTTTTGTCCTCAATGAAATTCATTCCGTAAAAACACCGAAATTAAAATTAAACCCGTTTGATACTTTCCATGGAAATTAAAGATCTTAAAAAAATGATATGAAGTAATTAAGAATTAACATATTATATTTTTAAAAATATGAATTCAGAAATCGATGATAATTCTATATTTCGTATAACTAGATTCTATGAAGCAAATCACTTATTATTGGATCCTAAAAATATAGATTATAGACAACAATAGATATAAAAAAAGAATGTCATGAATAATTGATCAGAAAGAATGACCAGACACAGTTCTAGGCACATTATATCTTCTCAAGTATTCATGTGCTCTAATAGAGATTTTTTTAAATATTGTATATATATTGTGCTCTGATGTACTCAATAGTATGCTATTTAAAATTCTTTTATAATTAGATATTATTCCTTACAATTTGTTGATGAAAAATAAATTTAAAGCACTTTTAAGATGGTATTGTCTATTTTTTATTAATTCCCACAATGTTCATATTCTAATCACGTATATGAATAAACATGTGAATATATAGTTGAATAATAGTATATAATTAAATATTTAACTGATTGCCTAAAGTATTAATATAATATTAATATATTGATATGCATATCTATAAAATTTTTCAAGTGAGTTAGTGATTTATATTTCATTTATTGCAGCTAAAACAATTGAAACAATTAATGATTCAATTCCGATGTGGAAACCAACAGATTCAATTTCCTCAGATAAACGTTTGTTTACTAAATCCTAAGTACAATACAAAATTAATTATAAAATATTATATAAAACATATAGTAGTTTGAATTTAAATTTAATTAGAATTTATTCATTATTTTTGACAGTTTCGGGATTTATACAGTTGGCAAAAGACAAATATAATTATAGACCAGAACAGGTTTTTATTTTGTATATCAACTAATATGCTTTAGTACGGTTTTAGTTAAAATTGAATTCAATGGTTTATTACAAAACAAAACAAGGTAACTAGAAATCAGTCAAATTAATTGAGTTACTAATCTTGATATTATAATAATTAAGTCGTCTGGAATAACATGTATCTTCACTTACCTGATTGTTTTCATCTAATTAGTTCACAATCCAAAATAAGCAAACATATTCAGCCTCTTCATATTGACCATCGACTACAACTTTGGTAAAATCTATATTGGCACCCGGATAACTATCTTTCAAAGAAGACATTTCCAAAATCTCACCCTACACGCAGTCTCTCGGCATGCTGATGTATCACAACTACGACATTGAGAAAACCTTACAGGATTTGATGAATTTTTCTCCTATGTCGGAGGAATGGTCTGCTGAAGACAAGGTCATCTTCTCCCAGGCATTCAGCTTCCATGGCAAGAGTTTCCATCGTATTCGTCAAATGGTTGATAAGATCACCTTTAATTAGTCCTTAAAGTAAATCTCTCTTCTTTCAGTTTTTTCACATGGGTATTACTATTATAACTATTCATTTGCGTTCACCATTTAGTATATATAAAGAAAGGCTTGCATCATTTTATATTAAATAAGAATTCATTTCATTGCATTCCATCTTCACTTCGGTAATATTTATGTGATATGCGCCTACGAATGTTGTTTTCTCGCCTGAAACTGAAATTGACATGTTTACATAGTTACCGGACAAACCGCACTCATCGTTGATAAAGTTCTATTATTCGTGGAAAAAGACTAAGAGTCGTATGAGTGCCCTCGAGAAAAATCAACGGAAAATTGCGTTTTTGAGGGACTCGTTAGTGCCTCCCAACTGTGTCCTTCTTATGGCTTTATCTAGTCTCTGCGTTCATCAGTTCACTTCGATATGTATTCGATTTCTAGCGGGCATACAATTTCGTTGACGCTCAGTTAATTTCTACTCCGTATTAATGTTTTATAATCGCAGTAAAACCGTTGTTTGCTGATTTTAATAAAATCAGTAATTGCGGAGAACATTAATACATGTATTTCCATCGTATGCAATTAGTTTACGCATTTTCATCCGCAGAAAGGACAAGTACGACGATGATGTGTGTGCCTGGTTGGAACATAATGAGGTTACTAATTACGACTAACTCAATTAGAGTCTATTGATTTTATTAATTAATGCTGAGTCACCTTTTACGTGTACCAAAATAACTCATTTTATTTTAATGTTCTTACATTACCTGATCACATCCTAAAATAACGGTTTAACTGATTCTTATTTCACACTATTCTATAAAATTGTATACATATTAATCTTAACTTGGAAATCATTCCCCCATACAATACTTTATTCCATTCAACTCACCTCTTATTACCAGTGGTATTACCAGTGGCATTACCAGTAGTATTACCACTTCCCCTTCTCTATTTTCCTATAACCTCATCTATCCCTTATAGTAGCTATCCACGCTCCATTCCAAATTCATCTGTACATACCTCCCATTTTCAATTCGGTGTTACGTCGCCCCCGTTCTCATAATCCCCACGCCGTCGATGACGCCACCTGTCCCTGTACGCCGCGCTTTCGTTTCCGCAGCCAAAGATCGTAGCGGATCACCCGTTCATTCGCGCCGCGCAACGTAAAAACGGGGCGGCGGCGGCTAAACTTCACGCGGAGATTGTCGACCGCATCCACCACACGGCCAGCAAAGACTCCAGAGCCAACCGCAATCAACCTAAGGGTTCACGCGGGAGTAGACGGAAACTCGGGACGGGACGGGGGGCGGGGGGGGGGGGGCGCCGCGAATGCTAGCTTCGGTAGCGTTGGCGATAATGTGGTGGCGATAATGTTGTCGCGATAATGTGGTGGCGATAATGTGGTCGCGATTCAGTGCGTTTAAGATTGTCGGTAATGCTACCGAGGTGGTAATGCAACCGAGGTGGTAATGCAATGAGAGTGGTTATGGGAGTAAGGCGGATGGAGTCTATCTAGAGTTACGTAGTAGATCATAGGTTGACATGCGATCGTTATGTCATCGGTTGTATTCATGGTATTCAGTAGATTTTAATAATTGCGAGTTACTCATCAGTTTCTATTCGGAGAGTTCGATTTCATATTACGGAAATTGAGTACAGTGTTTGCGTTCATAGTTCTAGTTGTACAAGTACCGCGTTTGTAGAAGAGGTAGTTTGGCGATTAGCATAGTATTCAATGATTGCATCGCAGGAATGAATCTGGAGAGACCCGAGTTGACGTCGATTGCCTATGGACCCACTGGCACCATGGAGGCTATGCTGCAGGAGGTCGGCAAGGACTACCACCACCTCATGGTCCGGGTTTGTTGTACAAACCTACTGCGTGTCGTATTGAATGTGTATATATACGTATGATGTTATACATTTGTAATATTAATTGTATAGAAAAATACAAATACAAACATAATATTTAATGTATGTTAATAATATATGATAATAAATGTCAGTACCTGTACTGACATAAATAATATATTTAATAAAAATCCAATATATGAAAATAAATATATATCGATCGTTAATAAAGTTACTTAAATATTGTGAATTTATAAGTATATTTTTTATTATAGTAAATATCGAAACATATTTTCAACGATATTATATAATATAGTATTATTATAGTATTATATAATAAGTGGTTGAATTTCAGCAGAATTTCATTCAGATTTGTAATAATAAAAAATCTATTATTTTTGTCCTGCAAAGGTGAACTAATTAGTATGCTTTATTTAAATAAGCAATATTTCCAATTATGAATTAAATAGGCGGATGGTGAGAAAGAGAAAGTAACAAAGGTACCCTATTATAAATGTTGATCTAGCTTGATTAATTACCCATTATGTTTATAGTTATATAGTTATATAACTATATAGTTATATAGTTATATAACTATATAGTTATATAGTTATATACTTTGCCAATCACATTACTTTTTTTAATTAAAAATTTAAAATAGGCTCAAGGCAAGAAGCAGAATGTTGAAAAAATTATAAAAGGAAATGAAATCAAAGATTATTCTAAAAATCCGGTTATTATATTTTAACTTAATAGAAATGAACATTTTACTTCTGCTATTATTGTTTATCAAATCTTCATCATTCAATTATAGAAGAACTTAAAAATTATTCCCAAATGGACACCCGATGATCTGATGTTGGCTGTAGAAGGTAAATTTGTTATTTTTTTAACCAATTAAATAAAATCAACAATTCTTCAGCCTCAATTAGTTACTTTACGCATTTAGTATTAAAACTAGCTTTTTAAATTTGATTTACGGACATGGTTACGATATAGCATCTCTTTATACATAACTTGCAGGATAACTGGTATTGATATATTCTCCGCATACTTATCATCCAGGTGTCCGGGAATACGGCAAGGACTTTGAGTCAATTTCACGCATGATGGGTAACAAAACCGAATCCCACCTGCGCAGCTTTTTCATGAATCATCGACGCCGTTTCAACCTCGACCGAGTGTTTCAGGAACATGAGCTGAACAATGCGGGAGACGTTAACAAGGTCATCGGATGCTTGTAGAGTTCTTGTAGACTCATAAGTTGTATAGTTATCGATGGGATATTAATCAATCTCTTGGTATTTTGTGTGAATTTATTTACAAATTAAGAGTCTATTCAAACTATTAGATTTTTTATACCATTTTGTGATCAATATTTTAAGATAAAAATATGTGTAGCAGTTTTAGAAGTAGTAATATGGTTATACAATTTAATATATATTAATTATAATATATTTATTATATATTTTATATATATATATATGTTTTATATCGAAAATATATTTATAAAAATTATTTGTTATAGGTTAAAAAAGTAGAAACAGTAAAAGAAACCGGGGAAGAATTCCAATCGTTACCTAAAAAGCAAAAATTAATGACTTCAGTGAAAAATGAAGATAAGCCTGATATCAAAGATGAGGTATTTAATATTTATAATTATAATTGTTTATAAATTTAAAACTTAATATATAATTATGATATCATTTATTTATTACAGGTACAGTTTAAAGAAGAATAATTGTTTTGTATTTACTTATTTACAATGTTAAGAATAATCTAATTCTGAATGGAATTAATAAAATATTACTTTAATTATAATAATTATTTAATATAAATAATTTTAGTATGGATCATTATTAAAAGTAGATAATTATTTATATAAAACATATTTATATAATTTAATATATATTTTATATTTGTATGAAAATTTTATTTGGAATTAAGTGTTTATTAATACTTTTATTAAACACTAATCAATTGGAATATGAGATGCTTTTAGACATTCTAAATTGATTTATCAAGTCATTTGTGATAATATATAGATGCATATTTATATTACTCATCGAATATACATATGGAAGATATTTCAATAGACAATTAAGTCTATAAATAGACTGTTAATTTGATATTCCTATGAATATTAAAATGTTACTCACAGCACAATTTATATTCACAATCTATGATGTTTGATAAATAGAATTAAAGCAAAAATGTATATATGAATTATATGGATATATTTATTATCAGATTGAGATTAATTGTATTGGTGAAAAATAATATTAGACATTGTTAATGTAAAATGGTAAGTGGATGGATACCTGGATGTTTATGTAATAATTAGTGATTGATATCACATAGAAAAATATTGTGTTTGGAAAGATAGCTAGTAATAAGCTAGTAAATAATCTTAAAGTAGTTCATTTGATTTAATATATCATTTTATTTAGATACAAAATTATAAATATATATGTAATCTAAAAATGACAAATCAAATATATAATATACTTCCTAAAAAAATACCAGGGGTAATAATAAATATGTATAATTTCTGTTGGGCATAAAAATATACCAAACCACTTAAAGATATACAAAAATATCAGCTACACACCATGGACGTGGTGGTGCATAACCATAAATAGAGAAAAAACTAGTAATAATGTGGTTACTGGTAATACATTATTACAAATGACTCTATTGATATTAATAAATAGAAATAACTATAAATATTAATTAGAACTATTAATATACTACACTTACAAATATGAATTATTAATTTTATTGTATATATGTATTTGAAAATAATTGTTATTAAAAAAGTTACGATAATTTATATTTTGGAAATTATCCAAATTATTAGAATAATTAATACTATTAAAATAACTAACTATTTACCAATAAATATGCTATTATTAATATTACAACTTGGGTTACACATGCATAAGATATATTAAGTAATATTATACACTTGTCATTATAATAATTATTTTAATTAATTAAGTATATTTTATTAATTTTATAAAATATTTTTTAAAAATTGTATTATAAAAAATTTCCAATAATAATCTTTTGATTTGTTAAATATGTTATGCTATTATTAATACTAACACTTACGTTATACATAAATAAGATATATACATGAATATTATAATAATTTTTTAATTAATTAAATATACTTTATAGAATATTTTTAAAAAAATGTTATATAAAATTTTAAATAATAATCTATATATTGTTAAATATTTTATTGTGATTTAATATATACAAGTGAAATATAAAATACTTGAAAATTATAAAATAATGAATCATGATACAATTAAAAACACTGTCTACCTTTATAATAACATAAACTACATAAATCACATCCCTATGAAGTTATGTGTACACATTTTAATACATCTCGACAATAAACACATACTTTTAATACTATATATTATATATTAAATACTATATAATACTATATATTAAACACTTTTAATACTATATACAACTACTCTATGGATCGGTACAACATCACTAATTATTATAGTAACTAGTATACTGGTATACCCTGCTAAATGAATTGGATTTTATAATTGGAATAGAAATGGATACAGATTTGGAGTAAGGGTCAAAAAAGGCATGATGATTTTGATTTTTTGAAACAAATAAAAGAATTAATAATAGAAATATTAAAATAAGTATAAAAAATATATCTCCCTAATTTTTTACCAGCCACATCTTAATAACTCCTAAATTTATCTAATTTATCAACTCCACCCATACTCTTATTGTAGTCTATAATCATGTTCGGTTTTCTCTTTGTTTCTTCATTAAATCTGCTCTTCACATCTGGATCTTTGACGTCGCCCCAAGTCGATAATATATGGACATCCTTTTTTTCTTTCCATCTAAAATTATAATTTTATACTTCCAAAATAATGTTGTCATATTTATCATAAAAATTTATATTTTATAGACTATCAATATAGAATATCTAAATACAATACTTATTTATATTAAATACATATACAGTATTTTATATAGATTAAATTTCAAACAAATAATTAATAAATATTTACTATTTAATTCCTTACGTTATCATATTGAAATTGTAAATAAACAAATTTAAAATACAATGCATATTAAATTACGTAATTAACATTTTAATTAGAATATTTAATTATAATAAGCACGATGAACATTTTCGAAATCCAAATAAATATTTTTACTGATATCTGTGTTTTTTTCTAATAGCTATATAAATAAAATATAAAGCTATTTGTGTTTTTATTCGTTATTATAGATAAATAAATTATCTACAAATATATATTTAATATTCTGATAAGTATTTATTTAGTTATAAGCATTTTAAAATGAATATTTCAACATCAAACGTTGGGAAGTAAAGGGTTAACCAGATGTAATAAACATATATATATTAAATTGGAAATTGTATTATAAGTAATTATTACTAATATAAGTATTTAATAAAACGCGGTTCCCACCGAGATTTTACCGGTATAATTATTTATCAACTGCTAAGAATATACTCAAAATGATTAAATTACAGATTAGTAAATTATTAATAAACTATAGTTTTCCCTATATATTAGATCTAAATTTGGGAGTATTCCATAGTTAAGTTGAGCACAAATAATCAAATAATGTAAGATTCACCAAGGTCGTTAATAGCATTATGGGCATAGGGTGCGGTGTCATGAGCAAAATGGGTTGCCGACAAAGTGGATCGTTTCACGTGACATAATCTGATTTCATTGTATACATTTATAAATAAATTATTTAAAAATGCTAAACTACAATTAAACAACTAGTAATAATACTGATAAATAAGATATTCTATAATTAATTTTTTTTGTAATATTTAATAAATCTGATGTTATATAAATAAAATGTGGGCGTGCCAATACGAGTTATAGGCGTATCTAGCTCGAAATTCAAATATTTATAGTAATATATTTCAACTTTAAATATTAAAAATGAATAATTATAATATATTAAATGAGATTTACTATTTTTTAAAAAATAGTTCATTCTCTGAAAATACTCCGTATCGAATCAAATTCAACATTAGAAGAATTTTACAGAGATCGGAAAATGAAATGTATTTTATTAAAAATGATGGTTACTTTGAGAATATATTATATAATGATTGATTTATAAGAATAACTATGATTATATAATAAGTATAGTTAATTTATTAAATATTTAACTACTAATCCATTAATGATATCTTAAAAATATCGATATTTATATTTTATTCAATTTAAAAAAACTAGCTAAGTATAATTAAGTTGTTTAGAACATCTGCATTTAGTTTGAACTATCTGATACGTCTTCATAATCATTATGTAAACCATATTTCGGCAATACGTTTAGTAAATTGTCAGTCATTTATATTTTTAATAATAGTAGCTATCATTATATGTTATCATATATATTTTTCATAATAATAAAAAATATCATTTCAAATTCTTAAATGTGAGCGTATTAATAAATATCTGGCATATAAAACAGGGCGTGGTTACACAAATTCAAATTTATAAATATAATTCAATTTTAGGAATACTATAATTACCAATATGATATTAAAAGAGATTAAATATGCTATTAAAATATATCAATTATTTGTTAGAAAATAAAATATTCTCTAATAATATAACAAAAAAGCACATATTGTAATTATATCAGTTTATAATCTCCGACTGTCCTAAATTATCTTTTATTTATAGCACACTGCGCAGAAAATAAAAAACTTGCTTGATTAATTTACATAATTTACATTTATATAATACAATACCTAGGATATAATATGCATAACATATCTGGCCATGACTAGACATTATATATATATAATTTATTAGAAATAAGTACTTCCATTATTTATAAACCTACTCTATAGAGTAGTCGCTATAGCATTATCGGCCAAGAACGCGTTCAAGGCGAAACACATAACACGTCTATTCTCAAAATGCTATCTGAGAATATATTTAAGAAATTAATGGTAGTTACTTTCCAAAAAATAATATTTAAACGTGTGCATATAAATTCTAAATATAGTATGTATCCATTTTAAATATAAAATTCAAATGTATTATCTTTATAATTTTAAAATTCAATAATTATATTTCTTTGATTGGCATGTTTATTTATCAACTATTTGACCATAGCTTTCTATTAACCTAGATAACGAATGTCCTTAATCAACAGAAATGAGTGAGCTCTAGTGTAGGCACCGACGGCCATATTGTGTTACTATAAATAAATTTCGATTCGAATTTATGAAAACAATTATTTGTTATATCAGATTATTAATTGAGATAACAGTTATGATATAGTTATAACATATGCATATATATATATATATATATATATATATATATATATATATATCATGTACATTATGTAATACTAAATAAGATTTATTATATTAATGTAATCGTCATATATTACACAAATATAATCTATATAAATCTGAATTTAATATAAATTTTATTTTTGAAAATATAATATATTTATTTCCTTTATAATAAAGCATTATACATAAATGTTGTAAGGTACATTGATTAATTTTACATTGATTATATATGTATTATTAATAATTACTTATAGATTTTAATAATTTAAAATATAATATCTATAAAGATATATTATAAAGTATATAACAATTAATTAAATGAATGCATATTTAAATGATGTACATTATTTATGGAAATAGTAATCAATAATAATACAATTATAATCATATATTAATAAATGATTAAGTTATTCATGATTAAATAATATTAATTTTGTGTATTTTTTTCTAATATTCATTTTTAATTTTTGCAATCTGATACATCCTTATATTTATATAAGTTTTTATAATATTTTTAATAATAATAATTCTATGATTATATCCTGGTTCGTTTGCTCAAAATGAATGATTAATTATTTCCTTTAATCTTTCTTTGCGGATATTAATTTTAGTGATTCGTAATTTAGTCTTGAAATGTTGTAATTTGTTGTCGTATATTCAATATTTATTATAAATAAAATAGATTCTATTAAATGTATCCCTAGATGGAGATATCAGCCCACCTCTGTTTTTTATATATATTAATGACTATTCGTCAAATTATTTTTTAGTGCAATTTTGCACTCAAAACAATAAATTTGTTTTAGAAATTTCCTTGTAATGAATCCGGAGATATATATAATAATATTTATTTTATATTCGCTTATTGTATTATTGATTGGCAGATCATCGTAAGTATGATCAAGTTCCATAATTTTTATTCTATTATTAATATCTTGTAGATATTTTAATGAAATATTTTCATTAATTGTGTATGCTGTAGTCGACAATATAGATATAGCATCTAATATATCTGCATTATCATTTGAACTTTTAACCTATTAATGTATAACAAAAGTTTATATCAAAATATATACATAAATAAATGTATGTAAAATTTATTATTTTATACAAATATTAGGTTTAATTATAATTCTTTATAAACCTCATACTCATTAATAATTTTTTGTAGATTGTTTGAAATTGCTTTATATTCGGATTGTTCGAAGAACCACCATTAGCCCTGATTGCACCAAATAGAAATTCAAGGTGATCTTGACTTATTTAATATGTCAATAAGTATTTACAATTTGCATAAACCTAAATAAAGAAATATATATATATACATATATATTAATACACATTTATATATTTATTTTTCAATCTTGGTGTCCAAACAATTTGGTTTAGTTAATATATATAATCATAACTTTTTTATTATTAATTTGAATATGATAATTACCTAATTTTTCTGACTCAATTGGCTCTTGAGATATTTTCCACGTGGAGAACGAATATTTAATATATCAAATGCTAAATCAATCATTAGACAAAATTCAATTATTGGTCCAGCATCAATAAAATGGGGATTTTTGATAACATCTTTAATATATTTTAGCGCATCAGCTACATTTTGACTAAATAGTTGAGCTGCTAATTTAACCTAAAAATATGATCATTTATTAATATTATATATATCAATATATTATTAATTACATTTAATTCTTATATAATAGGGTACTTCATCACTTGTGATTTAAAATTAATATGCTGCTTAGTTAAATTATTTGCAAGATGTAATCCATTTTCCATTTGATACTGATGGAGTAAATCAAAATATTTCCAGCTTATCATTTGCCCTATAATGTTTGATATTGTATTATAAATTAGAATATTGTTTATTAGGTTAATTATTGTATTATAAATTAGAATATTGTTTATTAGGTTAATTATTATACCGTTTCCATTTTTAATGTCTGTATATGTAAATAGGGCTCCTCTAATTAACTTCAACATATGACAAAGATCTAATAGGAGAGCAATATTATAATTGGTCTCTGGATGTTTGAAAAATGGATTTAGTTGTGGAAAGCTCATATTTCTTCCAATTCTTTCATGATTGAAATATGATTTGCTGGTCCATCACATGTTACAACAAGAACTTCTACGTTTGTATCATGTAGCTTTAGAATAGCTTGTTGTAGTAAATTAGCTTTTTCTGAACTAGATAAACCTGTATATCATTAATAAATTGATTTGTATACAGTTTGGTAAATATAATTTGTTAAATTACCTGCAATCATAAAATTTGCAATTGGTAGTTTCCACAATATATCAGACTAACTACCATTAGAACTAGTGCTTCCTTTGCCATATTTTCCTCATCCTTTAAACATGCTAATAATAATAATGATATCTTATAAACTATACTTTTGCATAAATGTTGCTAATAATAATATAAATTTATCTCCTAACAGGAATCTACTCCGATATCAACATATCCGGTGAATTTATTTGGATTTCCTTCCCAAACTAGCTGACTCTTTATGGCCATTTCATCTAACAATAAACATACATAAAGAGTTTTAATTTTTGATTTCTCCCTCGATAGCCAAAAAGAATATTCCTGTAGATATATAAGATTATTATAAATATTATATATTACCATTAACACATAAATGTATAATTTAACATACTGTAAATCCTGGATAAGCATCTAATGTTGAATACCATTTCCTTATTGTCGAATGTGATGGCAAAGCGAAATTTAAATTTTCTTTAACAATCATATTATTTTCCAGAATAAAACAAAATAAATAAATATGATTTATAGTTATATTAATTATTAAATGATAAATGTTATCAATCAAATTAAAAATATAAATATTCTATTTACTTGTAATGTCATGGCAAAAGATCTTAGTTCTTAGCAACATTTATTAGTATTTCCTTGTCCCTTAATTATTCTATTAAGGATACTTTTTAGTATACCTATAATAATATATAAAAATATACTTAAGGTCAAACAGTTTAATTAAATTGTAATCTTATACATATAAGATATTATACATCTTATACATACATATAAGATAATGCTTTTAATTGAAATATAAATAACCAGTAAATGTGCTTTCAATAATTTCTGTTGCTGTATTTGTTATTTAATGTTTATTCCTTAGAGCCTCAGTTATAGATTGCAGTGTTTCAATCTAACTGTTTGCCTTTTTATCTGACAACAATTTTAAACACATTAATAAAAAAATAATCATCTTAATAAATCAATTATTACCTTCATTTGGAGATTTTTGATTTCCTTTGATTTGTCTGTGACTACATTTTTGCACTTTTCATCGTCAACCAGTAATAGATTATATATATATAACAGCCATATATATATATACATATATAATATATATATATATATATATATATATATATATATGTATATATATATATATATATATATATACATATATATATATATATATATATTATATATACATAATATATATATCCTTACTATTTAATTATCTATAGTTTACTTATTAAACCGTGAATCTTCATAATGAAGCACAGTGTTACCCAAGATTATGGGTAATCGTGGGTGTTATTAATCATAGATTTCTATTTACCAGTAAATGTTAATGTTATTATTGACATTATTGTTATTAAAGACAAGCAAATATAAATGTCAGTTATATTATTTGCAATAGGTCCATTTACAATTTTTATCACACGCAACACCCGTATAATTTGAACTCGCCATAAAACATACTAGATCCTAAATTATAATGTGTAAAAAGTAACAATATATTACATTTACAGGTGATAGTTTCGCTGAACACCGCCGAGAATAACCCAGACGTACGCAATTTCTTTCGTTTATATTTCGATGTAAAAGTAAAATTATATATTGAAGATTTATTTAAAATAGTATTAAAGTATTATATATTATCAAAACACCCTATATACTCGAGTATACTGGATACTTTAATATTACGGATCAGTTACGACAAAAAACAGATATTATTAATCGAATAAGCTATTTTTAAACAATCAAGCTTTTAAATTTTAATGTAAAAAACTCAGATATTACAGCTACTCAGAAGTTAGCTAAAGCATCTACAACGAGTGAAGAGAAGATAATACAAATACTAATAAAATAAGATACAACTGATACCTAACATGCATTAATGTATATAAGAATAGTATTTGAAAAAGTTCCGAAAGAAGTTAAAACTCAAACTTTACTTAAACAAATAATATTATGACGGAATTTATAAAAAAAATATTAAATAAAAATAACTTCATTATTTAAAAATTATTTCCTATTGCCAATCAACATTTCCTTCTTTCAAAAAAAATTCTGATAATTCATTGCGGTTTCTGATAGTTCATTGCTGTAATACGAGCTTCACGTGAACTGCTGTTCCCTTTTGGAGGAGAGATTTGTTGTTTTATATGTTTCTACTATTAAATAAGTAGGGTTACTTTCATTATCTGTAGTTTTACATAGCATGTTATGAAGACAACAATAAACTAAAACAATTCTATCGGGTACTTTTGGTGCTACGTTTAATCTATTTCTTAATATTTTGTATCTTAAAATGAGAATGCTAAATGTATTCTTTACTACTAAACGAGCTCGGCTTTATATGTAATTATATATTCTATGTTTTGTAAAGATATTTCGTTTATGAAAAGACTTTATAATATTATATTTCAAACGGAATACACAATCAGCTACAATGAAATATGTCATTGCTTTTCTCTACAGGGAAAGGCAGTCGATGAAAGAATATGCATAGAATTAGATCAATATTGTAATTATAATACATAGATCCAGTATATTTTGGATTATGTATTTCAATATGCTTTCCATCTTACGCTCTCCTATTTTATTTGGTATTTTGACAAAAAGTCAGTATAATTAGTATCTATAAGTATTATGTATGGAGATATCATCCTAGTTAATGTATTAAATATTTTTAACACGATTTAATAATTTAAATGTGCCTACATGATTGTAATCACATATAGTTAACCACTTAGCTACCCTATACTTGTTTTTTGATATAATGTACTTAGTAGATATCTATTTAATAAATAATAGCGTAATCATTGTTTACCTGGATTTATTTGTATATGTATGAATTATTTTTAAATTCGTATTCAAATAAACAAGTTCATAGTTCATATCAATAAGTAATTACCATATTTGTATTAAATGGTTTAAGTCAATATTTGTTCTAAAATATTTTATATCATATCATCTTTAAAATGGGCTTATCCAATAAAATATAAGCCATCAATAAGTTATTCTACCAGTAAAATATCGGTGGGAACCCTGCTTAAAAGTATACTTACTCAAAAATATATAATTTAAATTTATTTAAAAAATATTTGAAATGTTCAAAGACAAGTAATTACATGGTTTAATTTTAATAATTAAACATCATAAGCTATGATTAGCATTCCATTTTAATAGAAATAATTTAAACAAATATGTGATTATATAGTAAGATTGCAAGGATAAAATATTAATTTACATTTAATACACACACAGTACATATAAAATTTTAATAAGATAATATATATATTTAATATTTTATTTATATTAATATTCATTTTTTACATTGGTATTGATATATATTGGTAAGCTTATATAAAACAATTACATATAATTATGTATACATAGACGCATGTATAATCGTATAAGGAGATAGCATAGGGATTGTATAAAATCTCTATTAAAGATAAAAATAAACTATAGGTAGCTTAAAATATAAAATAGTTGTATAACACAAAAGTTCGTAATGCGTTAGGCAGTTGACTATAAATGCTAGTCGCAAGCACGTACTGACAACGAGCACGAGTACACACGAGCACACACGCGACTACACACGCGACCGCACGTAATACACAGAAAGTGCTTGAAAGCGGCAAAAGGCTACGAGATAAAATTAGTCTAAAAACTCGAAATACATTTCAGACGACATCGTAGACGACTTCTATACTTTGGTGTAGTGGCGGAGTTACTTCTTCTTGCCCAGCGTGAAGAAGCCTCTCTTCTTGGTTTCGGGATGAGAGACACCTTGTTCGGGTAGGGTGCGAGCTTTCGACGGGTCGGCGATGCCTTCACCTCCGGCTAGGAGGTCGTTCAACGCCGTGATCCATCTCTCCATGTCGGACTGAAGCGATGTCGGGTTAGTTAGTGATGGAGTGGGAAGATGTAGGAAGATGGAGGTCAGTCAATTATAGTTTGCATTAAATCGAGTTAACTTTATGTAAATATACTATCGATGGTATTTACAAACTAAATATTACCAAGAAACTGTATAATAATATACACTAATGCAGTAGATAATCATATCAACTGAGTCATGATGTAATACAATTTTGCCCCGTGGACAAATAATCGAATAATCATTGACCAAATGTAATCCAAGCGTAAATGAATTGAAGTAGGCTGTGTATAGCGTCTACCCCCCACACACACACATACACACACACACACACACACGCACACACACACACACACACGCACATACACACACACACACACACACACGCACACACACACACACACACACACACACACACGCGCACACACACACACACACGCACACACCCACACACACACGCACACACACATACGCACACACACACACACACGCACATACACACATACCTGGTCTTTGCATTGGAATAAGTAGTCGCCGCCGCTGCCCAGTTTCAGACGGAAGACGTGTGGACGCTTCACGTAGTCGTTGGCAACGCTGGCTGTAGCGCCGCTCAGACTGAGGGAAGGCCGATAGCCGGTAGACGGGTCGTTGGTCGCGTGTTTCGCGTCCTTAAAGAAGTTCATGCTGTGAGACTGCTCCGGAATTCGACAGTAAACCTTCTCCCAGGATCTGCATACGAGTTGGTAGAATTCATTTATATTTTACAACCGATACATGGTCCAAGGATACATATAACTTCGATAACGTCTATATCTATATTAATGTAATATGAAATGCAGTTACGAGAAAAGTTCAAAATAAAACAGTCGTTGGATTGTTTACGAGATCAATCGGGTTTGCTGAAACCTGTTCGAGGCCTTACGGGTCGTCGACTCCCATTCGTGTTTACGTATTAGTAGACCTTGTTGTTGATTTAACTTCGGTTCCGCTGAAAAGGAGCGGTGGTTAGATACCGGCGACGGCGAACTGGAGGGCTGGTTAGACGATACGGAGCAGATGTTAACAACTTCGGTGTAAATGGTAAGACTCCCGGTGGCAAGCCTTAATGGCGACGGTGCAAAGTTACTAGCTGACCATAGCGTTAATCGGGCATTGCGCTGAATTATATAAACCCCTTAAAATACGGAATGCAAACACTACCCGTAATCTCTCCATTCGAACGGCACACGATTAAATTAAAAAGCGCGTGTGTGCGTGTGCGAGGTAGTAAAAGGCATCCATTATCGCGGATGGGGAGATTGTGGATTAGCGGCGACAACTGCGACTAGTTGAAGTACCTGGTTGTAGTTTAGTGGTCGCCTCGGCAGCTCGGCGACCTGAACGTGTCAAAAACACAAATTAGACAAAGAAAACTACCCGCACAAAATCGGGTACGCAAACCAGGCATCGGCTTGTTCGCAAACTTTTAAATACTCTATATACGGAACACGGTGTCCTTCAATTATATCAATAATGCTACACAATAATCCACAAGCCAATAATGCTACACAATAATCCACAAGCCAATAATGCTACACAATAATCCACAAGCCAATAAATAGCGACATTAATATCAAGTTATTTAAAATCTCTGGAAAACATCATTCTAAAAAACTGGCTGATAAGAATTCCGCATTTGGATTGTTGGTTAGAAAGCCTTGGGATTACTTACTGGGAGGAGTTCTCATTTCTACAGCAACTGGTTCTTTAGTGGGTAGGGATGTTTAGGAGGTAGGATCGAGTGTGAATTTTAGAATGGGTAAATCATGCGAGTAAAAAATACAACGATGTTAATATATTATAAGATATAAATGTAGAATTATAGAGAGAATAAAAAAGAAAGACAGTTTTAAAACATTTATGTTTAATTACGATTAAACAGATAACTAGATTATTTATTAACAAAAAAAATGTAAATAATAGTAAATAAAAATAGTAAATATTATTCTAAAAAGGAAACATGCTGAAATTAAGAGTTTAGGAAGAGAAAGTTAATATTTACCTGGTGCGGATTCAATTGGATTTGTGCCTTCCGAAGTGAGTCGAATAGAATCCTGGGAAATATCGGTTTGCAGCGGAGAAGTACCGTCCACTACGGAAGAGACAGTAGTGGTGTCGAGTTGGTGGAGCGAGGGTTGCTCAACGGGAGAAGGCGTTCGCCTGCAGGAAGAAGTTAATAAGAAGTGGTAAGAATTCGCTACGTCCGCGATTACTATTTAATCCGAGGTCAACGAAAAAAACGCCATATGTTGTCGCTGCAATATCGAATATCATTCTGCTTTGTGTAAAGGTGAAGCTTTTTCATAAAACTAACGCAGGTTCGGGAGGCAGGAATTCGTCGATGAACTTCTGGGCCAAAGAGGACTTTTTAGTGGGATCCTTGGAAGCTTCATGTTCTCTGGCGTTCTCTTCAAACTACAAGCGATGTAAGAGTATAATGGTAGACAAAGGGTATAATGGTAGATAAAGGGTATAATGGTAGATAGGTAATACAACCAAATAACGCCATAATATTCATATAGTAAAAACAATCTTTGAGTATAAATTTCAATAGAAAAATTGCAAATAATGAATTACCTTAGTAAGTCTTTCCAAAGCTGCAAATCTATCCTTTTGAGTGTCAGCCGATTTCTCAAACAAGTTATGTTTCTTAATCAAGGCTTCCACCGCGTCGAGGGTTTCCTGTAAAACGATCAATACAAAGTTATATATATTGACGGTGAATTTATGAGGAGTTTTGTCGTTTATGAAGAATGAGCAGAGGTCGAAGTGCGTACCCCGTAGTCGTGGCTCTGCAGGTAGGGTTCGTGCGATGCGAGCCACGCCTCCGCCACAGCGGCGTCCCTGGCGAACTGGTAGACGCCGAGGATAAGCTGCAGGTGCTGCCACCTCTGCTCCCAGAGCTCCATCATATCCCCGCGCTTGCCGCCGAGTTGGATGAGACGTTCGCGCACGTGTTGGGACTTGGCGTGTTTGCGCTCCAAGAGGTCCTGACCGAGTTTCACCGCCACGGAGAACTTCTCGTCGCGGGAGTCGATTTCGGCGCGAAGACTCTGGTGGTAGTTCATGAGCAATTCGACGCCGGAGACGTCTCTGAAAGCGGGTCGAAGGTCAATCAAATTGTTAAGAATCATTTTTTCGGTTTATAAAAATGCATTCGCTCTTCGCAAAAATACTTTATCACGACTAGAAAAACTAATCTTGCGAT
Source organism: Osedax frankpressi (assembly GCA_964035775.1). NCBI lineage: Eukaryota > Metazoa > Annelida > Polychaeta > Sabellida > Siboglinidae > Osedax > Osedax frankpressi. The sequence goes on along the minus strand of OZ038314.1, from coordinate 14,857,920 downwards.
GAATTAGTTTGGCTTAAATCTCTGGCTAACCTCGGCTTCTCTTGGGATCCCATCTGCACGTCCATATCGTTGATCCATAGCAGTAAGTCTCGCACCATATTGTAGAAGCGGTACAAATCGCCCGAGTCGTTGAGGTTGCGTTTCCTAAAGTCCACGGTAATCTGTAACCTTCGCCACGCGTCTACCACCTGGTGGCGTACTCGGCATTAGAATATGGCGATAATATTATGGAAATACGACGGATCCGACGAGATCCCGATTAAAACCTCCGCTTCTTTATGCTGGATTTCGATGGCCTTCGTACCGGCATAAGCTACAATCATGGTAGCGCTGTCCTCCTGAATCTGTTGTACTTGGTTGGCCAGCGTGACGAGGTCATTCTCAAAGCTGGCGTGGCGACGTTGCAAGGCGGCGACGGATTGCGCATCTTTGCCCAACTCCTCGGGAATCGCGATCTCCTTTTCCTGTCGGCGAAACGTGTACGTTTATAAATGTAATGCTTATTCAAATGCGTTATTCAAACGGAGCGGAGTCGTCCGCTGAAGTTGAAAGGTCACGCGAGGCACCGACCTTGATGCGCTCGAGAGTTTCCTTGCAGTCGTTGTGGAACTTATGCAATTTGTACGACGAGGAAAGCATGAGTTTACGAGTGTCCATTTGTTCCTGGAGGTCGGCCCAGAGGTCGTTGATGTTGTCCTTCCACTCCGCGATGATGCCGACTTCGGGGTGTTGTTCCTCGATGAGGTGATCGCATATCTCGTTTGCCCGGGCAATGCGTTCCTGACCGACAATCTCCGTGTCCTGAGCAAACTGGTCAAATCTCTCGCACATCATCTGCAGGGTGGAGGTTTCAAATTAGTATTACGATACCTCCAGATAATAGAAGTTAAGACATAGATAAAGATAAAGAGTAAGATAAAGATTACGAATAAGATAAAGATTAAGAGTAAGATAAAGATTAAGAGTAAGATAAAGATTAAGATTAAGAGTAAGATAAAGATTAAGAGTAAGATTAAGATCAATGTAAGAATAAGAATGAAATTAGGAGTTAATATGGAGTCAAATATAAATAATATAATGACTCAGTTGTAACATAGAGTCAACAAGTGGTATCAATAAATGAGTCAATAAGTGTGTCAATAAGTGAGTAAACAGGTGTGTCAATAAATGAGTCAATAAGTAAATCAATAAATGAATGATTTAATATGTGAGTTCATGTATGAGTAAATCAAGATTGTGGACATGTGAGTAAATGAAGAGTGCGAACATGTGAGTAAATGAAGAGTGCGAACATGTGAGTAAATGAAGAGTGCGAACATGTGAGTAAATGAAGAGTGTGAACATGTGAGTAAATGAAGATTGTGAACATGTGAGTAAATGAAGAGTGCGAACATGTGAGTAAATGAAGAGTGTGAACATGTGAGTAAATGAAGAGTGCGAACATGTGAGTAAATGAAGAGTGTGAACATGTGAGTAAATGAAGAGTGCGAACATGTGAGTAAATGAAGAGTGCGAACACATGAGTAAATCAGGAGTGTGAACATGTGAGTAAATGAAGAGTGCGAACATGTGAGTAAATGAAGAGTGCGAACATGTGAGTAAATGAAGAGTGCGAACATGTGAGTAAATGAAGAGTGCAAACATGTGAGTAAATCAAGAGTGTGAACATGTGAGTAAATGAAGAGTGCGAACACATGAGTAAATCAGGAGTGTGAACATGTGAGTAAATGAAGAGTGCGAACATGTGAGTAAATGAAGAGTGTGAACATGTGAGTAAATAATGAGCTGTGAGCGTAAAGAGTAACTAACGGTGATATGTTCGAAGTCTATGCCCAACTCGTGACTCTTAGCCACGACTTCGCGCTCCACTAGCCACAATTCCAAGTCGTCGACGTCGCGATTCAACTTGTAAAGCCTCAAAAGGTCAGCCAAGCGTAACCGTCTCACCGCAGACATCTCTTTGAGTCCGGCGTACAGTTTATCGACCTTGGCTTGTTTACTGGACACCTCGTCGCTATGGTTCAGCGTTTGGGCGTTTAATGAGGTTCGCGAGTGTAGTCTCGTGCAAACATTAAATATGAAGGCGTAATGTTGGAATGGAATGTTAGATTTGTATATTTGAATTTACATTTTACATAATTTATTATGGAAATAAACTAATAATGAATTTGATAATGAACAAAGAAAAAACCTGTTAGGGTTGACATTTTCGATTATTTCTTGACTAATTTCTGAAAGATTTCTAACAGTTTCCGCATAATCCTCTACAGTCTGAGGATTTGAGATAAAGAGGTAATAAGAGAATTACGGGAAATAAAGAATAAATCATGTCTGGGTACTATATATTTAGTATGTCAAACATTTTCAAGATTTGAGTGTTTCTTGATCATGTTCTGAGCAGAAACTTCATCTTTTGCACGTTCTTCCGACATCATGATCACCTCGTACTCGCCAAGCCACACCTCAGCCTCCGAGGCATCAAACAAGTACTAGGGGGTTAGGAGATGTTAGTGTAAAGTAGACGAAACTCTTTTAACGTTCAATGAATACACAAAGAAAGTGAGTAATTGAACATTTATGAAATTTTCAGTTTGGTGAAAGATCAACAAATCTGTATTCGTACTACAGCGGGCAAAACACACATACTGAGTTGGACAAACCTGTTGGGCTACGTTTGAGAGCAGCAGTTGAGTTTGTCGGTCGGAAATTGCACTTTCGAGTTGTTCCCAAGCGTCGTTAAGATCTTCAATCGCGCGGTTGAAGTCTTGTTCACCAATACGACATTCGTCGAGGTCACTGGGCTGAGAATTTGCTAGCAATGCTCGACCATTCTTCACCACAGAGTCTTTGTAAATACGATGAGTGTCCACATCAGACTTTAGCAGCTTATTCTACGTAAGATGATGGACAAGTGAGATGATGGGTAAGTGAGATGATGGACAAGTGAGATGATGGGTAAGTGAGATGATGGGTAAGTGAGATGATAGATAAGTGAGATGATGGATAAGTGAGATGATGGATAAGTGAGATGATGGATAAGTGAGATGATAGATAAGTGAGATGATGGATAAGTGAGATGATGGACAAGTGAGATGATAGATAAGTGAGATGATGGACAAGTGAGATTATAGATAAGTGAGATGATAGAAAAGTGAGATGATAGATAAGTGAGATGATGTACAAGTGAGATGATGTACAAGTGAGATGATAGATAAGTGAGATGATGGATAAGTGAGATGATGGACAAGTGAGATGATAGATAAGTGAGATGATAGATAAGTGAGATGATGGATAAGTGAGATGATGGACAAGTGAGATGATGGGTAAGTGAGATGATAGATAAGTGAGATGATGGATAAGTGAGATGATGGATAAGTGAGATGATGGATAAGTGAGATGATAGATAAGTGAGATGATGGATAAGTGAGATGATGGACAAGTGAGATGATGGATAAGTGAGATGATGGACAAGACATTAGATATTCACATCACACTTCGCGTTAATGCTCCCGTTACCTCAAATTAAACAATCCGGTACAACGCCAATTACATGCCACTACATATCGCGACTTCTCCTACTCCTCCTCCTCCTCCTCATCTTCCTCCTCCTCCTCCTCCTCCTCCTCCTTTTTCTTCTGCTCCTCCTCCTCCTTTTTCTTCTCCTCCCCTCCCCCTCCTCCTCCTCCTCCTCCTCCTCCTCCTCCTCCTCCTCCTCCTCCTCCTCCTCCTCCTCCTCCTCCTCCTCCTCCTCCTCCTCCTCCTCCTCCTCCTCCTCCTCCTCCTCCTCCTCCTCCGACCTTATTCAGCAGGAGTTGCACGTTGTGAAGCGAGTTTCCGAATTCCTGCGAATTCGCCAACGGCATCTTTTCGGCGACCCAGAGTTTCTCGTTGGCGATTTCACGATAGAACTGGTGGATGGCCTTGGCGCGTTCGAGTTGCTGGCGGCGGATAGCGAGGGGTTCGAGGACGCGAGCGAAACGCTGTTCGATGTGTTGCTTCTTGGCGACGATGGACTCCTCTTGGTCGGGTGCGAGGCGTTTCAAGTGCGAAGCCTGGGACTCGAGCTCTCCTACCTGTTGCTGTTTGATCTTTAGTTGGCTCTCCAGGATCTGTGGAGTTGGGGGTATCGGGCTAATATTAGTCTATTAATCTAGTTAGTTAGGCTTATATAAAGACATAAATAGTTGTAATTATATAAGAGAAATCTAAATGAACAGAAATGTAAAACTGATATCGATTGAAAATTAATAATCGGTAGAAATAAAGAAGCAGGTGTTTATTAGCGGATATTTCTTAGCTGTTCGGGTTACATACGTTTTGCTTCTGTACGAGCAAGTTTACGGTGGTCAAGTCGTGGCCAACGTCTTCGGTGACCATTTGAGACTCGATCTCGCTGATCCAGCCGTCGATATCGTCGCAGCTCTGCGTATACAGGATGTGTCGTTTCGAGTCGAAAAGTTTCTCCCCCTGCAGGTGATTGCGATGATTAATTACGGCATTTTATAAAGTGTCTACGACTTGCGAACTAATGCGCCCGTAACAACTACAATTGAATGCCACGTGAGATAATTTCGCTGTAATGTCATGCCACCTTTTCACGAGTGCTGTCTTCGAGTTGAGCCCACGAATTCGAGAGCTCGTCGATTCTCGGAATAACGATGTCCTCCATAGAAGGTCGTTCATCGATAAGCTTATCAGCTTCCTGTTACAATGTAAACAATAAAGTGAATGTAGAATACTGATCACTGAATATTTATACACAATGGATACCGATAAATTATTAATATTATTAATAAACTGAATTGTTATATGACAGTAAGTAGCCGGTGTAAATATTCAACATATCTTCTTATGGGACAATCTATATTGTCCATAGTATTAAATATATACAATTTATAAATATTGTATAAATAACTTATCATATTACTTTCAAATTATATTCAATATTAGGTACTCATGTAATTAATAAATTATATCAATTGACACTAGATTTCTATATTAAGGGCTACATTTTTTAAAATAAATATTAATATTTACTTCTTTTAAATTTAATCTTTATATAAAATATCGAAATAATAAGTAATCATTTAATCTAGCGTTTGAAAAGCATTTTGACGATCTCAAAAGTTGGTCATAGATTTGATCTAGATTTGTAACAGATGTGTATTTGTAGAGATAACTGATAACACTTATTGTATTAATATACTAACATTGGAAAGTTTAAAAAGTCTATCTTTATTGGAAGAAATCTCGGCTTCAAAAGCTTGATGTTTCAAGTATTTGGAGTGAATAGATTTTGAGTCCCTGTAAGTTTCATCCATCGCAGTCAATTGTTTCTCAGCTACCCAGTCGTTCAACTGCAAATAAGTTTATTACAAAACTAGTAAATATATATATTTCATGAACTATTAATAATTGACTATATCAAAAGTTGAAATGTTGTAATCATATATTTATATATCTAAATACTAACCACATGTGACATCAGATTAATATTAAAAATATGTAATAAAATATGTTATTGAAGTTATTCTAATAAAAGTTAGTAGAACCTCATCGCAGTCTTGTAAGAACTTCTGAACGTGAAGTGCATCTTGTAATTTAGACATATAGGTTATTGCTCTTAATCTGTTCTGAGTACGTCTACAGAAGTTATTCATTGATTAGGTAAAGGATCATTTTAGTATGAAATTAGAAGCGATAGTTTGTATATCAAATATTTCTATTAAACAAGACTAAAATTGTATTGTATTTCACATTGACTCGAGAATATTTCAAAACAAATTTTGAATGTAAACTGCAAATAAAGTTGTAATCGAGGAGAATTTGCGTTACGAGCGTAAGAAGTTACAATAGTCGATTGAACGTCGAAATCCGTAAATCGACTCAAACCTATCAAGGATGGAGTCCATCTTCGCTTGGACAGCACTGCTCGAGTAGTTTCCCTCTTCAATCAACTGTTCCCCACTCTGCAACACCAAATTGATTTTCTCGTCGTTGGCATCGAGACTGTTCAGGAATGCCTCGTGTTGCTTAATCATTTCATCCGCGGATTCCATGGACGACTGGCAGGAGAGATGAGTTAGCGAACGCGTAGGTATGTAGAGAGGAAGCGAGGTCGAGGATAGCGAGGTCAAGGATAGAGAGGTCGAGGATAGCGAGGTCGAGGATAGCGAGGTCGAGGATAGCGAGGTCGAGGATAGCGAGGGACTCACGAGGAGAGAGTTTAATCGGAAATTTCAAGGATTTGGAATTCATGAATACGTACCTGGGGATTAGTCGAATAGCGAAGATAAATAAAGAGAGTGAAGGGAGAGATGATGATAGGATTAAGGAATTAATGAGTAATTAGGGAAGAAAGATGATGATAGGTGACTGTAATATGATGTGAGAATGAAGTGGGAAGTGTTAGTGAAGTTGTAGGAGTGTCGAGGACTGCATAGGAAATGCATTCATTAGATATCGAAGTCGCAGATGAACGAGGAAGTGAAATGACGTTTAACTTATAGTTAAGAGAGTAGAAAGTACTCGAGAGATAAGTGTGGAGCAAGAGGATGTAATAAGCCGAGTAAACTTATATTAATTTACTAGAGATTTACTAGACGGGATCACTTCGAAACTCTTATCGAGTACAATATCGCAGTTGTATTATTTACAATCAGCTACACGAAACACAAATATCTAGTGGTTAATTGAATGGTCACTCATGCAGAAAACTACAAATGGACCGCAGTGTTGAACTGCAGTTTCAATCCGAATCGATATAGCGAATTAATTACGATGTTTTGCCGTGCCGTGTACACTGAAACTAAAATGAAAGGTTAGTGGACGGCGGCTACGGAGGTTAAAGGGTTCACAAAAGGTAATAAGGAGATTTCAAGATTGCGTAACGAAACACGCACACACACGCCGATATTCTGTACCTGTCTTTTCGCCGAATCCCTATTTGTCTATGGACGAGTTAGAGTACTTAAAACTAAGTACATTGTGAGTACGGTAATGTTTGGCTACAATTACTTAACGAAAGACAACTTATTTAATGGGATGAGTTTATCACGAATTTAGAAAATAGAGTGAAAAAATACAAGAATATTATAATTGAAACTTAATAAACTTAACGTTTAAACAAAATAGAAAGAATTATTATTAAAGAATACAAAGAATATGTACATTGCATATATAACAAAAGGAACGGAGACAATGATTGTATTAAATGATTTGATAAGTAGTTTAACGTAATAGAGAAACATCGCGAGTACAACAATATACTTACAGGTACTTCATCTTTTGAAAGTACATTGTTTTGTGTGCTCAATAGCTGTTCACATTGTTTGGCGTCTCTCATGAACAACTGTAAAAGTGGGGTTAGGGGAGGGTAGAGGGAGGGTAGAGGGAGGGTAGAGGGAGGGTAGAGGGAAAGGTCCAAACTAAACACTCGGTGAAAAATAAAGACTAAAGGTCAACCTGAAGTTTTTTGCTCTGAGTTAAGAAGGCTTGCTTGTTCTGCCACATCTTATGAACATCTTCCCAACCATCATTTAGGGCATTAATTCTCTGTATTGTGTAGAGAATGGTGTAATAATTGGGTAATGAATATCATGAAACGATAGTATTAATTTACGTAAAGGAAAACTAATGTTTGCTGTATGACAAACTTCTTACAATAAACCAACGGATGGGAACACACCTGGTTAAAGAACATATGGTTGTCATCTTTCTTGCCTTCAGTAATCACTTTAGCTCCGTAGATTTTCATTTCTTCATATTCGTTGGTGTAAGCTGTTTGATAATGAGATATGGTAATGTTGTAATGTTGATATGGTAGAGATTGACGTATAAATATTAATTTAGTAATACCAACAATATAGAGTACAGAGTAAAGAAGTGTATAGAGTACAGAGTATACAGTACAGAGTATACAGTACAGAGTATAGAGTACATAAGTGTATAGAGTACAGAGTATAGAGTATAGAATATAGAGTAAAGAAGTGTATAGAGTACAGAGTATAGAGTACAGAGTATACAGTACAGAGTATAGAGTACATAAGTGTAAGAGTACAGAGTATAGAGTATAGAATATAGAGTAAAGAAGTGTATAGAGTACAGAGTATAGAGTACAGAGTATACAGTACAGAGTATAGAGTACAGAGTATACAGTACAGAGTATAGAGTACCTAAGTGTATAGAGTACAGAGTATAGAGTATAGAATATAGAGTAAAGATGTGTATAGAGTACAGAGTATAGAGTACAGAGTATACAGTACAGAGTATAGAGTACAGAAGTGTATAGAGTACAGAGTATAGAGTACATAAGTGTATAGAGTACAGAGTATAGAGTACAGAAGTGTATAGAATAAAGTATTAGTGAACCATTCATTTCATCGAAAATGGCTTCATGGGCTTCGAGCATTTCTTCAGCTTCTGTGAGGTTAGATGGGATGTCGTCGCAAGCAATTGCAGTTTGAGTCTTGGTCAACCATTGCTGGAAGTGGTCCAACGACTGCAGGAACTTCTGCAAGTCCGAAGCTTCTCCGAGGCGGTCATCGCGTTCTTTCAACTGAGGTTGAAGGTCGTTGAGTTTATCGGAAATAGGACGACCAAATAAAGTTACGTGGCAAAGCTCCGTTAAGATGAAATAAGTAAATAAATAATTCGTAATCAATATTAACGTTACCGATAACAGATTGAACTCCTTTAAACGACACACAAAATGCAAACCGCATGGAAATAGAAATAGAATATCCCGGAGCTAAAAGAATACCAACAGTTTTATTAAGTCCTTCCCAGAGTTCATTTGCTTCCGTCCTCCTCTGCGCAATGTGATCGCTCTGCTCAGGTTTCAGGCTGGGTTCAATCTCATCGGCGTCGCGGTTCAACGATACGATACGTACCTAGGGGTCGACGGGGTCAGGTAGAGCAGGGTCCAACGTACGATTGAAAACAAAGTGTAAGCGTATCGAGAGATTAAAGTCGCGATTACGAGTGAGTTACTTAATCGGCTCCAATTGAAACCTCGATGGCATCGAGATCTCGCTGCAATCCGCCGAGACGTCTTTGCAACGTAATCACTCCGGCCAAGTCGGTGCCCAATTCATCTGTGGAAACAACTAAACGCTCCTTCTCGGTAATCCAAGTCTGAGGATGGTAACGGTTTCAAAAATAGTTCTTTATAATAACTAATTATGTAATAATAAAATTAATTATCTATATAATTGTTGACGTTAAAATATTAATTATGAAAATGAATGAAATCAAATGAAATTTTGATCAAGAATAAATCCAAACATTTATATATATTATTCTATTTCTATTGCTTTTTACATTGAATATATGGAGTACAACAAACCATGGTCTCAAGAATTTCAGAATGCCAAGTATTGATGTTGTATGAAATGTCAAGTATCCTTTTCTTTTCATCAACAAGAACTCTCAAATTCTCCCATCTGAGTTTTTACGAGTTATTTAAATGATATTAAATAAATTATTACATATTATAAATGATAATAAATTAATAAATTAAACATAAAAAATCAGATCAGAATTAAAACCTTTGGTTAAGTTGACGTTGCCTTTCGCGAATGTCTTCGGAGTTCTGATGATCATTGGACAGGAGATGTTCAGCGTTGTCATTTACGCCTTGCACTTTCTTCTCGGCAGTTTTGAGTTCGAGATCAAAGGTCGAAAAGCGAGCCTTTAGGATCTCTACCTCCTCGGGGTCATCACCGGGCTCCATGGTGTTTAGAAGTTTCTCCTATGAGCAAATCGTGTTGTATAGCATTCAATTATGCAGAAATAATGAAATCATATATCTAAATACTTTGCAACAATGATGAAATATTATTATTTAGACTTGAGTTAAGATTTGCAACTATTTATACTATAAATGAAAGTGTAGTACGTAATGAAGTAAAGTAGGGCGAAGGCTGACCTTCTCATCGATCCATTGTTCCACGCTGTCCGCGTCGTTGTAAAGTTGGTGCAAAGCCAGGGCGTCGTCGAGGCAACGAGATCGGTCGGCGGCGAGAGCTTTCAACTCCGCAAATCGCTTTTCAATGACTCCCAAACGGTTGCTGACCTCCAAGTCTCCATCGTACTGCATCAAGTCACGTCATCAAATAATATTCGGATTTAAATAAGAAAACAAAGAAATTGAAATACGTCGACGATATTCGGATTTAAATAATATAACGACGAAGTGATATCGTGATATTGATATTTAATGTAGTGGGGGGGGGGGGGGGGAGGGGGAAGAGGGGGAAGGGGGGGCATGTAACACAGTAGGAACGCGAGGCTACTAATGGAGGCACTAACGGAGGGATGCAATTGGTCGGCTTGTTCGACGAGGGCGCTGATGACAGTCGAGTAGTTGGCGAGGGTGTCTCCGACGTCCTTGTGCTTCTTGATAAGAGAGAGAACGCTGGCCTCGTCGTGTCCGTAGTCGACGTTGCTGATGATACGACAAGTGTCGTACAGGTAAGTGTTGACGTCGTCGGCGTCGGTGAAGAACTGGGAATGGCGTCGGAGGGGATGTCAATAAGGAGGGGATGGCAATAAGGAGGGGATGTCAATAAGGAGGGGATGGCAATAAGGAGGGGATGTCAATAAGGAGGGGATGTCAATAAGGAGGGGATGTCAATAAGGTGGGGATGGCAATAAGGAGGGGATGGCAATAAGGAGGGGATGTCAATAAGGAGGGGATGGCAATAAGGAGGGGATGTCAATAAGGAGGGGATGGCAATAAGGAGGGGATGTCAATAAGGAGGGGATGTCAATAAGGAGGGGATGGCAATACGGAGGGGATGTCAATACGGAGGGGATGGCAATAAGGAGGGGATGTCAATAGGGAGGGGATGGCAATAAGGAGGGGATGTCAATAAGGAGGGGATGTCAATAAGGAGGGGATGTCAATAAGGAGGGGATGTCAATAAGGTGGGGATGTCAATAAGGAGGGGATGGCAATACGGAGGGGATGTCAATACGGAGGGGATGGCAATAAGGAGGGGATGTCAATAAGGAGGGGATGTCAATAAGGAGGGGATGGCAATAAGGAGGGGATGGCAATAAGGAGGGGATGTCAATAAGGAGGGGATGGCAATAAGGAGGGGATGTCAATAAGGAGGGGATGTCAATAAGGTGGGGATGGCAATAAGGAGGGGATGGCAATAAGGAGGGGATGTCAATAAGGAGGGGATGTCAATAAGGTGGGGATGGCAATAAGGAGGGGATGGCAATAAGGAGGGGATGTCAATAAGGAGGGGATGGCAATAAGGAGGGGATGTCAATAAGGAGGGGATGGCAATAAGGAGGGGATGTCAATAAGGAGGGGATGTCAATAAGGAGGGGATGGCAATACGGAGGGGATGTCAATACGGAGGGGATGGCAATAAGGAGGGGATGTCAATAGGGAGGGGATGGCAATAAGGAGGGGATGTCAATAAGGAGGGGATGTCAATAAGGAGGGGATGTCAATAAGGAGGGGATGTCAATAAGGTGGGGATGTCAATAAGGAGGGGATGGCAATACGGAGGGGATGTCAATACGGAGGGGATGGCAATAAGGAGGGGATGTCAATAAGGAGGGGATGTCAATAAGGAGGGGATGGCAATAAGGAGGGGATGGCAATAAGGAGGGGATGTCAATAAGGAGGGGATGTCAATAAGGAGGGGATGGCAATACGGAGGGGATGTCAATACGGAGGGGATGGCAATAAGGAGGGGATGTCAATAAGGAGGGGATGTCAATAAGGAGGGGATGTCAATAAGGTGGGGATGGCAATAAGGAGGGGATGGCAATACGGAGGGGATGGCAATAAGGTGGGGATGTCAATAAGGAGGGGATGGCAATACGGAGGGGATGGCAATAAGGTGGGGATGTCAATAAGGAGGGGATGTCAATAAGGAGGGGATGGCAATAAGGAGGGGATGTCAATAAGGAGGGGATGGCAATAAGGAGGGGATGGCAATAAGGTGGGGATGTCAATAAGGAGGGGATGTCAATAAGGAGGGGATGGCAATAAGGTGGGGATGTCAATAAGGAGGGGATGGCAATAAGGTGGGGATGTCAATAAGGAGGGGATGTCAATAAGGAGGGATGTCAATAAGGAGGGGATGGCAATAAGGAGGGGATGGCAATAAGGAGGGGATGGCAATAAGGAGGGGATGTCAATAAGGAGGGGATGTCAATAAGGAGGGGATGTCAATAAGGAGGGGATGGCAATAAGGAGGGGATGTCAATAAGGAGGGGATGTCAATAAGGAGGGGATGTCAATAAGGAGGGGATGGCAATAAGGAGGGGATGGCAATAAGGAGGGGATGTCAATAAGGAGGGGATGGCAATAAGGAGGGGATGGCGTCGGAGGGGATGGCAATAAGGTGGGGATGTCAATACGGAGGGGATGTCAATACGGAGGGGATGGCAATAAGGAGGGGATGTAAATACGGAGGGGATGTCAATAAGGAGGGGATGTCAATAAGGAGGGGATGGCAATAAGGAGGGGATGTCAATAAGGAGGGGATGGCAATAAGGTGGGGATGTCAATAAGGAGGGGATGGCAATAAGGAGGGGATGTCAATAAGGAGGGGATGTCAATAAGGAGGGGATGGCAATAAGGAGGGGATGGCAATAAGGAGGGGATGTCAATAAGGAGGGGATGTCAATAAGGAGGGGATGTCAATAAGGAGGGGATGTCAATAAGGAGGGGATGTCAATAAGGAGGGGATGGCAATAAGGAGGGGATGTCAATAAGGAGGGGATGGCAATAAGGAGGGGATGGCAATAAGGAGGGGATGTCAATAAGGAGGGGATGTCAATAAGGAGGGGATGGCAATACGGAGGGGATGTCAATACGGAGGGGATGGCAATAAGGAGGGGATGTCAATAAGGAGGGGATGTCAATAAGGAGGGGATGTCAATAAGGTGGGGATGGCAATAAGGAGGGGATGGCAATACGGAGGGGATGGCAATAAGGTGGGGATGTCAATAAGGAGGGGATGTCAATAAGGTGGGGATGGCAATAAGGAGGGGATGGCAATACGGAGGGGATGGCAATAAGGTGGGGATGTCAATAAGGAGGGGATGTCAATAAGGAGGGGATGGCAATAAGGAGGGGATGTCAATAAGGAGGGGATGGCAATAAGGAGGGGATGGCAATAAGGTGGGGATGTCAATAAGGAGGGGATGTCAATAAGGAGGGGATGGCAATAAGGTGGGGATGTCAATAAGGAGGGGATGTCAATAAGGAGGGATGTCAATAAGGAGGGGATGGCAATAAGGAGGGGATGGCAATAAGGAGGGGATGGCAATAAGGAGGGGATGTCAATAAGGAGGGGATGTCAATAAGGAGGGGATGTCAATAAGGAGGGGATGGCAATAAGGAGGGGATGTCAATAAGGAGGGGATGTCAATAAGGAGGGGATGTCAATAAGGAGGGGATGGCAATAAGGAGGGGATGGCAATAAGGAGGGGATGTCAATAAGGAGGGGATGTCAATAAGGAGGGGATGGCAATAAGGAGGGGATGTCAATAAGGAGGGGATGTCAATAAGGAGGGGATGTCAATAAGGAGGGGATGGCAATAAGGAGGGGATGGCGTCGGAGGGGATGGCAATAAGGTGGGGATGTCAATACGGAGGGGATGTCAATACGGAGGGGATGGCAATAAGGAGGGGATGGCAATAAGGAGGGGATGGCAATAAGGAGGGGATGTAAATACGGAGGGGATGTCAATAAGGAGGGGATGTCAATAAGGAGGGGATGGCAATAAGGAGGGGATGTCAATAAGGAGGGGATGGCAATAAGGTGGGGATGTCAATAAGGAGGGGATGGCAATAAGGAGGGGATGTCAATAAGGAGGGGATGTCAATAAGGAGGGGATGGCAATAAGGAGGGGATGGCAATAAGGAGGGGATGTCAATAAGGAGGGGATGTCAATAAGGAGGGGATGTCAATAAGGAGGGGATGTCAATAAGGAGGGGATGGCAATAAGGAGGGGATGTCAATAAGGAGGGGATGGCAATAAGGAGGGGATGTCAATAAGGAGGGGATGGCAATAAGGAGGGGATGGCAATAAGGTGGGGATGTCAATAAGGAGGGGATGGCAATACGGAGGGGATGTCAATACGGAGGGGATGGCAATAAGGAGGGGATGTCAATAAGGAGGGAATGTCAATAATAGTACTTAATAGTAGTCGAGAATAGAATGCCTTGCAAACGAGTAGGATCTGTTAACTATATTCGAATACGGATATGATTTTTGTTAGTTACGTCCACGTGGTTTAGTTACCGCAAGTCCTAACCTGGTTGTAGTCGAGGGCTGCGCTAAGGTTAGCCTTCCTGATACTGGCAATAGCTTCCAAGGCCGACCACAGTTCATCCATTTGATCGACTCGTTCGCGAATCTTCTGACTACCAAAGTTATCGGATTCAATCAACTCTTCGCCAACTATCTTGATCTTCTCCACAATCGGCAGATGAGTGGCCATCTCGTCTTCATTGGACTAATTGACAGGTGAGGAAGAGGTCAATAGAGGTCAATAGATACCATGGTGAAGGGAGGGAGAGAGAGAGAAAGAAATGAAAGAGAAATGTGGTAATATGAATTGATGGGATTGCTATTACCGCGAATGTTGAATGAATTTTGACTTTGAAAGTAACAATATAACTTATTTCATGACATTTCTTTAAATGAGTATTAATGAGTATTAATGATATCTAGTTACAATATAGAGAATTGTAAGATATATTACCACCCAATAAACCTAGAGACGGATCAAATATCCTAAACTATCTTATAGCAGTTTGCAACAAATGTAATGAAGCTATTACAATATCTGTGAAACAGTATTATTGACCTAGATACAGGACAGGTTGAGTACACTCGCACTTAGAACGGGATCCCCGAAACCATAAACACACCGGGGTAGATGTACCCCTATTCTAATCTCGAATGCATCGATGCACTGCATGTATTAGCTGTTCTTGTAGGTAACAGTAGGGGCATGTAAAGGTCTAATTAGGCAGAGAATGCGAGGAATGGAATTTTAATTTGGCAATCAGCCTCACGCCGCAATCCTATTGGTCGAGAATTGGCAGCGACAGAATACGACGTAGGGATTGTTGTAGGACATCCCGTGCAGGTGATTTCAATAAATAACGGTTCCGAGGTGTAACGAATAGAAACGGGTTTGTATTGTACACGCTCGGGGGGTTTGGGTTTGTAGGCAAGTGTAGGCGAGTAGTAAGTCTTAACGGTGTGATTAACCCAGTAACGGTAAGGCAGAGACATCTAGTGATGAGATGATTGACGGGTTAATGGATACGTTGCGATATGAGAATACATCACGTGTTAAGTAGTAAACGATAGTTTTACATTCAAATTGCCTTTCCACGTTGGCGTTGTCTGGGATACTGCTGAGTCGTCAGAATTCACAAACCCGGTGTTTATTAATCAGCATATGAACTGTTGCGAGGTCGTGACCGAGGTCGGGGGACGACATCAGCTGTTCCTTCTCGCGTATCCATTGCTGTTCGTCGGCACTCTCCCAGTAGAACAGCCACATCTTGTAGGATTCGCGAAGGCTGCAGTCTCTCTCCGAAGCCAACCTCAGCAGGGCCTCGTAGGCTTCTAGCAATTGGGTCTGGCGGGTCGACACCAGTTTGGGTTCGCAGGGCGCGTAATCTGGTGACCGGGGCAACAAAGTAGTCACTAATAATTCTAGGAAACGTTAGCATATTTTTATTATCCGGAATACTGAAAGTGTAATCAGTAAAAAGTTCAGGAAATATTGCACAAAGGCGAATTGAACTTGAAATAATCCCGACGCCTCGTACCAACCGTTGATAGGTTCGGGGAAATCTCCGTCGACGAATTTCTGAGCATTCTTGTTAATAGCGGTGACCCGTTCTCCGATTACAGAGATGTCGGATTCGAGTAGAGTGTGCTTCTGAATCAGGTCCTGTACACCCATCAAATGTTTGCCGAAGTCGTCGGAGCGTAGCCGGCACTGGAAGGTCGAGAAAAAGAAAAATAAGCCGACGTCAGCCAAGCAATAAGGTATAAAGAAATATTGCTATAGATTTTAAAAAGTGGTTTTAAAAAATCAAATTAATTTCTTATCTATTCTAACGGCAATTTCTTCGATCCAATCGAAAACGTAGATCATCTCTTGGAACACCTTCTGCAGTTCTAAACTGAGCTCGAGTCGAAGGCGACGAGATGCCAAGAGGTCCAATAAGTAGTGCCACAGTTTGATGACGTTGTCTTTGCGCAAATTCACTCGTTCCACGTCATGGTAACACTGTTTGTCTAGTTCCGTTGCCACGGTGACGACAGCTTCTACTCGCTCTTCGTACGAGTTGATGTCGGTCTCAATAGCCTCATGCTTCTTAGTTGCAGCTTCCACCGCCGCGAGATCAAAACCTGTTAGTGCGGGGTAAAGAGTGAGGTAAAGAGTGAGGTAAGAGAATGTAGTAAATGATGTAAAGAGTGAGGTAGAGAGTGAGGTAAGAGAATGTAGTAAATGATGTAAAGAGTGAGGTAAAAGAGTGAGTTAAAAGAGTGAGGTAAAAGAGTGAGTTAAAAGAATGAAGTAAAGAGTGAGGTAGAGTGGGGAAAATAGTGAGATAAATAGTGAGGTAAAAAATGAGATAAAAAATGAGATAGAGAGTGAGGTAGAGTGGGGGAAAAGAGTGTGATAAATAGTAAGGTAAAAAATGAGATATAGAGTGAGCTAGAGAGTGAGGTAATAGAGTGTGCATATTCAATAGCATAACGAATCGCTGTAAACAACCTTAATGAGGAAATGACAAAAACTAACCAAAGTTATCTTGTGACACAAGACGTTGATTCTCACTTAACCAAGTTTCCCTCATTCCGGCTTTACGATCAAAACGAATCGCCAATTGCATGAGTTTTTCTTGTCTGCGTGGATAATGTGTATTACGATGGTAACAGGGGGGACCTAAAAACCCGCTCAGCGGGTCCCGCAGTATTTCCACATTCTCCTAATGAAGAGGGCGGCTTAATCTCGTAAATAATGGTTACAGCATCTTACAACGATCTTCTGTCACGATGGGAGTGGCCTAAACCCGCCCCGTTATCAAAAAGGGGCATTACCGAACCTCATAATCTCCTGGTGTAGGGCAAGTTCACGTTCGTGCTCCGCTTTCTCCAGGGAGGTCCAAGCTCTATTAATATCGCTGACTAGCACTCCTTCTCGAGGGGTGTAAGGCTTCTGGTTGTTGGCCCTCATCACATTTTGAATGTTGAACAACTGAACCTCTAGGTTACCCTTCTCTACAAACCTGGTGAGAGGTAGTGAGGTGAGGTAATGGATAGTGTGGTATTGTGAGAGGTATAGTGAGAGGTAGAGATAGGGTGAGAGGTAGAGATAGGGTGAGAGGTAGAGATAGGGTGAGAGGTAGGGTGAGAGGTAGAGTGAGAGGTAGAGATAGGGTGAGAGGTAGAAAGGAGAGTAGATATCAGTACATTAGATTAAATAAGTAATAATGTAACCAGATAATTGGTTCATATAAATAAATATCTATTAATGTGAAATAATGTATAGTATTATTTAATGATAGTGTTTAATAAATAATCGCTAATTATACAAATGCTAATAAGGTATTCACAGATGAGTAACATATGTATAATTCATCTACTGATAATAGATAAGATAATAAATCTATTTATAACACACCAACTATATATATGTATATGTCATGCAGTTCTCTAATGCAATACATACACTCCTACCACACCACACCACACTACTACCACACCACACCACACAATACCACACTCCTACCACACCACACAATACCACACCACACAATACCACACCACACAATACCACACTCCTACCATACCACATTCCTATCACACCACACCCCACCACACCACACTCATACCACACCACACCATACCACACTCCTACCACACAACACCATACCACACCATACCATACTTCTACCACACCACACTCCTACTACACCACACCATACCACAACATACTACTACCACACCACACAATACCATACAACACCTCACCACACCACACTCCTACCACACCACACCATACTACTACCACACCATACTCCTACCACACCACACCATACCATACTACTACCACACCACACCATACTATACTCCTACCACACCACTCCTACCACACCACACTCCTACTACACCACACCATACCACACCATACCATACTTCTACCACACCACACTCCTACCACACCACACCATACCACACCATACCATACTTCTACCACACCACACTCCTACTACACCACACCATACCACAACATACTACTACCACACCACACAATACCATACAACACCTCACCATACTATACTCCTACCACACCACACCATACTCCTACCACACCACACCATACCATACTACTACCACACCACACCATACCATACTCCTACCACACCACACTCCTACCACACCACACTCCTACTACACCACACCATACCACAACATACTACTACCACACCACACAATACCATACAACACCTCACCACACCCCACTCCTACCACACCACACCATACCACACCGCACCATACCACACCACACAATACCTATTAAATACATACTCTACTAAGCTATACTCTAATAATACTGTAAATATAAATATTAGTCATTTTCTTAGATAAACTAATCTAATTAAAAACATATTATTATAATTATTATTATATGTAAAAATATAAATAATTATATAACAATCCAGGCTCCACAGGCATATTATATATTGAAATAAATGTATTGTTAATTTGAGAAGAGATATCAATCTAACTATTAATATAAACATTAATATGCTATACAACACACACACACCCCTAGATATCAAGTAAATTGTATTCACTAAATATAAATATCTAATATTATACCAGAATGTAAATTATAATGTGAACATAGAAAATTCTGAGTTAAAATGAAGGAAATCTAAAGAAACGAGTGTGTTGATATTACAGCGGTAAAGTAAATCAGTATGAATCTGATATCGGACTAACTTTGGTGGTTTTTCTGTAGTTCTGTAGTGAGCAAACTCTTGTAGATCTTGCTTCACCCCGTCCAGACTGTTAGCAAAGTTATGATCGTTCAGGTTAATGATTTGTACCGAAATCCAACCAATGAGGTCAGAGGTCATCGTCTCATATTCGCAGATTTGACGATCGTTTTGCATTAGGGTGTCGATGGTCTGGAGAATGTATAAATGGTTTTAAGAGGATTGAAATTAGATGAATCTAAACTGTAAATGCCATGTTTTTACCCGATAATCAAAGTTGATTTTAATGCAATGTTATTACTCGTACCACATGATATAATTACTAGAAACTAGTAACCTTGGCAACCCTGCGTCCCTGTACAGACTCAGCCTTCATTTTGGAGAAGTAATGGTAATAGCTGGCAACATAAGTGATGATGGACTTCTCATCGGGGCAATCTACCATGATGTCTAATGGAGAGGTTAAAGTGTCAGGAACAAAAGAACAAGGGAAAAGAAGTGAGAATATATAGTGGCAACGGGAGGTGAGAGGTTGGGAGATATAAGGTGAGTAGGAGGGACAGCGAGAGGGAGATATATACCTTCAACTTCCAACAAGGGAGAAATTCCCAATTTTTCTTCGGAAATATTGAAAGCTTGGTTCAAATTATGTTCCGAGTTATTTTTGTTGATCTTATTGTATTCCAGTAAATCAGATCTACAATTGGAAGCGTCAACGGTAGTTAATGGTCGCTAGAATTAACTAATTCCAATGATTAAAATCAATATTTCCTAGATATCTCATGCCTGCGAAGTGTTAAGCATATCACAACGCATTCTCCTGTTGTAACCTATGTTTGTGGATCAGCGCATTCAGGGCCAATCCATCCTTCCAACTGGTCGTAAAGTTGCGAATGTTAACTCCGGCATAGCCGGACGTTTTCATCTGACACCACAACAGTAAAGCATCCTTGGCGGATCTGCGCTCAGATGTGTCGGTTTCTTCGATCGTGATATCTTGAATCTGATTGGTAGAGAATAAAGTAACGACGCCATGAATTGTTGGAAATAATAGAATTTAGCATTTTTAATAAATTGATATGAGATTTTTAAGATTTCGGGTAATGATTATATAACAAATCGGGGTAAAAGATTTAAGAAACAGTTAATATTCTATTAACTGCCCAATATCACAAGTGTTATTTAGTTTATAATAATGGGTTATTTTGCTAATCGATACTAATATGGTGATGTAATAAAGAAATGATATAATTCATCTGCCATAAACGTATTATTAGTTTTGCCTGACGTAGAAAAAGATGGAAAGGGAGAGATAATCAATATATGGTAACAGTAATGCAACATCTAAATCCAGCATAGATCACAGAATTATGACCAGTATAATCAATGTGGTTATATCATTGTTAATAGTGTAAGAAGGGAGAGAGAAATATATATATATATATAGTTATAGTTATATATATATATACATATATTTTTATATATATACATATATATACATATATATATATATATACATATATACACATATATAGTTATATATATAAATATATATATGGAAAGATATTGGGCGATAAGAAAAAAGAGATTAGTATAATTTACACTGACTACAAAGTATAATGAGATGGTGGTAAGGTTAAGTTATATTGATATATTCTATCATACAATAGACATTATGTAACTGTAAATATGTATAACAACAAAAAAAGATAAAATTCTCAAACAATTAGGAAATAGGTTATTTAAATAGACTCTATCCTGAAATAAGCCATATTCCGAAAGACCTATCAAAGAATATAGAAAAGCAATTAATGATGCATAAAATTGTAAATGGAGTAGACATAAGCCAGTAGAAAGTCTCTATATTTGATATATAAAAAGAGTTTACTCATGTCCATATGTAATTATTTATGAATACCTGCAAAGAGCATATTTTGAGAGTGTGTTTTGTAAATGCAAAATACAATAGAGAGATCCTATTACATTGCATGAATTTTTGCTCGTGTATATAAATACATGATATGGGTGTGTCTGTGTATGAGAATACATGGGTATAGATATGGATGTGGATATGGTGTAATAAAATGGGTGCGGTTATGTACGTTAATACATAGGATGGGTGTGGTTATGTAAGTTAATACATAGAATGGGTGCGGTTATGAATAATTAGTATGGGGACGAGGAAGATGTTTATATTTGTATTAGTATTGAATAAGAAATTATATCTAATTTCCATTTTATTTTTAAGAGACATATTTGTGTTTAAAGTTACAATTACTCTGAATTTTCTTTAATTCAAATATTAAACTAATATTAATTTATATTATAATTAATTTTCATTTTTAAAGCTGTATAAAAAAGTGATTAAAAATAATTAAAAGTGCTTCAAATTTTCAATATAAACATGTCTATAAATTAATTTTCTAAATGTATGTTTATATTATTTAATTACTAATATAATTGTATTATGATTGATTTCAAAATATTTAAAATTTAACAAAGATTATAAGTGAGTTGTAATATATATAGATCTCAAAACTGTGCATGAGTTATTGCAAATTAAATGAGGGCATTTTATTTATTAGTAAATACTTTTTTTCTTTCATAATTAACACTTTAGATGTTAATCTCTCAACAATTATTGTATTTTTTATGATGTAGTGTTTTCGAACCATGGTTTTTATAAATTTGTATGAAATTATACAATAGTTACTTAATATATTGTTATAATATATGCACACTTTGTAAATTATATCATAAAAAACTCATAAATAAATATATATTTGATTATTTTTCATATATTTTTTTAAACACCTTTATTACCTCTAAGCCATGATAACATAAATGATCTATATATATAAATAGTAAATATCAAAATAGTAAATTTATTTTTATTTTTTAATCCATCTAAAATCAGACATAGTATACATATTACTAGTAGACATATTTTCCTTCCTCTTTTTACATGTGAACTCCGCAAAGGATTTTCTACTCCTTAACTAATTCCAGACATTTATAAACATATAAATATGCAATAAATGTAATATTGGACATGAATATGAGATAATATATAGAATGTCTATATGAGATGTGTACTGCATCATCATATGCCAACTCCCTGAGGTGAAATACAGGGTGGAAATATGGAATCAGACTTTGTACATTCACAACCCACACATACATCAATTAATTATAGCATAGTAAAGAATGTATAAAACTGTATACATGTTTATAATGGTACATACAGCATATAGGATTTAGGACTTTTCCTGTAGTACGCCTATTTAAAGAACAGATATATATTTAACTATACACAAATTAATTACTGCAAACTTGCAAAGTCTATTGCAAATGAATAAGGTTTAGTTTAAAACCATATAATTAAAAAATACATGATATTTAATGAAATAAATATAAAAAAAACGAGGTTAAAGGTTAAATCAATTGTAAGGTCAAACTCAACATGCTAACTATCAATAAGTGACATAATTAGATTATTTGCACATTTTTAAGAACCTATCATTAGGAGATATTTATAGATATTTATGGTTCGAAGGAGGTATATTATTATCTTGAACAAATATGCAATTGTTTGCATATAAATAATAGTTTATAATAGTTAATAAATATTATAAAGTATATTATATGTATTCGGATAAGGAATTAGAAAATTTAATACATATTCGTTCTATACTAGAGAAAATGCAAAATATATTTATCCATATTCTCTGCGAATTCAATGAATAATGCAAGAAATATAAATATCATAGGCAGACCTGTAGAGATGTGCAGAGTTAAAATCAATATCACATTCTAGGAGATACAATGTACTAAAACATGCAATGAGTATTCCTTATTTGGGCAATGGTACAACAGATGGAGATATACTGGCAATAAACACAGTGTGTGTGAGAGATAGGGGGAGATATGGAGTGAGGGAGATATGGAGTGAGGGAGAGGGAGAGGGAGGGGGAGATATGGAGTGAGGGAGAGGGAGAGGGAGATATGGAGTGAGGGAGAGGGAGATATGGAGTGAGGGAGAGGGAGAGGGAGGGGGAGATATGGAGTGAGGGAGAGGGAGAGGGAGAGGGAGGGGAGAGGGAGAGGGAGGGGGGAGGGAGGGAGGGAGGGAGGGAGGGAGGGAGGGAGGGAGGGAGGGAGGGAGGGAGGGAGGGAGGGAGGGAGGGAGGGAGGGAGG
>OZ038314.1:14666866-14834506 GCA_964035775.1 Osedax frankpressi | reverse complement strand
GAGAGAGAGAGAGAGAGAGAGAGAGAGAGAGATGGAGTGTGAGTGTGAGTACTTACACATTGTACTGTAGCCAGACATAATGTAGCAACAAATTGTCTGCCTTATTTATGAGAACCTATACCTTTGTAGACTATGCTGTATTTAATCAATACGAAGATAAAAAATAACAAAGCTAGAGCATAGATCAGGTCGATACAGTGGTAGATATAAGTGAACATTTCGTATTGATTTCGCAGAACCAGGCTAACGGTGAGTCATGACTTCATGGTCAGAAAACAAACGAAAATGTTAAAAGGTAATTCAGTTAACATTAGAGAAATATGAAAATACATTCGAAATGCATTTTTTGGATTCTTTTTGTCAAATCAATTAGGGGTTTGGTGTTTACTCATGACACGATATCTTCTATTATAAGATTGCATTAGAACGGAAAACTTCAACATTTAATTGTTCATCTTAAATTATCGAAGGATAGCAGAGATTCTTCAGAAGTAGACGAGAGAGACATTGAACTACATAAATAATTGTATGGAGCAATGAAAGGAGGAGAACAGAAGAGCAAAACAGCAATAGTTGTTAGTAAAGACCTTCTCGGACGAAAGAAGAGTGTAATAATATTTAGTTAAATTAAGAAGATGATGGAAGTGATTACATGTATTGTTTAGAGTATATGTGCTGGTAGTTGAAACTAGAACATAGGTCAAGTCAAGTCAAGTCAAGTCAAGTCAAGTCAAGTCAAGTCAAGTCAAGTCAAGTCAAGTCAAGTCAAGTCAAGTCAAGTCAAGTCAAGTCAAGTCAAGTCAAGTCAAGTCAAGTCAAGTCAAGTCAAGTCAAGTCAAGTCAAGTCAAGTCAAGTCAAGTCAAGTCAAGTCAAGTCAAGTCAAGTCAAGTCAAGTCAAGTCAAGTCAAGTCAAGTCAAGTCAAGTCAAGTCAAGTCAAGTCAAGTCAAGTCAAGTCAAGTCAAGTCAAGTCAAGTCAAGTCAAGTCAAGTCAAGTCAAGTCAAGTCAAGTCAAGTCAAGTCAAGTCAAGTCAAGTCAAGTCAAGTCAAGTCAAGTCAAGTCAAGTCAAGTCAAGTCAAGTCAAGTCAAGTCAAGTCAAGTCAAGTCAAGTCAAGTCAAGTCAAGTCAAGTCAAGTCAAGTCAAGTCAAGTCAAGTCAAGTCAAGTCAAGTCAAGTCAAGTCAAGTCAAGTCAAGTCAAGTCAAGTCAAGTCAAGTCAAGTCAAGTCAAGTCAAGTCAAGTCAAGTCAAGTCAAGTCAAGTCAAGTCAAGTCAAGTCAAGTCAAGTCAAGTCAAGTCAAGTCAAGTCAAGTCAAGTCAAGTCAAGTCAAGTCAAGTCAAGTCAAGTCAAGTCAAGTCAAGTCAAGTCAAGTCAAGTCAAGTCAAGTCAAGTCAAGTCAAGTCAAGTCAAGTCAAGTCAAGTCAAGTCAAGTCAAGTCAAGTCAAGTCAAGTCAAGTCAAGTCAAGTCAAGTCAAGTCAAGTCAAGTCAAGTCAAGTCAAGTCAAGTCAAGTCAAGTCAAGTCAAGTCAAGTCAAGTCAAGTCAAGTCAAGTCAAGTCAAGTCAAGTCAAGTCAAGTCAAGTCAAGTCAAGTCAAGTCAAGTCAAGTCAAGTCAAGTCAAGTCAAGTCAAGTCAAGTCAAGTCAAGTCAAGTCAAGTCAAGTCAAGTCAAGTCAAGTCAAGTCAAGTCAAGTCAAGTCAAGTCAAGTCAAGTCAAGTCAAGTCAAGTCAAGTCAAGTCAAGTCAAGTCAAGTCAAGTCAAGTCAAGTCAAGTCAAGTCAAGTCAAGTCAAGTCAAGTCAAGTCAAGTCAAGTCAAGTCAAGTCAAGTCAAGTCAAGTCAAGTCAAGTCAAGTCAAGTCAAGTCAAGTCAAGTCAAGTCAAGTCAAGTCAAGTCAAGTCAAGTCAAGTCAAGTCAAGTCAAGTCAAGTCAAGTCAAGTCAAGTCAAGTCAAGTCAAGTCAAGTCAAGTCAAGTCAAGTCAAGTCAAGTCAAGTCAAGTCAAGTCAAGTCAAGTCAAGTCAAGTCAAGTCAAGTCAAGTCAAGTCAAGTCAAGTCAAGTCAAGTCAAGTCAAGTCAAGTCAAGTCAAGTCAAGTCAAGTCAAGTCAAGTCAAGTCAAGTCAAGTCAAGTCAAGTCAAGTCAAGTCAAGTCAAGTCAAGTCAAGTCAAGTCAAGTCAAGTCAAGTCAAGTCAAGTCAAGTCAAGTCAAGTCAAGTCAAGTCAAGTCAAGTCAAGTCAAGTCAAGTCAAGTCAAGTCAAGTCAAGTCAAGTCAAGTCAAGTCAAGTCAAGTCAAGTCAAGTCAAGTCAAGTCAAGTCAAGTCAAGTCAAGTCAAGTCAAGTCAAGTCAAGTCAAGTCAAGTCAAGTCAAGTCAAGTCAAGTCAAGTCAAGTCAAGTCAAGTCAAGTCAAGTCAAGTCAAGTCAAGTCAAGTCAAGTCAAGTCAAGTCAAGTCAAGTCAAGTCAAGTCAAGTCAAGTCAAGTCAAGTCAAGTCAAGTCAAGTCAAGTCAAGTCAAGTCAAGTCAAGTCAAGTCAAGTCAAGTCAAGTCAAGTCAAGTCAAGTCAAGTCAAGTCAAGTCAAGTCAAGTCAAGTCAAGTCAAGTCAAGTCAAGTCAAGTCAAGTCAAGTCAAGTCAAGTCAAGTCAAGTCAAGTCAAGTCAAGTCAAGTCAAGTCAAGTCAAGTCAAGTCAAGTCAAGTCAAGTCAAGTCAAGTCAAGTCAAGTCAAGTCAAGTCAAGTCAAGTCAAGTCAAGTCAAGTCAAGTCAAGTCAAGTCAAGTCAAGTCAAGTCAAGTCAAGTCAAGTCAAGTCAAGTCAAGTCAAGTCAAGTCAAGTCAAGTCAAGTCAAGTCAAGTCAAGTCAAGTCAAGTCAAGTCAAGTCAAGTCAAGTCAAGTCAAGTCAAGTCAAGTCAAGTCAAGTCAAGTCAAGTCAAGTCAAGTCAAGTCAAGTCAAGTCAAGTCAAGTCAAGTCAAGTCAAGTCAAGTCAAGTCAAGTCAAGTCAAGTCAAGTCAAGTCAAGTCAAGTCAAGTCAAGTCAAGTCAAGTCAAGTCAAGTCAAGTCAAGTCAAGTCAAGTCAAGTCAAGTCAAGTCAAGTCAAGTCAAGTCAAGTCAAGTCAAGTCAAGTCAAGTCAAGTCAAGTCAAGTCAAGTCAAGTCAAGTCAAGTCAAGTCAAGTCAAGTCAAGTCAAGTCAAGTCAAGTCAAGTCAAGTCAAGTCAAGTCAAGTCAAGTCAAGTCAAGTCAAGTCAAGTCAAGTCAAGTCAAGTCAAGTCAAGTCAAGTCAAGTCAAGTCAAGTCAAGTCAAGTCAAGTCAAGTTTAGTCAAGTTAAGTTAAGTCAAGTCAAGTCAAGTCAAGTCAAGTCAAGTCAAGTCAAGTCAAGTTAAGTTAAGTTAAGTTAAGTTAAGTCAAGTCAAGTCAAGTTAAGTCAAGTCAAGTCAAGTCAAGTTAAGTCAAGTCAAGTCAAGTCAAGTCAAGTCAAGTCAAGTCAAGTCAAGTTAAGTCAAGTTTAGTCAAGTTTAGTCAAGTCAAGTCAAGTCAAGTCAAGTTAAGTCAAGTCAAGTCAAGTCAAGTCAAGTCAAGTCAAGTCAAGTTTAGTCAAGTTTAGTCAAGTCATGTCAAGTTTAGTCAAGTCAAGTTAAGTTAAGTCAAGTCAAGTCAAGTCAAGTCAAGTCAAGTCAAGTCAAGTCAAGTCAAGTCAAGTCAAGTTAAGTCAAATCAAGTCAAGTTAAGTCAAGTCAAGTCAAGTTTAGTCAAGTCAAGTCAAGTCAAGTTAAGCTAAGTTAAGTCAAGTCAAGTCAAGTTTAGTCAAGTTAAGTTAAGCTAAGTTAAGTTAAGTTAAGTCAAGTCAAATCAAGTCAAGTTAAGTCAAGTTAAGTTAAGTTAAAGTTAAGTTAAGTCAAATCAAGTCAAGTTAAGTTAAGTTAAAGTTAAGCTAAGTCAAGATAAAGTTAAGCAGGGTTTATATTGACACATTAGTTCAGTTAAATGGCAATGACTTATTTCTAAAGAATAATAAGCCAAGTGTAGAAATATTAATAATACTTTTATTAATACCACACCTCAATTTCATATATTCCTAAAGTAATAATTGTAGGAAAATTACCATTATTTATGAAATGCATTGTGATATTAATTAAATAGATAAGAAATAAACAAATGCATATAATAAACAATAGACAGCATATTACTAATCAATCAAAGTGTCACTATAATTGTTTGAAAATGAAAAGCTAAATATCAATAAATAGAACAAATATTATATAATATCATAGAACATAAATATCTGATTACATACAAAACAGACCAATGCCATACATAATTATATTAACATACATTATGAGTAGTAAATAATATAGTTGTCTAAATATGGTAAAGGTACATTTCTAGTTGTAAAGAATACAATCAGTGGTCATCTATAATCCATGGAATGACCTAGATGTAACCTCATATTAAGGTTATGGTATATATTCAGGTTAAGGTGTAGAGATATCTAGATTGGCTTCACGAATAAATTTGGTGTGTATGTGTGTTCGTTTATATGTATGTGTGTATGTGTGTGTGTGTGTGCGTGTGTGTGTGTGTATGTGTGTGTGTATGTGTGTATGTACACAATGTCAGAAGCATTATGCATAGTATAGTGTAGTGTAGTATAGTGTAGTGTAATGTAACGTAGTGTAGTATAGTGTAGTGTAGTGTAATGTAGTGTAGCATAGTGTAGTGTAGTCTAGTATAATGTAGTGTAGTGTAGTGTAGTGTAGTGTAGTGTAGTGTAGTGTAGTGTAGTGTAGTGTAGTGTAGTGTAGTGTAGTGTAGTGTAGTGTAGTGTAGTGTAGTGTAGTGTAGTCTAGTGTAGTCTAGTGTAGTCTAGTGTAGTGTAGTGTAGTGTAGTCTAGTCTAGTGTAGTGTAGTCTAGCATAGTATAGTGTAGTCTAGCGTAGTGTAGTGTAGTATAGTGTAGTGTAGTCCAGCGTAGTGTAATACAGACATATGCATTATCAGAGTATAGTTTATATTTCCGAGTGACACAAGATATTTGATATTTGATATTTGAGCAAACAGCAAATCTACAATTCGATGAGATGGGGGTTAAGTGTAGTGCATTGAGTGTAGAGCTATGGTTTGAGTGTATAGGTCTGAAGTAGTTGATTTATAATAGCAGTATGTAATTATATGTGTGTAATGGTGTGTGTAATGGTGTGGGTGTTGGTGTGTGTGTAATGGTGTGTGTAATGGTGTGCGTAATGATGTGCGTAATGGTGTGTGTAATGGTGTGTGTAATGGTGTGGGTGTTGGTGTGTGTAATGGTGTGTGTAATGGTGTGTGTAATGGTGTGTGTAATGGTGTGTGTAATGGTGTGTGTAATGGTGTGGGTGTTGGTGTGTGTAATGGTGTGGGTGTTGGTGTGTGTAATGGTGTGGGTGTTGGTGTTTGTAATGGTGTGGGTGTTGGTGTGTGTAATGATGTGCGTAATGGTGTGCGTAATGGTGTGTGTAATGGTGTGTGTAATGGTGTGGGTGTTGGTGTGTGTAATGGTGTGCGTAATGGTGTGTGTAATGGTGTGTGTAATGGTGTGGTTGTTGGTGTGTGTAATGGTGTGTGTAATGGTGTGCGTAATGGTGTGTGTAATGATGTGCGTAATGGTGTGTGTAATGGTGTGTGTAATGGTGTGTGTAATGGTGTGTGTAATGGTGTGGGTGTTGGTGTGTGTAATGGTGTTGGTGTTTGTAATGGTGTGTGTAATGGTGTGTGTAATAGTGTGGGTGTTAGTGTGTGTAATGGTGTGCGTAATGGTGTGTGTAATGGTGTGTGTAATGGTGTTGGTGTTTGTAATGGTGTGTGTAATAGTGTGGGTAATAGTGTGGGTAATGGTGTGCGTAATGGTGTGTGTAATGGTGTGCGAATCTACTCGGTGGGTGTTTAAGTGAACATACATATGCATGAGTAATGAACATTATAACCTACTGTGGTCAGCCCAAATGACCAGCGTAAATGGCACAATGTGAGGTCAAATTGTGAGGTCACATCAGTATTATTGACAAATCATATCAATCAAGAATTGGCATCGATTTTCAACATACTTATATTACATATATTCGGATTAATATTTTATATGATTACTATTAATCATATTCCCAAGTTTACAAGGAAAAGACAATAAGGCAATAAGACAATAGCGAATGTAGTCTGAAGTTATTTTGCTTTATATATTGGAAATATGCAAATGCTTGTTTTTTACTTAATACAAAATGATGCTTTAGAACTCTCGAAGGAATCGTACATTAACGGATTCTAGGTTTCATATGGAATTGGTAAAGTAGTAAATTATGCGGATCTCGAAATTTACCCACTATCAAAACATAATTACTTATAGAAATTCTTTATGTTCCATTGATATCATTATTTAGAGTGTGTGGTATTTAGTGTGCAGTGTACTGAAACTAATATTATTAATGGTTGTACGGATGAATATATATATATATATATATATATATATATATATATATATATATATATATATATATAAGGAGATAGTGATGGTGCAGATAAGGAAGACATTAAGTGTCTGACCAGGGAGAGAATGAGGGCTGGGATGTTGGAGGGGAAAACCGAGTATATTTTGTGAGGTAGAATTGGCAATCTACGAACGGAGAGACAAAGATTATACGCTAATGTAGAACCTATACACTAGGTGGCGTAGCCATACAAAGAATAGAACACCTGGCCCAGTTATTCACCGGCGAAAGAAACTGACGGCAAACGGGGAAAATATGGACTAAATAAATAGTGATTTTACAACGAAAATCCTCAATTTCGCTAAATAAACCGGCGAAGTTATTGAAATAAGTTATTCGGATCTACGGCACGTAAAGAATTGTAATTAAGGAGAGAGGGCATAGTTTAAAGAAACATCATGAGTCTATATCATCATATAACATCATGAGTCCATAGACAATTGAAAATAATTAGCGAGTATTTACTTCAATAATGGAATTACATTAATGGAGAATTAGTCAGTTGCCTTAATAGACTTAATAGACATAGTAGCTTACCGTACTAAATAAATCAACAATGATTCACTTGGGAAATCATGCGGAATGCATAAAGGAATGAAATTTTAGCGTAAATGAATAACACCATTCGAAACACTATAATCGTATTATTAAATGCAATATTAAATGTAAATATAATATCGCACATCGTTACTAATAGATTTAATATTATCAAAGTTATTGCAATAGCGTAAACAATTTCTAATCTAATTGAGAATTATAAAAGAAAGCGTGTGAGATATTCAAAGAGACTCAGAGAATATGAGATAAAGCAATATGTAAAGAATCCAGTCTCAATAAAAACTGAATATATTCTATAAATAGATCTGCTCTAGTTTTAAACACGGATACAGGCTTAGTGTAATGTTATACAAGCATCCAGCATCTGCATCTGCACACACATACTCACACACTCACACACGCACTCACACACACAAACACGCACTCACATGCACACACACGCACACTCACACACTCACATGCACACACACGCACTCACACACACACACGCACACACACTTACACACACACACATGTACTTACACACACTCACACACATACATGTACTTACACACACACACACACTTACACACACACGTACTTACACACATAGGCACCTACACACACACACACTCACACACACACTTAATTACACACAGACGCACTCACATGCTCTTACACACACATGTACTTACACACACACACACTCATACACACATACACTCACACACACACACTCACAAGCACACACTTACATACATATGCACACACTCACACACACATACACACACACACACTTGCAGGTCCAATAAAGAGCTCAATAAAAGCACAGCGGGCATTACCTAGAGTACACAAGGTTAATTTAATATGGCGCAGGTTGTAAACAAAACATTTACGACCGGCTAAATATAGAGAAACTGCGATGCGGGGGTCGTGGTGGGGTCGTGGCGGGGTCAGCAAACCTGGAACCGCAGGATGATGGTCCAGATGAGTCCGAGGGTGAGGCGAGGTGAGCCATCGACTATGTCCTGAGCTCCGACATTCTCCAAGTGAACGTGTTGCTCGTTGAGGAAGGTCAGAGATTTGTCGACATTTTCCAGGCAATGTATCCTCATCTTGCCCTTCGTGGGTCTGGGCTGGGGTGCAAAGGGAACGAGGTTATAGGTCGGCGATGGGTGAGTTGAGAGGGAAGGGTTGATGAATCTTAATTACTCAATATCCATATTGGCATATCAATTAATTATCATTATATAAACCAACTAAATATACTAATATTAATACTATATTAATACTATATTAATACTATATTAATACTATATTAATACTAATATTAATATTATATTAATACTATATTAATACTATATTAATACTATATTAATACTATATTAATACTATATTAATACTATATTAATACTAATATTAATATTATATTAATACTATATTAATACTATATTAATACTATATTAATACTATATTAATACTATATTAATACTATATTAATGCTATATTAATACTATATTAATACTATATTAATACTATATTAATACTATATTAATACTATATTAATACTATATTAATACTATATTAATACTGTATTAATACTATATTAATACTATATTAATACTATATTAATACTATATTAATACTATATTAATACTATATTAATACTATATTAATACTAAATTAATACTATATTAATACTATATCAATACTAATATTAATACTATATTAATACTATATTAATACTATATTAATACTATATTAATACTATATTAATACTATATTAATACTATATTAATACTATATTAATACTATATTAATACTATATTAATACTATATTAATACTATATTAATACTATATTAATACTATATTAATACTATATTAATACTAATATTAATATTATATTAATACTATATTAATACTATATTAATACTATATTAATACTATATTAATACTAATATTAATACTATATTAATACTATATTAATACTATATTAATACTATATTAATACTAAATTAATACTATATTAATACTATATTAATACTATATTAATACTATATTAATACTATATTAATACTAATATTAATACTATATTAATACTATATTAATACTATATTAATACTATATTAATACTAATATTAATACTATATACAGAGAAAGTTCAATAAAAACAATTTGTGTATATCAATTACTAATGATTTGTTCATATATTTGCATAACTTATTATGAATAAGGCATTATGATACTCACAATATAAATACTTCAAATATATATATATATATATATACACTCACACCCACTCACACACTCACATACTCACACACACACACACACACACACATACTTAATAATTAAGTAGATGTTAAATATTGTATTTGATATCACATATATATTATGAAAATATTTTGTATAAATGTATATATATATATATATAAATATATATATATATATATAATAAAAATGATGTGTACTAGATAAAATGGAAGCAGGCTAATGTATAAATGCATAATAAATATATAGTTAGGGAGCTATATTATTATTATTTATGGACTATATTATGAATGTAAGTGTTTATAGCTCAGAGAAAATGATTTGAACCCAGCAGAATAATTGACTGGTGTTTACATACGATGATGTATATGAACTGGATATTACCCTTCTAAGATATCAAGAAATAATATTATAGATTAGATTTATGTAAAACACGAATATATATATTTATTAATGCAATATTGACACTCGCAAAAGCAGAATAAATGCACGTAAACATTTGCACAGATATCAATAACTTAAATCCCACTAATGCGATAGACGTGAAATTTCTAATAGGAACAAAGCATGTATTGTTGTAGTGGAGGGGTCAGCTGAATGTGCCAGCGGTTTTGTTTATTTATTGCGATAACCTGAACGCGATGGCAAGTCTCAGGAATCAATATTGACAAGTTTGTAAACAATAGTAAACAAATAACAATGGTACGGTGACACAAAGGAAGGGAATGTCCAGATATATGGAGGTGAAAGTGGAGTGGGAAGGTGGAGATGTAAGTCGGAGATGTAAGTTGGAGATGTAAGTTGGAGTGGTCAGTTGGAGATTTAAGTTGGAGATGTAAGTTGGAGAGGTTAGTTGGAGAGGTTAGTTGGAGAGGTCAGTTGGAGATTTAAGTTGGAGATGTAAGTTGGAGAGGTTAGTTGGAGATTTAAGTTGGAGAGGTTAGTTGGAGTGGTAAGTTGGAGTGGTAAGTTGGAGTGGTAAGTTGGAGAGGTAAGTTGGAGTGGTAAGTTGGAGTGGTAAGTTGGAGTGGTAAGTTGGAGTGGTAAGTTGGAGTGGTAAGTTGGAGTGGTAAGTTGGAGTGGTAAGTTGGAGTGGTAAGTTGGAGATGTAAGTTGGAGATGTAAGTTGGAGTGGTAAGTTGGAGTGGTAAGTTGGAGTGGTAAGTTGGAGTGGTAAGTTGGAGTGGTAAGTTGGAGTGGTAAGTTGGAGTGGTAAGTTGGAGTGGTAAGTTGGAGTGGTAAGTTGGAGTGGTAAGCTGGAGATGTAA
Organism: Osedax frankpressi; assembly: GCA_964035775.1. Taxonomy (NCBI): domain Eukaryota; kingdom Metazoa; phylum Annelida; class Polychaeta; order Sabellida; family Siboglinidae; genus Osedax; species Osedax frankpressi. The sequence continues at coordinate 14,823,926 of OZ038314.1, read as the reverse complement.
GTTGGAGATGTAAGTTGGAGTGGTAAGTTGGAGTGGTAAGTTGGAGTGGTAAGTTGGAGTGGTAAGTTGGAGTGGTAAGTTGGAGATGTAAGTTGGAGATGTAAGTTGGAGTGGTAAGTTGGAGTGGTAAGTTGGAGTGGTAAGCTGGAGATGTAAGTTGGAGATGTAAGTTGGAGTGGTAAGTTGGAGTGGTAAGTTGGAGTGGTAAGTTGGAGTGGTAAGTTGGAGATGTAAGTTGGAGATGTAAGTTGGAGATGTAAGTTGGAGTGGTAAGTTGGAGTGGTAAGTTGGAGTGGTAAGTTGGAGTGGTAAGTTGATACCTATATGATACTGGCAGGATTTAGAGCTATGTGTGAATATCTAACCAAGGTAGTGATATCGAATTACGAGTTATACAGGAATATAGAAATATCTGAGAGAGAAAACGGGAAATTTAGATAACGAAGAGATGTGCATCTTAATAGCTTGTATAAACAATGGCATTCCTTCATTGCTATGACAACGGCTAATCAACACTCTTACAGTATCGATACAATCTCCAAGTTGAGAATATTGTCTAGACTCAATGAAGATGAAGGGTCCTAACAGACTTGCAGAGTATTAGAACACATTTACAAGAGAATACATCATTTGTAACAAAGGTAGACAGCCAAGTAGACAGCCAAGGTAACGATGAAAAGTAAATCATATATAACTCCTACAAAACAGTCAATAGTAATGTAATGCAGTTTATAATATCCAATATACGGTTAATATTCTATATATAGTCAATATCCTATATACAGTCAATATCCTATATACAGTCAATATCCTATATACAGTCAATATCCTATATACAGTCAATATCCTATATACAGTCAATATTCTATATACAGTCAATATCCTATATACAGTCAATATTCTATATACAGTCAATATTCTATATACAGTCAATATTCTATATACAGTCAATATTATATATACAGTCAATATCTTATATACAGTCAATATCTTATATACAGTCAATATCCTATATACAGTCAATATCCTATATACAGTCAATATTTTATATACAGTCAATATTGTATATACAATTAATATTCTATATACAGTCAATATCCTATATACAGTCAATATTGTATATACAATTAATATCCTATATACAGTCAATATTGTAAACTTTATTGTACCTTATAATGATTTATATATAAATTTACACAATTGTATTTGTTGTGGTCAGTAATGTTTTATAATAGGCCCGAAGGAGATTTATTAAACAATAGATCTAAGGATATACTCTAATCATCGATATACTTTTACACACACAAACTCATGAACATATACACACACACGCACTAACACACACACACCAATACACATATACACCTATTTATATAGTTACAAACACATATACACCTATTTATATTTATTAACTAAGTACATGCCAAAGTAGCGTAGATTTATATATCCATAAAGTTTCGCCGTCGGTATATTGAAAACACATAAGCCTACAATAAACATAAGCCACATAAGAACAGAATGCAGACATCCATTGTCGTGTGGCCCTAGAATTTATTTATTTGTTATTTCATAAGATACAAGGGTCGAACTAAAACAATAACAGAGTACGGTGCACTGCTACGAAATACTGCTATGAATGAGTGTTTGAGAAGGTGACCATTATATAAATACATCAACTTGTAGTTTTTTATTCGGTTATAAATAGATGCAAATTTGTTGTGAGGGTAGTTTGAATGTGGATAAGATATTGCAAAAGATGGCGAGAGAGAATTATATACAGTTATTTAAGAAGAGTTTTATGTAGGAAATGTGTAATCATGTAAACTAATATAATTATAAATAACACGAATTATCTTCATAATATTGATATCCCATAATACTATTAATCTACATTTGCATCACAATAGACATATGAAAGCAATTAACTAATCAATTCATTAAACATTGTCTCAAAATCTTTAAATATAATGCAATATTTGTATACTAAATTTGTATACATTCATCAGATGATATTTATAAAAAAATTGTAATATTTATAATTAAGAATTATTCTGATATAAATGTAACTATTCCTATGTGAATTCCATATATTTCCAAAAATTATTAATTAGATGTATTGATATAAGAAATCTGTTATCAAGAATTTATTTAATAATATATACAGTTATACATACAAAATCATTAATATTTGTAACAGTATTTTAACCATTAAATATCAATTAAAAGATTTCACATAAATGTATGTTTTTTTATAATAAATGTGCATTTTACATATTATAATATAAATATTTATATATCAAATGTAATGTTTAAAACAAAAACAAACGTTCTTTTTTAAAGCCTATAATAATTAATTTCAAATGAGAACTTACTCCAATTACAGTAAAATGCAATCTGGTATCCAATTTAGTTGAATTTTCAATAAAATAATATTTTAAAATATGGCAAACTACATATTAAATTTATTAATAAAAATACACAAAGTTGTTCAAGGCAAACAATTATGTATTGTATAAAAACAATTGTGTAATAAAATGATTGAAATACTAAATGAAATTGTTTTTATAGGCCAGTGAAGTGATTTAGGAGTTTTGTAAGTCTTGAAGTGCTAATAAATGTTTTAAATAATTTAAAATAAATAATGTATTGTGAAACATGAAATTACATAGCTGGCATTCTGAGATATACCATTTTATGAACTAAATACATTCAAGTTTACCAATACAAATAAAACTTTAGATGTTCTATTATATACCAAAGGAAATGAATTTATTTATTAACAAATTAGTATGATATGAATGATTGTTATATATATAGTTGTGTTGCTGTGTAATATGTATATTGCACACCATAATATAACACTAGTCATGTAGAGTAGGTCAGCTCATAACAGGTGTTGGTAGTGGAAGTGGGGTGGTGGGGTGGTGGTGGTGGGGGAAGGTGGTGGTGATGGTTGTTATTAGGATAATGTTTCCATGTTTAATAATAATAGGCTAATGTATGCTGGAAAGATCAATCCCTAGTGTATATATGTGTGCATGTATGTATGTGTGTATGTGTGTGTGTGTGTGTGTGTTGTGTGTGTATGAGTATGTGTGTGTGTTGTGTGTGTATGAGTATGTGTGTGTGTGTGTGTCCATGTGTCTGTGTGTGTATCCATGAGTGTGTGTAAGTACAGTGCGTATCAGTGAGTATCTACTCTTAAAAAGGAAACATTGATATCAATTGCATTTTCCTGTAAAATAAAGCACTATATATATTTCTTATATTTAGTTACCCGAGATGAATTAATTATTGTATGTTCTTATAAGTAATTAGTATTAACTGCGAATATTTTATAAATCCTATAGTCAATGCATATCTAAATCATAAGTTATATAGAAAGCCAACAAATAATTATAAAATGGTAACCATCATCAATCATTACATACTAGATCAGAAAACGAATAGTTATCTTTCTTGACATCTCAAGGCCATGATTTTAATAAACAAAAATCTATTTAGAAATTCTAATTTCGGTTATATTCCAAAATAGTAGAACTATTAATTACTGTCTAAATTTCAAACAACAATAATACAATTATAATAAACACTGAAAATATATATAATTGATATACAAATTATATAATAAGTGTATTAAACTAGATCTATAGAAAAATAAAAACATGTACTTTATTAAATATAGTGTATGATTAATTAGCATTACTTCATAGAATAAATATATACCTATATATATTTATATATTGATTGTTCTATGGGTGTACGAGCCAATAATCTACTCCCTACACTACTAGAGTCTAGTAAATGTGCTACTCTACTCTATCTATTACTTATTAATCAAATATATCGTAGATCTATAAAATAATATTAATGGTTCTATTATCGTTGGTTACACGATGTGCTAGTTATTTTGAAAATTCGCAATACAACACCTATAAACTTCAGTTACTCGAAGGAGTACATTATTTGGTGGAGGGTAGAGTAGAATTCAGTACTCTACACACCACTAGTCACATGCATGTAAATAGATTGGAATTGTATAGTGGAGTTCTAGGCAGGGCACCCTATAATAGTCCTTTTGGTTTAATAGAGTTTAAATTCATTAATAATTAAATATTAATTAAATTCATTATTAATACGAAAACAAAATAAAATAGTAAATTATATAGGAAATAATAATTAATGAATAATATAAGTTATTTGACTGTATCTATGTAATATGATATACCAGTAGTATATCATACCAGTAATATACCATACCAGTAATATACCATACCAGTAATATACCATACCAGTAATATACCATACCAGTAATATAACATACCAGTAAAATAACATACCGGTAATATAACATACCAGTTATATAACATACCAGTAGTATACCATACCAGTAGTATACCATACCAGTAATATAACATACCAGTTATATAACATACCAGTAATATACCATACCATCAGTAACAGAATAATATTGCATAAGTGTTATATAACACCTATTGCGAAATCTAAATGTATCTAACCAGAGAGTCGCCAGACAGCACTTCGAGAAGTTTGATGAGCAGTTTGCCGTCCCGAAGGTCAACGTAGAGGTCGTGGGCATGGCAACCAGCCTGCTTCAGGTGCGAGTTAACCCATTTATTGAAGGTTTTCTTTTGCACGGTCTCGCGCTCAGCTGCGAAATGTCAAAGGTCATTCTAGACAAACTATCTCTGTACAGTACATTTAAGAGCATCGAACAACTGGAAATCATTTATGCAATTAATCATTACATTTTAAAAACTATACGATCCAGGAATAACAGAGATCATCGAAATAAAGACAATTATCCCCAACCTTAAATTGATTTAACTATATTCTACAAATGGGAAAAACTACTACAGTAACTGACTATAAAAAAATGCAAAGAAATAATCATATCCAGTAATTTATAATTTCAAACAAAACAAATCTAAATATAGAAAAACTGCAGATCTAGAAAACAATGTGCTTGGTGTGAGTGCTTGGTGCTTTTTATATTTGTTTTTATTGATTATGCAAATTTACTAATATCCTAGATGTGGCTTATGTCTAGTGTAACTAGTGGATAGTTTCATGTGGGTATTCATGTGGGTTGCTAGACCATTACATAATCGCATCATTATAAATCTCATATTGCTACTTTATGACACCAGCGATATAATTACAATATAAATCATTATTGGGATTCTAATTAAAATTGTAAATATATAATTATACATAATCAGGTATAAATTAACATATACTTAACAATGAGATATGAATTGGATTTTAGGTATATAAGCATGTGGGTAATATTTTATTAACAAACAATGAATTAGGGATAATAATACCACTGAATCAGTATCGATATGTGAATAAACAAAAGGTGTACCAAAGCAGGATAGCTTCACAGCTAACAATGGCTAGGGGCGCGAGTGTTCACCGTCCGTACAAATGTAATGATGTATGCGATTTGTTACTCGGCAAAAACGGGTCCTCGTGATTAACAGTGTTACATGGCGACAGCAGTGTCGGTAATAGCAAAACTACTTCATGCGAAGGTTTACTCGATGGTATAAATATTACGTTAATGAATGTATTTATTGACTGACTAAACTCCGTATAGTCAACTCCATATATTAGCTTCTAGCAGTGCATGTTTTAATATATCAATACAAACGGAATATTTTTTAAAAAATTTGATTTATATAATTACTTCAAATTAATAATAGAAATAGAATAAAAAGTATTAAATAATTATAATGCATTAAATAGCTTCTAATAAAACTAAACTAAACTATGATTGTTTGATATTAAATGATGCCAGCATATTACTAGACAATATTTATATTAATAATTCAGCCAAAATAAATATTGAACTAGAATACATTCATATATTTCTATCTATGGAGAAGATAGAATTACTATAATTGTTTATTTATATATAACAAATGTAGCTACTAAAAATTGAAATGTCAGGAATTAAAATTTTTGCATTGTTTCTTTAAATAAAATATATAGGCTTCAAAAATTAACAATGACATATATTGATTATTTAGAGGATTACACAATATGATCTAACGACATATTGGTGTTATTTGTAAATTAATTTGAATTAAAAATTGTAGTTTTATTCAAAAATTATGTTTGAATTGAATTAAAATATATATAGAAAGTTTAACAAAATAATTTAGAATCAATTGATTGATTTATATAACATTTGAGTACAAATTCTTACATATTCAAGTAGTATTACTATTATTCAATTGTTGTATTTCAATATAAATGAAATATATTGTTTCTTATGAAATATAATATAATAATATTGTATTATATAATATTAAATATTTTATAATGCAAAATAATATATTAATTTATTTTAGAATTGATAATTTGCAGCCTAAAAGCTATACTATTATTTAAATGAATATGTAATATATCTGAAATATATTCAGCGACATATTAATGCGAAATTCAATTTACTTAAAAGTCATAGTGTTGACAAAGATTGGATAGTATTCGATGGCGGCGGTATTTTTTACAAACCTGCAAGAGCTTTGATACGGGAACGTTCGAAAAGCTTTGCGGAGTTGTCACCACACTCCCAGTCCTCTTCCTGGGTGTCATCCATCGATGACATCAGGTGACTGTTGAAATTCGGGTCAGGCGGGGGTGCCAAGTCGAGCATAGCGAGGAAGTCAACTGCAATAATATGGGTGTTGTAGATATATATATTCCATATATACACCAATTCAAATACAATGTAGAGATACAATATATATAATAGAAAATTGATTCAATAAATATGAATTTGTGTAAATATAATTTATAAATATACTACAAATATAATATATATATATATGTATAATATATTATATCGTCAAATAATAAAATTATAGATTATATCATAACTACTATTATAAAACATATATATTGATGTATATTGTATAGAAGTATATTAAACTATATATTTGATGTGTCTAATATTGTTCTACATGTGCTCATTCAATAATTCAAAGAGTGTGCGATATACTCAATTAATAATACACTAACATCGAGTGATTAGATTACTTTAAATGGACTATGTTATATAGTCACTATAGGTCTCGTGAAATGGCATCATATTACAAACATTCTTGAGTATTTGTTTATATTAGTAGTGGGCCTTCAATTTTGATTTACAAATTGATTTATTAGAGGCCTAAAACAATATTATAAGTAAAACAATAATAATTATTATAATCTAATTATAAGAATATAATATAATCATGATTAATTAATTTAATAGTATTTATAAAACATACATATTGATGTATATTTTATAGAAGTATATTAAAATATATATTGTATGTGTCTAATACTGTTCTATATGTAATCATTCAATAATTCAAAGAGTATGTAACATGCAAAGTTTACAGGTAAATGACTCTTCATGCAAATTGTATATATATATCATATAAAAGTTTAATAATGATTGTCAAGTAATAGTAATATAACAGAATAACAATTGTATGTAAAACTATAACAATATCAAATAACAAGTCTAATTGTAGCGTAATATGTGATAGTTAATAAATTAGTATTTTATATATACAATATATAAATAATTATATAAAGTATCTCTATGAACTTATATATAGAAGCATTAGGATTAGCTATAGGCAATATATAATTATATAATATTTATATATTATATAACATATATGCCATATAATATGTTATAATAGTAATTTTATTATAAAATACAATTTACAAAATAATTCAATTTATATATATATGTATTCAAAATATAGTATTTATTTATTCTTTAAAAATGGTAGATAATTTAATAAATTTGTTAAATATAGATAGATCAGTAAATATTGAATTGATGAAAATATAGAAAATCGCCATCTTGCAAGCTGAGGAAATACATCTCCGATAGTTCTTTTTAAATAATTTAATTATAAGATCAAATAACAATTAAACAATTAATAATAATTATATTTGAAAGTTATTATTAAAAATATATTTTAGAAAACCTTGTACAAATTATATTTTTTATTCCAATGTAATCGGCAAAAATCCTAATTTAGTTCAATATCGAAAGTCCGATCAATGTAATTTTACAAACAAATTAAAATGTAAACATATGCGGAGGGTTTAAATAGTTCCAAATTAAATTATTATTTTCTTTGAAAATATATTTTAATAAATATTTATATTATGTATATATCCAATATACTTTATTTGTACCATGTAATAATTAAGTTATGACATAAATATGATTAACATTAAATGACCAGGAATTCCTCGAAAAATCGTGTATGAATATTTATGTTTAAATTTATCATGATATATAATTATTAAAAAAAATATGTATACAATTGTATTTCAAGAGTATCTCTTATGTAAAACAAATTAACTGTAATATTATGTTAAAATGATTTAATTTAATATAAAATACAATAATATATTCATGGCACTATTTTTGAGTATTATACATGTCAATCAAATTGATTTGAATTTAAATATAAAATAATAAATTTATGTTATGTTTTATTTACCTGATGATAATGTTGTTTCTTATACATTTACTCATATAAATTCGTTGTGTATTACTTTATTATTATCAATATCATATGTAGGTTGTCTATATATTTATGCAGACCAAACTAAGAGGTATATTGAACTAATTGTGAATGTTAGGTATATATGAAATTGATACTTGATTATTCGCGAAATAAATTAAATACAAATTTATGAAGGTATATTTATTTTGTATATATCTTATCAGAAAATTTGCATAAATCTAATAATAATATTAATAACTATAAATAACATATACAGTTATAACAATACATACATTTACTAACCCATTTTAGTAGTTATTAAGTAAATAGTAAATATGTTAAACATTAACTTATAAACTATTAAAACCTCAACTATAGGTTATGGTTAATCTATAACAACCATAAATTGGATCTATATTTATAAAGTAAAATTTACAACTCTAGATCCTTAATACGTTACAACATATTTTCTAATAATATGGGAGAGTATATTTATATTATGAGTACATAAGGGTAATAATATCTATAGTTAGTTACATTTTGTAAATACAACTTATATGGTATAAGTATATATAAGGAAGTGTATACCATTATAGATTTACAAACTACTGATATATGTCCTTGTTATATCTAGACTATTGAAATTCTTTATTAATATGACTCTCAATATAATACGAAATACTTGAGTACATACAGAAAGCAGTAATATGACTAACATATGATTTACAAATAATATTTGCCCGAGTTATTAAATTAATTAATTATATACATTATATTCTACCAATAATTCTAAAAATTATATTACATTTTCTCACTGAATTTCTATAGCAATATGTATATAAAAGACAACTATTTACGTAAGTAATTTATTTAAATTCTAGAAAACAGTAAGCTGATATAATTTATTAATATAAAATAAGTTAACAGACTAATAATATATCTAGTAAAAAAAATAATATAATTCTTTACTCATTAAAATCACTTTACTCATTATATGAATTAACAAGATAATACATAGGACTTATTGAATCCATACAAGGATAATATTTCAATATTAATATTCCATATTTTGATATTTAACAAAGATAACCAATCATTATATTTATCAATATTATTAATTATCTATTATCAATTATCTATTATTAACTTAATCAATTTGTAACTTGAATACAAATTAATCCTTAAATAATATAAAAATATAATATGGAGTTAACAATATAAATTGTATATAGTTATGTATAATTTATTGTATACTATTATGTAAATTAAATATATAATTAATATTATATTAATGTTAATTATTTATTATTTATCCCACGGTATAACATATATTATTAAATTGAAATTAAAAATCTCATGCACTCATTTTTTTTTCATAATATTGTGTGTTCTATTTATAAATTGTAATAGTATTATTAGATACAGTAGCAGTAGTAGTATCACTAACTCGAGCACTTGCAACAGTACTGGCAGTATTAGTAGCAATAGCAGTAGCAATATCAATAGCAATAGCAGTAGCAGTAGCAATAGCAATAGCAGTAGCAATAGCAGTAGCAATATCAGTAGCAATATCAGTAGCAATAGCAGTAGCAATAGCAATAGCAGTAGCAGTAGCAGTAGCAATAGCAGTAGCAATAGCAGTAGCAATAGCAGTAGCAATAGCAGTAGCAATAGCAGTAGCAATAGCAGTAGCAATAGCAGTAGCAATAGCAGTAGCAATAGCAGTAGCAATAGCAGTAGCAATAGCAGTAGCAATAGCAGTAGCAATAGCAGTAGCAATAGCAGTAGCAATAGCAGTAGCAATAGTAGTAGCAATAGCAGTAGCAATAGCAGTAGCAATAGCAGTAGCAGTAGCAGTAGCAGTAGCAGTAGCAGTAGCAATAGCAATAGCAGTAGCAATAGCAGTAGCAATAGCAGTAGCAATAGCAGTAGCAATAGCAGTAGCAATAGCAGTAGCAATAGCAGTAGCAATAGCAGTAGCAATAGCAGTAGCAATAGCAGTAGCAATAGCAGTAGCAATAGCAGTAGCAATAGCAGTAGCAATAGCAGTAGCAGTAGGAATAGCAGTAGCAGTAGCAATAGCAGTAGCAAGAGCAGTAGCAATAGCAGTAGCAATAGTAGTAGCAATAGCAGTAGCAATAGCAGTAGCAATAGCAGTAGCAATAGCAGTAGCAATAGCAGTAGCAATAGCAGTAGCAATAGCAGTAGCAATAGCAGTAGCAATAGCAGTAGCAATAGCAGTAGCAATAGCAGTAACAATAGCAGTAGCAGTAGCAGTAGCAATAGCAGTAGCAATAGCAGTAGCAATAGCAGTAGCAATAGCAGTAGCAATAGCAGTAGCAATAGCAGTAGCAATAGCAGTAGCAATAGCAGTAGCAATAGCAGTAGCAATAGCAGTAGCAATAGCAGTAGCAATAGCAGTAGCAATAGCAGTAGCAATAGCAGTAGCAATAGCAGTAGCAATAGCAGTAGCAATAGCAGTAGAAATAGCAGTAGCAATAGCAGTAGCAATAGCAGTAGCAATAGCAGTAGCAGTAGCAGTAGCAATAGCAGTAGCAGTAGCAGTAGCAATAGCAGTAGCAATAGCAGTAGCAATAGCAGTAGCAATAGCAGTAGCAATAGCAGTAGCAATAGCAGTAGCAATAGCAGTAGCAATAGCAGTTGCAATAGCAGTAGCAATAGCAGTAGCAATAGCAGTAGCAGTAGCAGTAGCAGTAGCAGTAGCAATAGCAATAGCAGTAGCAATAGCAGTAGCAATAGCAATAGCAGTAGCAATAGCAGTAGCAATAGCAGTAGCAGTAGCAGTAGCAGTAGCAACATTAGTAGTAGTAGTAGTAGTAGTAGCATCAACAGCAGAGATTTTTATAGTAATTGTAGTAGTAGTAAAAGTAGTAGAAGTAGTAGTTGTAGTAAAAGTGAATTTTTCATCCTATTTAGTCGAGATGAACCAGACGTTATTAAGAATAGATTATGTAGAGTTGCCATCACAAGTCTCTTATGTTTCCCTCTCATGACACTTCTATCCAACAATACAGACCGAGGGGTTGGTAAAATAATCATTTATATATTTATTATTTTATAGAAATATATTCTACATTCCTTAGATTTTTAATTAATTGAAGTAATAACTTGAAATAATTGAAGTAATGTTATTACATATTTACTAGGTTTGCAAAATGAATTTATATTAAATCACTTCAATGTAGGGAACAGTATTACAATGGATGGGAATTAGAAGCGAGGGATTAATCTCTGCTCTAATTATACCTCTGCTCTTGACCATGGTTTATATATGGATTTATAACCGTATAAGACTTTATTCAGAAATTTATTAAAACAAAATTAATATATTGACTTCACGAAACAACTTATTCATATATGTAATTTAATTTTGTATTTATTATATATTAAATAAAATCACATGATATTAAAAAATAAATCTAATATTTTATGGAATTACTTGATTGTAGGCTAATATTGCAAATAGATATATATATATATATATATATATATATATATCTATGTTATATAACATTATTGACAGATACTATTTTTCGGGCCTCTGACAATGGCATTTATTAATGGAAGAGCCAAACTATATTTAAGTTAGTGCATTCTCAATTAGTAGTGCCATGAAGTTTCTTTATTTCATAGGACACAATCCTTTTAATAAACACCTTCCAATTTATTAAACAATTTTTTCTAATATGATATATTTAGATTAAAAATAAGTATTATATATTATGTAAAAAAAATGTATAATGTATATAACAAAATAAATATAACATAGGTTACAAAAATTGGAGATTTGAATATTCTTTTTTAATTTGTATGCGAAATAAAGTTGTGGTAAGTTATTAAAATTAATAAATATTATGAATACTGTGTAAATGTAAATTTAATATGTTGTTGTCAGTTAAATATTACTATATTAAGATTTATAAATATTACTAATAGTTTGTGTTTGTAAATTTAATATAGTTTTGGTCTGTTAAACATTAATATATTTATAAATTATATTAATATCAACGAACGAATACCGTAATTTCGTAATTTATACAGTATCTCATGTCAACAGTCACCTATTACAGAAGAACTAGTTTTTCGGGCCTGTATGCTACCCTTACTAGTGAATAGTTTTACTGTTACTCAGAGCATTTTCATATGCCCCCTTTTATTTGGTGTTGGTTAGTGCTATATCATGTTATTTACTTTTATATAAGTGATAGCAATGATGGATGTTAATATATATATATATATATTTATATATATATATTTATATATATATATTTATATATATATATTTATATATATATATTTATATATATATATTTATATATGTATATAGGATCAAGTTCATGCAATATGAAGCATAATAAAAAATCATTTTACTACAGATAATTACTTTTCAGGACATTTATCTTAAAAATGTGGTATAAATAATATATAAATTAGAGTAAGTCAAGTTAGAATTATATTTGATGTATATATAATTATATTATAAATAATAATATTTTTCTTTACTTATATTACTTATGAATATAATTTTAAACTAAACCAAGGCATAAAGGAAGTATGCCAAAATTACTCAAATATTTAACTCGAGGTCATATAAAGATCATATATATTATTTCCTCTAAACTAACTCTAAAATTCACAAAATAGCACATCTGCATCATATCTATGAGAAATTAACAAATGGAGCAGGTCTGATACCTACATTAGCAATGTCATGTCAGTTTCTATATATATATGTCATTCTATACATATATATATATATATATATATATATATATATATATATCTTAATGTATAGTATCCGTTATTATACATACATATAAGATATGTTATATTCTGTATTTTAATTCTTTGTAATCAAAATAAAATAATTAAATTAATGTAATGAGTATTTAATATATTTTTATTTATATATTTCCTACCTATATCAGTACAAGTAATGATTTACAATTACAGTATTTCAGTTTGCCTACACTACACTTTTCGGAATTTATTCAGCGTACGTGTTCGTCCAGACAGGTTGGGTTATATTTATATATTAATTTGTTAGATCAATTTTGGTAGAGATATATTTTTAAGCATAGCATTATAAGTGTTCAAAGCCTCGACAGTTATATAACATCTACACACCTGCTGATAACAATCGCAAACACATTCTCTTCCTCCCTATACCGCGCCTAATATAATATATAATTTATATCGCTATATTATATATGTCATAATATAGAAAGAGTAAACATGGTCTGTGAAAGAATGTGAGTATATATAATAAATATAGTTTCAAATAATGTATAGTAATGTTATTTTCTATTTTTTGATAACTGAGGTTATGAATTAATAAAGAAATAGGTCATATAACAGTATTATATTTCATTTGATATTATGTATAAACATTTATTTATATAAGCAAATGTGAAGGACAATATTCAGCTGATGTACACCTGTATGAACACCTGTATATTGTTTTTTTAACAAATCTTCACTTGTGACTTTATATTACTGAAAGCCCTTCTGCATCTTTATTTCGTGAATATAGCGACACCGATATCATGACCGCTGACCACTTCCCAGGTCATCTTATCAGCTGTATCGTGATCCACTCATTTTGCAATCATATGGAATTCCCTGATTTTTTGGACGCCTGGAGATTCCGCAGTACTCGCATTCGGGTGCTCGGCCTCTCGGCCTACGCTATAGGCCTGGTATTGTGGGCGGGTTTACTGAGTACCATGACAAACCCCTCGTGGTACTCTAACCGTTTGTACATCCTCTAGAGTTTATTTCGCAGGGTCATTTATGGTTCGAATATTTATTGCTACATCTTTGTATAGTATTTTAATATTTCGTTATTTCCACATTTTCATTCGATATTGCAATTTGTCAATAGTAATAGTAATTATTTACAATCGAGGATTAATTATCCATACGGTATCAGTAATTTTCTAATTTTTATATTGATTATCAATTATAATATATAATGTTGATTTAAACAATATGCTAATTATGATTAATATATTATGCAATTGTATTCAGTATTTATTTAAATTAATAAATAAATAAAACCATATAAAAAATGTTATATATTCTTTGTTTTTTATAGCACTACAAGTTATATCTATGAAATTATCGTTCTATTTATGTATCTAAATTTCTAGATTATAATGATTATTATTATTATTATTAGGATTTCTAATTATAAACTAACATCCAAGATTAATAAGTCACCACCCTGTTTTCTGTATCTACTATATCGTAATCACATTAGGGTAATCAACAGCAGCAATATTATAAAATCATTATTTTAATTATTATATTGTATAGAATATGATACTGTTTTTGATAATTATCGTCATAAAATAATATTGATTCTAATATCTGTATATACAAATATTTTATTAAATATTGTAAAATCAACCCCCAAATAGGCATAAAAAATAATTTCACATGTATATTATATCAAAAATTTATTGTACAAAAACATTAATTAAAAATATCAAATAGCAGGCAATATATTAATATTAAGAAGATGAGTTAAATATTTGTTTAATCCAGCATCAATAATGTGACATTAAACTTCTTTATTATTAGCGTGTATTCTGATATTAGTTGTTTAGTAAATTAATAATTGTAATAGCAGTTTAACTTATTAATTGTATGAAATAATTTATTAATGTAATTGAACTTATTTTAATATAGATATACATTTCGATATGATATTTGAGTGAGCAAATGGTTTAAAATATGTATCCCTAAAATATATTTTAAACATAAATCTAATGATAGATTATACAAAGATTATTAATTATTAGCTATATCCCAGGGCTATATCCAAGATTAACTGATCCTAGTTATCTTAGATTATAGCCTAATACATTTTGGTATAGCAAAATAAATATGTGTATTCAAAATAGCTATATTTATAATCTAGAAGTTTATCTTCACTTCTGTGCTATAAAAATCAGTGATATATATTATTTACGCATATACTCATAATCATTCGATTTTAAACAATCTATATTCAAATATTATTGATTGTATCTACTCTTATATCTTGTCATCATTTCATTGTTTAAATTAACATTAATCAATAAAATATAGCTAAATAAATCAACTACATATTGTTGAACTTATATAATAATTCTCTTTTGAGACTATGCATAGTATATATATATATATATATATATATATATATATATATATATATATATATACTATATATATATATATATATATATATATATATGCTCATGAACAATTTATGATTACTTTTAATACAATAATAATATATTTACAATTTAAAATATAATGTAAAATGTACAGGTTATATATAAACATATAAACATATATGTTATCGATTAAGTTTCTATAATTTTCTATATATAGTAAAAATATTTATATATTATATTTCTTTTTATAGTATATTGTCGTATGCAATTTGGCAAGCTATGCAATTTGGCACACTTCCTGTGATTTTATCTATTTTCATTGTAATACACTTTAAAAAATTATATAAAGATAAATTATAATTCTACAATGCTTACAAATAATGTAATTAATCATTATTTATCACAATATATTTTAAAATTAATAAATAACATATAGCTTGCATGTTTTACATTAATTAATTTGTATTATTTTATGAAATATAATGTTAAATTGTTCATTTTCTTAAAAAGCAATTCTTACATTATCTTAAGGTGAAATATATTGTAAAATAAATAATATATATAAGATTATACATTTTTATTATATAAAATAATATATTATAATTGTATGATTCAAAAAAAATTGTAAATTGATCAAATTTACATATTATTTCATATTTATTTATTGTAATTATTGTGATAATTAATTAAATATCTAAATTTTCCATTATAAAATTATAAATCAGGGTTAAATATTAAGGATTATGTAATGATAATAAATTATGAAAAAACTACATGTTTGATAAGATTCGAGTATTAACAAAGATTTACAAATATGTGTTCTACTAAAAACTAAAACTACATGTAGCAATGAATAGAGCTAAATAAATATCTCCACTGACCTACATTTCGTAGGAGTAATATTGTTTACATAATCTATATAATAACTATTAATACTTCTGTATAAAGTAGTGTTTTTGAATATCACGTACTCCGTATTATATATTAAATAGTATATTTAATAAATATTATTTACTATATATTAATTAACATTATAATATTAATTAACATTATCTTATCGAGTATGTTTAGAATATTAGGTTTCCATTTAATTAATTATACTATTTTAGAGAAGAAATCTGATTAAATCTGATTAACTAAACCTATTTGTATTAAAATAATTTCCGAAACATTATTATTTAATGTTAACATTATATATATATATATATATATATATATATATATATATTATATATATATTTAATAGACAAGTCATTATGAATATATAAATAACCGTATTGACACTATTAAAGAATGCAATATTAACAAATTATAATTTGAAATGAAATTTTCATGGCAGAGAAAGTACTTGTTGATGGAATTTTAAAATTAAGAATTTGATAATCCATAAGCATAAACACAGGACCACCGACCCCACGCAACTCCTACCTCACATATGTCGCGAGATATAGATCAATTGGAAGCACAGCAAAATAGCAGAAGATAATTGAGGAAGTGTTAGGCAATAAAATGCTTGACTTCAACAATAGTATATCCTGATCTGGAAAATGTAATTTAATAGATATTTAGAGTAATATATCATCATATTAATAGTATATTATTACGTACTGAACAAATAATCTTTGTTAGAATCCAAAATTTTCTTATTCTTGACTAGTATTGTATAGATAGATCTATATATAAATATATATATATATATATATATATATATATATATATATATAAAGCTGTATAATAATCCAGTCAAAGGAGAAATTGGTGAATACGTGTATAGTTTATACTATATATTGTATAGTATAGTGCAATAGTTCACAATAATCTAAGGAATGGTATTTTAAATATCATATGCTTTAAAGAATATGATATTTAAAAAATAAATTAATATTAAATATTAATTATTCGATTAATTTCACTGAATTAATTAATTCTTTAAAATAACAAAGGTAAATTAGTTGAATATATTTATACCGGATAAATTCAATTATATAGAATATTAGATGTTTAAACTAAAATGTAAGTATTGTTGTTCAAATAACCCAAGTAAATAGGATTGCTAATAAATAGGATTAATTGGGTTTATTATATTTAATTTAAAACATAATAATAACCTTAGGTTTAAGTTTAACTCGAAGATAAAAGTGACTAATATAAGAAAAATAATGGCTATTATAATATCATATACAGATAAAATTATAAAGTTTATAATTATTAGAAGTATTATACCAGAATACGTTAATATTTGACAATTTGAAAGGTAACATTATAGGTACATTATACCTATTATTATAAAAATATATTATTAAAATTACAATTATTAACTTACAATTATTAAAACCTTATAACTTTTATAAATTAAACTTTATAAAACTTTATAAATTATAATGTATAAGTTACAACACTTATAATTTATTTATGTTAATTTAAGTATCAATACATTCATAATTTTATTATTATTATAGTATAATGTATACTTTTATAATGCAATTTCACAGGTAAAGCATATATTAAAATTATGTATAACCATAATCAAAATCTATGATCCAATTGGGTATATTTAAATATTTGATTGACATAATCAAATGTCAATCATCATACAACCTTATTATTGTAATTTAATAATAATACTATTTTAATATTTTAAATAATATATTTATATTCATAATAACGTTACAATTATAATACAGATATGGAGTAAAATAATATATTAAATTAATACTAGTTTAGTAATACGTATTTAAATTGCATTATAAATGAAAACCATAATAAATCGATTAATTTAAAAAATAAATAATAATATTTCAATTTAATATTAATAATTTAATATAATTACAATTATGTCTATTTGATGAAAATTATGTCAGTTAATATAGCAATAAATATATATATACTATATTATAATAAACTCAACTAATCTCAATATATATATATAAATAAACAGAAGTAAATTACACATTAAGTTACTTAATTTAATAACTTATAAAATAAGGAATTTATTGAATTCATTTAAATGTTCAAAATTTATAATACATATTAAGTGAATAAATATTTATATTATTAAATGAATAAATATTCATTTAATATTTATATTATTATAACATTATTTAGTAAATGAAATTAGTATTGTAAAATGAATAACCATAATGAACAAAAAGAAATAAAATATAAAATTCCTGAATCACTTTCAAGTTATTTGATCAATGAGGTTTAAATTTTGGTATTACTATTTAATATTTACTTAATAATAAATGTTATCCATGTTAATAAACAATTACATATTATTATTTTATATTTTAAATAATTGATGATATACATTTAATTTAATAATATATTATGTCTTAATTTAAATTATAGTTTGATAATACTTATAGTAGTAGATAAAACTATACTTAGAAGTAAATATATATATATATATAAATTGATTTTCAATATTATATTAATTATTTTACATTGATTTGAAATACAATTTTGGCGAAATAATATATCAATATTATCACTTTAAAAATATAATTTATATAATATATATAATTTATATAATATATATAATTTATATATTTATTTTAAATTTTGTCTAAATATCAATTAGCCAAATTATACTAATGAATTAAATTAGTTCAAATAATATATATATTATTTTAAATCATTTATTTGAAATATAGCGATAATCCGCAGATCCGAATTTGTAGATCAATTATTTTAAAATTTAGAAACTAATTTCATTTCAGATCAAGAAATACGAATTTTTGTGGAACACAGATGTTGCGGACTACCATAATAAGGAGAAGAAAATCGAAACCTACAACATCATCGCAAACTCACTACATGGCATCTATAACACTCACGGCGAGTTTAACGGAGGTTAGCTCTCTTACCAAGTCGACGGAGTTACGAAGTTACAGAATTTAATGTACGCTTAACTTTGGATTGACGTTGTTGGGAATATCGGTTTTCATTGCTTATTTTGTTGTTCGTCGGCGCATTCGGAAGAACGCCGTGGATTTAGTTTCATTAACGTGAGCTTACCCCCCCCTTGCAGATGAAGTATACAAGAAGTGGCAAAACATTCGATCGCAGTACAGGCGGCATTGCAATAAAAGAGATTCATTCTTATCACTTCATGGCACCCCTCTAATGGTTAGAATTGTATGTCCCCTAGCCATTATTTGACCACTACTTTACCAATAATTGACAACTACTCTACCAATACTAACTCATTAATTTACCATCAGTAGACCACTAATAGGACACTACTACACTACCACTTGACTACCACTTGACCACTACTTGACCACTACTATACCATTAATTAAATCAACTCCTCCACTCTCAACATTGAACATTAACCTTTACCATTAACATACCCTTGACCATCATTAATAATATATATTATATAAATTTACATACATTTTAATGCGTAATTAATATTAATTAAATTAATCGAATTCATAATAAATAATATAAGATATTAGACTTTAATTGTTTACACTCGATACAGAATAAAGCCTGGAAACACGCCGAATCATTATCTTTTCTTGACAAAATAATATGCCGACGCATTCGAAAGGTATCTGAAAGTTGGCTATCTAATAACTCCATTAGGCCTTTTATTACACGTGTATAGCAACGTGTATAGCAACGTGTATAGCAACGTGTATAACAACGTACCTAGCAACGTGCATAGCAACGTGCATAGCAACGTGCCTAGCAACGTGTATAGCAACGTGTCTAGCAACGTGTATATCAACGTACCTAGCAATGTGCATAGAAACGTGCCTAGAAACGTGCCTAGCAACGTGTATAGCAACGTGTATAGCAACGTGTATAGCAACGTGTATAGCAACGTGTATAGCAACGTGCCTAGCAACGTGCATAGCAACGTGTATAGCAACGTGCCTAGCAACGTGCCTGGCAACATGTATAGCAATGTGTATGCAGTCTCTCAATGAACTTAATTACGAATCATACTCCCGCCCTTTCCTTTAAACTTTATGAAATTTTGAAACAGTTATTACATTATCCTCTTCGTATCTCCTCGAGTTAATATATTTTACAAGGTAATCTCTCTTCGCACGCAGGATGACTACGATATCGCCTTGGGTGGAGACCTCATGCAACTGGTGGACGGAGACGACGACTCATTCTTCGACGATTATCATTCAGATTCTATTGATTCAGCAACAGTACTGCCGGGGACCTCGAATGAAACGTTAGTGAGACTGTAAAGAGCCAGTACCCCTTATATGGGAATTAATGATAATCTTAAATGATTTTTTTGATTATAATTTTTATACAACATTTATATATAAAATATATATTTCAAAAAATGTTATAATATTTTTTTTAATGGTAATATTAAATATGCAATGAAATGAACAAAAATATTTTTATTGAATATAAATTCATTTTTATCGTACTTATAATTAAATTTATTTTATGAAATTTTTATTGGTATTATATTTATAAAATTAAAATAGTAATCAAAATTTGTTAAAAATTTATTTGTAGTTAAAATATTAATTTTCAGAAAATACTTGATAATTATCTAAAATTATAATATTTAAAAAAAATTAAATTGCTGTAAATGCATATTTCAATTATGATTTGATAATTATTTATTATTAAAAGTATTTTATAATAAGTATACATTGATTTTACTAGAAATGTATGCAACAGTATATATGCAACAGGCTTATATTAAGCTTTATATTAAAGCACAAGTGACATCAGTTTTTATACACTCTGCATAAAGATAAATACTGGTAAATATAATTCTGGATAAAGAATAATGAAAGTTAACTTTTCATTAATATTTATATTACATTTTTATAAAAATTATGTACACAAACAAAATGTCACCTATGACATCACAAATTATACTAATTCTATTAACTAATTCAGTATTACCTATAACTGAACTATCAGATGAATATATTTAGAAACCATTATTAAGTAAAGATAATAATAGATTAATACATGAATTCCAAATAATTCCTGTTCAAGTCAAAATGAAGATGACATTAATAATACTTTTGGATGAAAATATTAACTCGGATATTAGATACTGACTGATTTGTACGTGATTATATGATTAATATTAATATGTCAATTTTAGTTTTGATTGTATTTCCATATTATATATAATATATATATATTTTAGATGTATATATGGAAATATGAAGTAATATCATCAATAAAATTAAATATATGATACAAAAGAATAGAAAATTGTTTATGTTATATTATAAATGAACATTTTTGTATATGCAAGGAAGAACGAATATAAATAAATATACATAAGTATGTTTTAAATGTATAAGTAAATACATTTATTGATACACACTAGATTATGGAAGATTACCAACAAATTATAATCAGATTACTCTATAGAGACATAGCTTATAAAACTAACTACGTGATAAATTAATAAAATATAAACATAACATTTCCATCCTTCTCTTATTAAGTTAATTAGAACTAAATATCCTAATAAATATGGCATATATAAAGGATTTGAATATTGTGATGGTATTTTATTAATAAATATATTTATAATTATATTATTTTAAGTATTATTAACTCAATTTTAGAATCTTGATATAAATCTCAATTAATAATTATTTATCCAATCTCTAGTATTACAACACAAGATTCTCAGGTAGATCTTGAAAATATATATTAAGTAATGCTCCTTTATATATGGGGAACTTATTTGTAAACTAAAAACTTCTGTAATGTATTCCTTGATATAATCTAAAAATAATAATATACATTTATATAAAATTAATTATTGTTTTCTACAGTAAGTAAACAATAGATACATATAATATAGCATTAATAATATATGTATATTATATATAGTTCATTGTATTTATTATAATATTGATTACACCAAACTCTACCAATATATTATTTAAAATATCACATTTCTATATGAGACATTTTTACCATTTATCATGATGATAAAATCTAGCTTATAAACTATAATATAATATTATATATAAATATTATACTGTTATATAATAGTTTCAAATCAATGATAATACAATATATTATATAACATAATAAACAGCTGGACAAGCAGCAAATTGATCATCATTAAAATACTTTAACACAATCTTGGATTTTTAATTTATTTTGACAATCTATTTATTATTTTTATCTAGTTGGATTAACTCTTTTAGAGTCAATAACTTTTGAGTTACATGCTGATCGGAATCACTAGATTTTACATGTTTTTCATTTTTTTACTATGGTCAATAAAATAGCTCATAACTCGGAAAATACTAATATAATGAATATAAAAGTAACAAGAATATTAAATAAAACATAAATATACATGACATAGTATATTTTATAATTTAAATCAATACATTTCGAATATATCAAGAGTATGTAAAAAAATTTTTTTTTAAATTATTTGGTTAAATTTACATAATATTATTTTACTAATATTTATATTCAATTAAAGTATATACATATCTCGTAAAAGTAATAGATAATATAATAATCTTTATAATAGATTTTAAATTTAATTAAAATAATTAATATATAAAAAGTTATGTTATATAAACGGCACCGTATATTATGTCCGATTTACGATTACATTTTTTTAAATATTCATTTCTAAATTTAATTTAGTATGGATTATTTAATTTATCATATCTCATGAACCATGAACATTTCTTATATAAAACTAAAACTCATATTAAAGATATTTAACTACTACAAACTAATATATTATCTATTTAATGTTAAAATAAAATAATAATTAATTATATTCATGTAAACTATTTTTAAAAAAAAATTTTTAATATAAAATTATAAGAAAGTTGTTTATTGCTATTTTACCAAATTAAATATATAATTTGGGAATATATGTATAAAAAAATTGGGCCAGAATTCACCCAAAGAATCATCTGATGATAAATCACCTTGATCATTAGAAAAGTCTTGAGGTATAGAAAAAGCGGACATATTAAAAAATTAAAAACGTAATGACACTCTCTTTGTTTGTATCGTCTTTATTAAAATTCAAGCACTATTTTCATATGTATTAATGTATTTTATTCATAACATTTCACTATTTTAATATATTTAATAAGTTTTATAATGATATATGTAATTATTTTTTGTTCAACATAAATAACTTTATAGATCACATTTTCCCACCATTTTAAAAAAATATTTTCATATTTTTTTGGGGTTTAAATCATCATTTATTAACAATATGGACTATTTTTCTTTAATTTTTATTCCCAACAATAAACTTATGCTAATAAACAAGCATAGATCGAAAATTTTAAGTATATATATATGTTATACATTATAAAATATATGTTTTATTAAACCCTAATTGAATAAAATTATTAAGCTTAATTTATTATTATTTTTTTTAATATATGGTTAAATATTTAAATAAATTAACATATAAACTGTTTGTTATTTTAATATAATATGATACATTAGATTGTTATCTATAAAATGTATATTTGGGAATTATATTGATATAATTTAATAATTTATTTTAAGTAATTAAGTATTTAATTGATTTGCGATCCGTTCCGATCCTTCGGTTATTTCGCTAGGGATCCTCCCCGGTCCTTTGACGCAATAAGGGTTAAATATATAAAATTAGAATTTCATTCACCAGAACTCCCAGATTCTAAACATTTCATATTTTATTTATAATTAAAATACTATATTTGCATATACTTTGTAATATTAAAATTTATTATTGGTATTATTTATATATTTTTTTAAAAAAATTGCTTGTATTTATGCCAATACCTGAATACGTTTTTAGTAACAAATATTAACCAATCTTATTTTTTAGTTTTGTTTATTAAAATATATAATTATTGAATCATGTCACTTAATAAAATTCATAGTTTATTAAAATTGTTTAAATATAGATATAAAGTACCAACATTTGAATATGTTTATTATATTATGTGCCTATCCTATAACCGCTATAAATGCGTCAATCGTAAGATAATCGACAATATCCACCTACAGAGATACCCATACTAGAAACCTACCTCACCACCATTACAATGGGATCTCGCAAGGGATCTCTCTACCCGTGAGGAATGTAAGTCCTTCAAAACATCACCACAGCTCACTCGATATCAAAACCTTACCTCCAAAACGTATCAAAGGTAATAATTTAGAAATTAAATTTATATTCATTTTTTAAACTTATTGTCATTTGAAAATTTATTCCAAGAAATATATATTTGTATTTCTAAAAGTTCCAGAAATTATTAAAAGTATAATACATTTATATTAATTTATTATATTCAATATTTTATGGAAATTTTAAATTTACAAATAATTGAATATATATAAATATAATTTTCATTATTCTAATCATTGTAAATTCTGAAAGTTTCATTAAAATCACAATAATATTGACTGAATATGTATTTTTATAATATATTTTTCCAAATTATTTAATTTAGTGATTTAGACATGAAAATAATATTTATGAATATAAATTAGGATTAACTTACAATATTTTGTTCAAATAATTATGTAATTATTTTAAAATATAACATTTATTACACATGCATTTACGATACATATAGGAGTTGAATAAACAATTGTAATAAAATAGTTCACAACATTTACTTTCATAATTATATCATATAATGTGAATTTTCTATAGAATCTACAGCATTATTCTTATAGGATATTCGAATATTGAAATTATAATTTGATTATAAAAATAATAGTAATTACATAGAAATATTAGTAAATAAAAAAATATTATTATTAGTAAATAAAATATTAATATTAGTAAATAAAATATTAATATTTTAGTAAATAAACATAGAAACATTGACACTTTAATTTAATAATAGTGAGAATATAAAAAGAAAAACAATATGTTTTTATTAAATCTTTTTGAAGATTCATCCAATGATGATAATTTTATAATGAACATATTTATATATTAGTTATATGTTAACGCATTTATAATAGAATTGCAACATTTCCCTGTCTTATTGATGTAGACAAAGACATCTTACAACGAGACCTAAGACATCTAAATACACATATCCTCGTATCGCTGGCGAATACATATTCGCATATCGACACGTTTATCTAAGTATTGTATCCAAGTGGAATATATTAATTCGCGTCGTTACCCCAGTTGCGTTTTCTACCGTATTACAGTGGAACCTTACCACGGGGAGAATACATTAATTTGCGTCGTTACCCTAATCTGCGTTTTATACCGCATTACAGTGGAACCTTACCACGGGGAGATTACGAGCATCGACGTCAACCCGTACCATCGCGTAGCCACTCCTACTGTCGCCGTCGACCGACTCGACAATTTCGGCAGTTACGTCGCCGCCGAAATTCGCGCGATGGCCGCGGATAAGCGCAACGAAGCCATCGCATCCGTGTTCGAGGTCATAAAACGTTCGTGGACCTCTAGTTGAAGCCCGCGCTTGACTTCGGAGTGCTTACGAGTGCTACGATCGACGCGTCCACGCGAAGTATTTGATATGATCAGTTGTTCAAGAAACTTTACGCTCTAATTCGAAAAATCTGTGACTAGTTATTTGTTTTCGATTCTAGATTAATCACATTTGCCGTTTTATTCCATATTCTTATTCTATATTAAGTGTGTAATTCACATTTCAGTTTGTAGATCATGTTTAGGAATGATTTCATTTAATTTGTTTCCATGCATTCATATGCACAACTTCACCAAATCTGTATTAAGCCTCTCTACAATTAATTACTGTCCGCTATTATCATTAAATGTACATTATTTTATATGCCAAAGATTATACATTTCAAAGTATATATTGTTTTTTTTATTTTCATCTATAGCATTATAATCTTATTATTTATGAATTTGTAATATTTTCATATTATATTTTTTACTTGATATGGATTCATTAATATACATTTACTGTACAGAAAAATAACAATTGCAATAATAATGATTTCTATTTTTACATTTCTTTACCTTTTTTATTTTCATACTTCTTTAAAATATTATAAACAAATATTTTTTAGAATAATTGAATACGAATATATATTATATAAAATATACAAAACTAATTGGATAATAATTAATTTTAATATTAATTCTGATATTCTGGTTCACGTTTGAAGTTCTGAGTTGATATTTCATTTCTAGATTAAATGTTTAACAATTTTAATATGTTTGATAATGTAACAAATATAATATAGGTAATCGTGGGATTATTTATTAATTAAATAACAATATATATGTTAATACTCACCTACCAATGCATATGTATGATTATTATTAATAGCACATTTCTGGAATATAATATAATTAAATAAGTGAAATAACTTAATTAATTAATTCAATATAATTAAACCTTTTCAAGGTTTATATAATAGTGATTATATTTAATTATTATTCTTAAATTACTATCTATCAATGAATAGGAACTTAATATATGTGACACACTAACGTGTGTCACATATATGCGCCATATTTCCATGTTCTATACAGACATTTAACAGACTGACATGTACTATACGGATAAATATTGTATTACATAGTAAAATAAAGATGCTATAGGGTATTTCAAATAATTGTTTAGATTGGGAAGTTTAATTTTTAGATATATTCAAAGATTCAGAATATCTAATTAATATATAAATTATAGCTATAGAGCTGGATAATTGATATATATATCATTTGTAATTAATATATCAACATATATTAAATGTTCTATGTATCCTAGTTGATAACATTATACTGTATATACTTTACAGAGTAGAATCTTACAGTTCTTGAATACGAAATATTAGTGGTAAGTAGTATATTTATAGAGTAAGGATCAATATTGCATTAGATAACGAGCTGATAGCAAACTGTATAAATAAAGAGGATCGGAATTATTATATTAATGATTTGACTCTAAGTAATGTAGCAGTTAAAATATAATTAATTATATTAATATATTTAAATTAAGATAATTGAATATTAGAAAATATGAATATAGCTTTTTGTATGGCGTATACTCATTTTTATGATAATTCTTGTAAACTATTATATAATCTAATAATGTACAGTGCTCATTCAATTGTGTCCGTAATCTATTATTGTACGAGAATGGGATCGGTGTATATTTACTGCAACAGTGAAATGCGGTTCGTGACATAAAGTATACATCAATGCAGTGTTTCAAACGGTACTTTAAATATAATTATAGTAATTAGTTACAAGAGTTACGATTATATTTTAAGTTATGCACTTTATACGGTTTCTGAATTATTACGAGATATAACAAACGCGTGTATCATCACTGATAGAGGAATAAACGAAAATATACCAGATTTCATTTATATATATGATATATGATGAATTGATATAATAAACATTGATAATAATATAAGATATATAAGTATTGATACAATTTAAAAAAATTTTTAAATTGTTATATAAGTTTATTTCAAAATAAATACATTTTATATTGTAACGCATGTTGTATGGTGTATGATTAATGTATTGTATGTTTTCATATTATAAATCATTAATTTAGACAAATTACAAACCTGCTACCCTCGTCGGTAGTTTATTTTGACTATATTGAGAAGTATATTCAGTTTTTATGTTCGATTTTAGCGAACTAAGGCGATTTCCAGTAATATATACTATTATGAGAGTACATATAAAAATAAATATTCCACCAACAATCACAGTTTTTATGTTCGATTTTAGCGAACTAAGGCGATTTCCAGTAATATATACTATTATGAGAGTACATATAAAAATAAATATTCCACCAACAATCACAATCTTCCCAACTATAATAGATTTATGTTTATTATTTATAATATAATATAATTACTATACTATTTATATGTATTGTTATATATTAGAATTATGTAAAACACGTAACATATTCAGTAGTAGTAGTAGTAGTAGTAGTAGTAGTAGTAGTAGTAGTAGTAGTAGTAGTAGTAGTAGTAGTAGTAGTAGTAGTAGTAGTAGTAGTAGTAGTAGTAGTAGTAGTAGTAGTAGTAGTAGTAGTAGTAGTAGTAGTAGTAGTAGTAGTAGTAGTAGTAGTAGTAGTAGTAGTAGTAGCAGCAGCAGCAGCAGCAGCAGCAGTAGTAGTAGTAGTAGTAGTAGTAGTAGTAGTAGTAGTAGTAGTAGTAGTAGTAGTAGTAGTAGTAGTAGTAGTAGTAGTAGTAGTAGTAGTAGTAGTAGTAGTAGTAGTAGTAGTAGTAGTAGTAGTAGTAGTAGTAGTAGTAGTAGCAGCAGCAGCAGCAGCAGCAGCAGCAGCAGCAGCAGCAGCAGCAGCAGCAGCAGCAGCAGCAGCAGCAGCAGCAGCAGCAGCAGCAGCAGCAGCAGCAGCAGCAGCAGCAGCAGCAGCAGCAGCAGCAGCAGCAGCAGCAGCAGCAGCAGCAGCAGCAGCAGCAGCAGCAGCAGCAGCAGCAGCAGCAGCAGCAGCAGCAGCAGCAGCAGCAGCAGCAGCAGCAGCAGCAGCAGCAGCAGCAGCAGCAGCAGCAGCAGCAGCAGCAGCAGCAGCAGCAGCAGCAGCAGCAGCAGCAGCAGCAGCAGCAGCAGCAGCAGCAGCAGCAGCAGCAGCAGCAGCAGCAGCAGCAGCAGCAGCAGCAGCAGCAGCAGCAGCAGCAGCAGCAGCAGCAGCAGCAGCAGCAGCAGCAGCAGCAGCAGCAGCAGCAGCAGCAGCAGCAGCAGCAGCAGCAGCAGCAGCAGCAGTAGTAGTAGCAGCAGTAGTAGTAGCAGTAGTAGTAGTAGCAGCAGTAGCAGCAGTAGCAGCAGTAGCAGTAGTAGCAGTAGTAGCAGTAGTAGCAGTAGTAGCAGTAGTAGCAGCAGTAGCAGCAGTAGCAGCAGTAGCAGTAGTAGCAGTAGTAGCAGTAGTGGCAGTAGTGGCAGTAGTAGCAGTAGTAGCAGTAGTAGCAGTAGTAGCAGCAGTAGCAGCAGTAGCAGCAGCAGCAGCAGCAGCAGCAGCAGTAGCAGCAGTAGCAGCAGTAGCAGCAGCAGCAGCAGCAGCAGTAGCAGCAGTAGCAGCAGTAGCAGCAGTAGCAGCAGTAGCAGTAGTAGCAGTAGTAGCAGTAGTAGCAGTAGTAGCAGTAGTATCAGTATTATCAGTAGTAGTAGTAATAGCAGTAGTAGCAGGTGGTGGTAGTGGTAGTGGTAGTGGTAGTGGTAGTGGTAGTGGTAGTGGTAGTGGTAGTGGTAGTAGTAGTAGTAGTAGTAGTGGTAGTGGTAGTGGTAGTGGTAGTGGTAGTGGTAGTGGTAGTGGTAGTGGTAGTGGTAGTGGTAGTGGTAGTGGTATAGGTAGTGGTAGTGGTAGTGGTAGTGGTAG
Organism: Osedax frankpressi; assembly: GCA_964035775.1. Classification (NCBI taxonomy): domain Eukaryota; kingdom Metazoa; phylum Annelida; class Polychaeta; order Sabellida; family Siboglinidae; genus Osedax; species Osedax frankpressi. The sequence goes on along the minus strand of OZ038314.1, from coordinate 14,793,863 downwards.
TGGTAGTAGTAGTAGTAGTAGTAGTAGTAGTAGTAGTAGTAGTAGTAGTAGTAGTAGTAGTAGTAGTAGAAGTAGTAGTAGTAGTAGAAGTAGTAGTAGTAGTAGTAGTAGTAGTAGTAGTAGTAGTAGTAGTACTAATTAATATTGAAATTACCATTTGAGAGTTGTTTTACTTCGTATTTGTATACATCCTGTAGAAATATAGAAATATATTTTTAGATATTTTTAATGTGAAAATCTCATAAACTATTTACTTTAATTAAAAGTTTAACATATCCGTATACATTTTTTACTATCAATTTTACTAAAATTAAGGAAATTATTCACACTTGTTGATGAATATATATAAATTATTTGCCCTTGACATAGTAATACGTTAATGTATTTTAACATTACTCAATAGTAAAACTTTGTATTAACATTTAAACTTTAAAGGTTATACTTAGTAAATCTTTAGATCGGTTGTATGTATTTCTAATTTTAAGAATTTATTCTCTTATTCTAAGGAGTTTCACACGCGCAAAAACGAGAATTCTGTCATTTCTTAAATTTTATGATAAATATTTTAATTTATCACGTAAATCAATCATAAAAAGTATTTTAAATTGAAAAAATCCACCCATTTAAGACTGGATTACGATGTTCTATAATTAATTGTGATAATTATAAAAATAGAGATATATTTCCGTATCACATATTTCCCTTAGAACAGTTAATATAACGGTAAATATAACGGTAAATATAACGGTAAATATAACGGTAAATATAACGGTAAATATAACGGTAAATATAACGGTAAATATAACGGTAAATATAACGGTAAATATAACGGTAAATATAACGGTAAATATAACGATAAATATAACGATAAATATAACGGTAAATATAACGGTAAATATAACGGTAAATATAACGGTATATATAACGGTAAATATAACGGTAAATATAACGGTAAATATAACGGTAAATATAACGGTAAATATAACGGTAAATATAACGGTAAATATAACGGTAAATATAACGGTAAATATAACGGTAAATATAACGGTAAATATAACGGTAAATATAACGGTAAATATAACGGTAAATATAACGGTAAATATAACGGTAAATATAACGGTAAATATAACGGTAAATATAACGGTAAATATAACGGTAAATATAACGGTACATATAACGGTACATATAACGGTAAATATAACGGTAAATATAACGGTAAATATAACGGTAAATATAACGGTAAATATAACGGTAAATATAACGGTAAATATAACGGTAAATATAACGGTAAATATAACGGTAAATATAACGGTAAATATAACGGTAAATATAACGGTAAATATAACGGTAAATATAACGGTAAATATAACGGTAAATATAACGGTAAATATAACGGTAAATATAACGGTAAATATAACGGTAAATATAACGGTAAATATAACGGTAAATATAACGGTAAATATAACGGTAAATATAACGGTAAATATAACGGTAAATATAACGGTAAATATAACGGTAAATATAACGGTAAATATAACGGTAAATATAACGGTAAATATAACGGTAAATATAACGGTAAATATAACGGTAAATATAACGGTAAATATAACGGTAAATATAACGGTAAATATAACGGTAAATATAACGGTAAATATAACGGTAAATATAACGGTAAATATAACGGTAAATATAACGGTAAATATAACGGTAAATATAACGGTAGATATAACGGTAAATATAACGGTAAATATAACGGTAAATATAACGGTAAATATAACGGTAAATATAACGGTAAATATAACGGTAAATATAACGGTAAATATAACGGTAAATATAACGGTAAATATAACGGTAAATATAACGGTAAATATAACGGTAAATATAACGGTAAATATAACGGTAAATATAACGGTAAATATAACGGTAAATATAACGGTAAATATAACGGTAAATATAACGGTAAATATAACGGTAAATATAACGGTAAATATAACGGTAAATATAACGGTAAATATAACGGTAAATATAACGGTAAATATAACGGTAAATATAACGGTAAATATAACGGTAAATATAACGGTAATTATAACGGTAATTATAACGGTAATTTTAACGGTAATTATAACGGTAATTATAACGGTAATTATAACGGTAATTATAACGGTAATTATAACGGTAATTATAACGGTAATTATAACGGTAATTACAACGGTAATTACAACGGTAATTATAACGGTAATTATAACGGTAATTATAACGGTAATTATAACGGTAATTATAACGGTAATTATAACGGTAATTATAACGGTAATTATAACGGTAAATATAAAGGTAAATATAACGGTAAATATAACGGTAAATATAACGGTAAATATAACGGTAAATATAACGGTAAATATAACGGTAAATATAACGGTAAATATAACGGTAAATATAACGGTAAATATAACGGTAAATATAACGGTAAATATAACGGTAAATATAACGGTAAATATAACGGTAAATATAACGGTAAATATAACGGTAAATATAACGGTAAATATAACGGTAAATATAACGGTAAATATAACGGTAAATATAACGGTAAATATAACGGTAAATATAACGGTAAATATAACGGTAAATATAACGGTAAATATAACGGTAAATATAACGGTAAATATAACGGTAAATATAACGGTAAATATAACGGTAAATATAACGGTAAATATAACGGTAAATATAACGGTAAATATAACGGTAAATATAACGTTAAATATAACGGTAAATATAACGGTAAATATAACGGTAAATATAACGGTAAATATAACGGTAAATATAACGGTAAATATAACGGTAAATATAACGGTAAATATAACGGTAAATATAACGGTAAATATAACGGTAAATATAACGGTAAATATAACGGTAAATATAACGGTAAATATAACGGTAAATATAACGGTAAATATAACGGTAAATATAACGGTAAATATAACGGTAAATATAACGGTAAATATAACGGTAACTATAACGGTAAATATAACGGTAAATATAACGGTAAATATAACGGTAAATATAACGGTAAATATAACGGTAAATATAACGGTAAATATAACGGTAAATATAACGGTAAATATAACGGTAAATATAACGGTAAATATAACGGTAAATATAACGGTAAATATAACGGTAAATATAACGGTAAATATAACGGTAAATATAACGGTAAATATAACGGTAATTATAACGGTAAATATAAAGGTAAATATAACGGTAAATATAACGGTAATTATAACGGTAAATATAACGGTAAATATAACGGTAAATATAACGGTAAATATAACGGTAAATATAACGGTAAATATAACGGTAAATATAACGGTAAATATAACGGTAAATATAACGGTAAATATAACGGTAAATATAACGGTAAATATAACGGTAAATATAACGGTAACTATAACGGTAAATATAACGGTAAATATAACGGTAAATATAACGGTAAATATAACGGTAAATATAACGGTAAATATAACGGTAAATATAACGGTAAATATAACGGTAAATATAACGGTAAATATAACGGTAAATATAACGGTAACTATAACGGTAAATATAACGGTAAATATAACGGTAAATATAACGGTAAATATAACGGTAAATATAACGGTAAATATAACGGTAAATATAACGGTAAATATAACGGTAAATATAACGGTAAATATAACGGTAAATATAACGGTAAATATAACGGTAAATATAACGGTAAATATAACGGTAAATATAACGGTAAATATAACGGTAATTATAACGGTAATTATAACGGTAATTATAACGGTAATTATAACGGTAATTATAACGGTAATTATAACGGTAATTATAACGGTAATTATAACGGTAATTATAACGGTAATTATAACGGTAATTATAACGGTAATTATAACGGTAATTATAACGGTAATTATAACGGTAATTATAACGGTAATTATAACGGTAATTATAACGGTAATTATAACGGTAATTATAACGGTAATTATAACGGTAATTATAACGGTAATTATAACGGTAATTATAACGGTAATTATAACGGTAATTATAACGGTAATTATAACGGTAATTATAACGGTAATTATAACGGTAATTATAACGGTAATTATAACGGTAATTATAACGGTAATTATAACGGTAATTATAACGGTAAATATAACGGTAAATAAGACCTTATAAATATATTTTTAATCATATTTTAAAATTTATATAATTTCTTATTCCTTTTATATAAATTTTCATACTATGTAGTATAATTAACATATCTAATAATACATATCGCATCTATATTAGATTTAATTTATTATTTAATACAACTAGTTATTTGATTCAAATCATATATAATATATAATATCGTATTTCTGAAGATCAAGAACAGAACAAACAAATGAAACAAGAATCTCTAGAACAACAATTAAGGCAGGGATATTATGAAGTAGATCTTAAGAGTTCAAATAAGAATAGAATGTCTCAGCAATGTATTATTAATCGGTTACGATAGATAAATCATAAACTACACTCAAAATTATTCAGGATGCAATCGAAGTTAACATTTTCAATATAAAATATAAAAAAACCTCAAACCCAGTTATTTTCTGAAAGGAGGTCTAAGATATTTCCTAGACAATTAAATAGACAATTAAACACTACTACTTATCTTCGTGGAAAACGTTATTCTAATAACGAAAATATGTTTCTTGTCACTGTGGCATTCTTCACCAAATCAGTATGATTGACATGAAACAAGGTTTTCGCAATCATATCTTAGAAGGTATAAATAAAAAGTAGCAAAGTTTAATCAGCGTGATCGATTAGATGCAATAGCATTTGACGAGATTTCTATAAAGAAATATCTTATAATGAAAGATTGGATAGTGTTTTAGCGTACGCTGATCTAGGTAACGATGAACGATCAGAAAATAGCAAGTTACGCAACTGTGTTCATGGTTACAAGTACTCAAGGTAGTTCAGGACTCACGATCTCATTTTGCAATGAAAATAGTATACATTTTTATTTCATAATTATATCTGCATGGAATTATATTTTAAACTGTTTATGAATTACCCCTACAAAATACGTAGGCCGTATCTCAATGCTAACCTATTATATTTTAGGACATAGGTCATAAGGCCTTATATTAAACAAGTATTAAATCTTTTTAGATTCGATTATAATCCAACATATTTTGATATGGATTTAAAATAAAGTTTTAAAAATAAGTGACTGTAGTCACTTATTTTATTTAGTAAAAATTATAATTATTACTAAATTAAATGTTGAAACATGTATTTATATAAATAAATATTAATTAAGAAGTTATTTACGTTTAGAGATAATATTATAAAACAAATTGTATTAATTAATATAAATATACATAATTAATATATATATATATGTATATATATATATATATAAATTGATAATACAAACTTCATTTATATGATCTGTAATATTTAAATATGAAGTTTGTTTATCAAATATGATATCGTAGTTATGTTATATAATATATATAAAGAGTATAACTTAAGTGATTATTCATATTAATATTATTAAATATCGAAATGTATTGATCTCTAAATATATTTATATGTATATATACATATACATATATATATATATATATATATATATATATATATATATGTATATGTATAATTACGAGTTTAACTATATTAAATGTCTTGAAATTGTATAACATTTTATTTAGTTTACAAATTCACCAATATAACTATATTTGCAAACGTTAATTTTACTATTATAGCAACATTAAACTACATTAAACTACAGTAAACTACATTAAACTACATTAAACTACATTAAAATACATTGAACTACATTAAACTACATTAAACTACATTAAACTACATTAAACTACATTAAACTACATTAAACTACATTAAACTACATTAAACTACATTAAACTACATTAAACTACATTAAACTACATTAAACTACATTAAACTACATTAAACTACATTAAACTACATTAAACTACATTAAACTACATTAAACTACATTAAACTACATTAAACTACATTAAACTACATTAAACTACATTAAACTACATTAAACTACATTAAACTACATTAAACTACATTAAACTACATTAAACTACATATATCTATAATTATGTATACACATCAAACTTTCACATATAAGGATACAATAATTTATATTGAAAATGATCTACTGCTAACATACTTCCCATTATTAATGAATGCATCTAATCGACATAAGCCGTACATACGCCTACAAATCACATACCATCCGACATACGTTCACCACTTATTCTCCGTACTATATATCATCTAGGCCAACACCTAAATCCATACTTATCTCCCGTGAGTTATCTCACATTAATCTCATATTATGGATCTCACCACGTTCGTAAATTAGAAAAATTAATAGTTTAGAATATCCATTTTGAATTTAGAATACCAACAGTTGTATTACTCACTAAATATTAATAAAGTTATAATATTAAAGACTGGGATTAATTTATTAAAATATTATTTTCTGTATGATATATATAGGAAATAAAAACATATTAATACATATATGAGTTGTTAAAATTATTAATTAATATGATTTGGTAGTTATGAAGGATATTTATTTATATTTAACATGTATATATATTTATATTTAGCAATAATAATACAATTTATTAATAACATAATATTACATATATTTATTTGTATTTTAAAAATAATTGCCTGTAATTAATATACACCTATAGGTGTATATTACTATAGTAACATATGTTATAATTATTTTAATACTAATATTCGCAGTATGTATATAATATTATTATAATTTATAATTGTGTTTCCATATATGTATAATTAGTAATTATTGTAATTATTTTATAGTTGTAATTATTAATTACAAATATATCTATACAACCTTGTGTTATATTTTCTTTCCCTATCGCAATTACAAAATATATAGAAATAATGATAAACTGTGATTTTAGAGACATTTTATTAATATATCAGTAATATTAAAATGTATATTTATTTTAGATATTTATTATTATTATTTAAAAAATTAAACAATCAATCTTAAATCATATTTAATAATATTCATCTACTATTATAGAGTATAACTTAGAAATAACAAATATATTAATTTATATAAGTTCTGTATTATTAAAACTGTAATAATCTACAGTATAATCTTGTTAGACCACTACTACTACTACTACTACTACTACTACTACTACTACTACTACTACTACTACTACTACTACTACCGCTACCGCTACCGCTACCGCTACCGCTACCGCTACCGCTACCGCTACCGCTACCGCTACCGCTGCCGCTGCTACTGCTACTGCTACTACTACTGCTACTACTACTACTACTACTACTACTACTACTACTACTACTACTACTACTACTGCTACTACTACTGCTACTACTACTACTACTACTACTACTACTACTGCTACTACTACTGCTACTACTACTACTACTACTACTACTACTACTACTACTACTACTACTACTACTACTACTACTACTACTACTACTACTACTACTACTACTACTACTACTACTACTACTACTACTACTACTACTACTACTACTACTACTACTACTACTACTACTACTACTACTACTACTACTACTACTACTACTACAACTACTACTACTACTACTACTACTACTACTACTACTACTACTAATTTTTTTACAGAAATATCTTTGAATACTTATCAACTTGATTACATCTTCCAATATACAAACGCTTTTATAAAATAGGTTGCTTAATTATATTGTAATCATTAACCATTACTAAGTACCACATTTCATATGGTAATTATGATAATTGTTAATTATTAATTAATATAATATAAATACATATATGTATTTTTAAATATATAAATTAAATTTATTTATTGTGAATCATATATTCTTTAGTAATATAATGTTACATATAATTTTAGTATATAATTGTTTTCTTTGTGATAATTAATGTAATAATTAAGGAAGATATTTGAATTTACCAGATAATTCAAGATCAAGTTTAAATAAAGCTAGTAAAATAAAATTAGTGTCAAATATATAATCAGTAATATAGAATCAAATATATAATCTTCAATGAAAAATATTTTTTTTAAATCTACATCGTCCATAATTGAAAATTATGCTATCTATTAACTACTATCAGAACAATTTGTATTTTACCCAACTAATCAAATTCTTTAACAATTCCTACATCTTATTACATATTAGATAGTTAATTAAAATAATTGATATTAATGTATTTAATGCATAAAACATGGTCAATACCAGGAATATCTTACACTTAATTCAGGGAACAAATATGTGTATTTAGCTAAACTAAATTATTGTTTAAATTATATATATATTATATATTATATATATAAAATTACGTTGAAGATAGAGCGGTTATAACCGCTCTATCTTCAACGTAATTTTAATTTCTATATTATTTATATTGCATGAATTAATCTTAATTACTCTATTGTACAACACACATATTAAATTTATTTAGATATCTTCCCCGTACCGATGTAGATGTCATTATGATGACCAAAACCAGATCTGGGTAGATTAAATACGAATACTGTGCTATTATTTTTCAATTTTATAGATACTTCGAAATTTGATGTAGTTTAAAAATATATATTTTATAATTGTAATTCCTTTCAGTAGATTAAACATTTATTTATTCCATTTTTCTACATGTTTTTCATGCGCTATTTATAAATTAAATATACTTACAAATATATATTTTATAATTGTAATTACTTTCAGTAGATTATAACAATTTATTTATTCAATAATTCAATTTTGCGCTATGTAAAATTTGGTCGATCTGAACTACATACGAATTTTAATTTTAGAGATAATAGCGAATAGTAATATAGAAAGATTTCGTCAGTCCTTTTTTGTTATTTTATTTATTACAAATTAATTACAATAGTGCATTTCTATTTTGATGTATTAAATACTCCGGTAGAATAAATTTAAACATAGAATAATTTACAACTTTAAAAGATGTAAATTCAGAACATTAATATGTGGGTTTGGGTTTGGATATTAAGATTTTAAAGAAAGTCCGTTGCGATGGGGCTAGTAATAAATGTAAATAATAATAAATAAAAATAAATAAAATAAACAAGTAAGGTCTGATAAAGAATATAATGTTATATATATACATATTTGAGTCACATGAGTTATATTATTTATAATTATTAATTTTATAATAACTAATATTAATTTAAAATATAATTATAATTGATTAGGTTGTAAAAAATTATTATTAGAAATCAAATATTATGACTAGATAAATGCATATTGTATACCTTACGTAGGAAAATGATTTATACTGTTTTATAAGATTTATGAAAGTTAATCTAAATTGAATTTTATTCATATAATAAATTGAATAATTTTTGTTACTTCTAAATGTTCTATTATAGTTAGAATTGATTGGAATATTTGTTATAACTATATATTTAATATAACATATATTTTTAATATAGATCATTCTTATTTTATTATATAATAAATATATTTATATCATTTATATAAAATAAAAAATATAATAGTCAAATATTTATTTTCTTATTTGAAAATATTATATATATATATTTTCTTAGTAATCATATATTTTCTCATACCATACCAACTATTGAATAACATCTCGGATTTGTATTCGAAAACATTAAATGTACTCTACATTTTCACTAAATATGCGATTTAAGAGATTGATAATCGTGACTCAAATATTTGATTTAATTATAATTTATTATATTAAAAGTTATTGCGAGATAATATTTATTGAAATAATATTTTCATTAATACTACGATAACAATTATATTAATTATATATTATATACGATAACAAATTATTTATCAATCAAATTCAATATTTTGATATTTTTGTGGAAATTTCTTCAGCGATTGCAGAAAATCTAACATTTGAAACCTTGACGCCTCGGATTCGCTGAAATATTTAGTTATTCATTTTATTTTGTTGTAATAATGTGGGAATAAAGTAAGAATAAATTGTTTCTTTTAATTAAATTAAATAAAGAATATTAAATATTAAAGTAATAAGGGGTCAAATACATACTTCTGATTACATCATTGATAGAATAAAGTGCATGCATAATGAAACTGTACAAATGCATACAAATATGTATGCATAGTTAAACTTGTTTAAAATTGTCCTATTTTAGTGTTATTCATTGAGAATGATTATCCTGGTTAACTTACATAAATTAGAAATACACATTCCAGGAAAACTAAACAAATACAATATATTTATAAGACATATAAATTACATCTATAATATTAAAATAGTTAAATTGGTAAAAAAATAATTTGTTAAAAATTATTCTTGTAATTTTAAATATTTTGATATATTAATAATTTTTTAAAAAATTTTTCTAATTTATTAAACATTAAATATTTTATCCCAAATTAGTTTGTATTCCTTTTATTATATTATTGTTTATGATGTATTTGATTAATTGTATATTATTAAATAATAGTTCTCATACCAAGTTATACTGCTCCTGAAGAATATTTAATATTACTGGAGGTGTGACAAGACCGGATCTCTGTTATATACACTTGACATGAAGTATTTTCCCGATTTAGTAAAATATAATTTAATATTAAAAAATATCTATTATTTTATTTCATTATTTTGCATTTGCATTTGATGGCTATATATAATATATTGCATAGTATAATATATATATACTAAATATATCATAAGAGGGATTCCCAACATTTTATATTCAGCGATTCAAAATAAAAAATGAAATATCCCAAAAAGTTAAAAAAAATTCTTCTATATTATTATTTCAAAAAATATGGCACCAATGAATAATCTATGAAATACAATATCTATGAATGTGTAATATATGATATAGCATTAGTTACTATTACTGGATATAGCATTAGTTACTATTACTGGATATAGCATTAGTTACTATTACTGGATGTAGCATTAGTTACTATTACTGGATGTAGTATTAGTTACTATTACTGGATGTAGCATTAGTTACTATTACTGGATGTAGTATTAGTTACTATTACTGGATGTAGCATTAGTTACTATTACTGGATGTAGCATTAGTTACTATTACTGGATGTAGCATTAGTTACTATTACTGGATGTAGCATTAGTTACTATTACTAGATGTAGCATTAGTTACTATTACTGGATGTAGCATTAGTTACTATTACTGGATATAGCATTAGTTACTATTACTGGATATAACATTAGTTACTATTACTGGATGTAGCATTAGTTACTATTACTGGATGTAGCATTAGTTACTATTACTGGATATAGCATTAGTTACTATTACTGGATATAGCATTAGTTACTATTACTGGATATAACATTAGTTACTATTACTGGATGTAGCATTAGTTACTATTACTGGATATAGCATTAGTTACTATTACTGGATATAGCATTAGTTACTATTACTGGATATAGCATTAGTTACTATTACTGGATATAGCATTAGTTACTATTACTGGATGTAGTATTAGTTACTATTACTGGATATAGCATTAGTTACTATTACTGGATGTAGCATTAGTTACTATTACTGGATGTAGCATTAGTTACTATTACTGTATATAGCATTAGTTACTATTACTGGATATAGCATTAGTTACTATTACTGGATATAGCATTAGTTACTATTACTGGATGTAGCATTAGTTATTATTACTGGATGTAGCATTAGTTACTCTTACTGGATATAGCATTAGTTACTATTACTGGATATAGCATTAGTTACTATTACTGGATATAGCATTAGTTACTATTACTGGATATAGCATTAGTTACTATTACTGGATGTAGTATTAGTTATTATTACTGGATGTAGTATTAGTTACTATTACTATCACAATGCTTAGGTCAAGTTTTCAGAGATACTAAATTGAATTAATATGCATATTATTATTATTAATTAATATGTAATTTCTCTATATAATTAAAAAGTTCCCATGAACTATATAAGTATACATTATATTATGTTTCATAATCCATGGTTTGGGTAGCTCTTATCTATACAAACTCGATAATTTCCCCTTGTTCAATAGATTTCGATGTATGTCCCAATCGAATGATTGCTGCTGTCCTACATATTTCTTGGAGGTCGCTCCCAGTCTGACCATCGGTCAACTCACTCAGTCTAGCAATATCAACATCCGGAGACAGCTAGATGAAAGTTTTATAGATTAGAAGGTATAATTATTTCAGAATATGATAAAAGGTATTATAAAAAAGAAAATATGTAATCGAATTGTTATTTATATATTAAAATAATTTATTAAGATATTCGATTAAAGGTACATCAAATTATATATCTATTTTTTAAACTAAGTTTGCAATAATATATATATAAAATTCACATAATTAAATATTATAAGCATAAATATAATATTTTATTCGTATTAACCTAGAATTGAATTAAAACATCTAACCTTTTCATCTTTAAGAATAATAGATAGAATATGTTCTCTAGCTTTGCTATCCTATGAAATTATAGTTTAGGAATGACTATGACCAGTAATTAATCATGTATTAGTCATGTATTAGTCATGTATTAATTCATGTATTAGTCATGTATTAATTCATGTATTAATCATGTATTAGTCATGTATTAGTCATGTATTAATTCATGCATTAGTCATGTATTAATTCAAAAAATGCAAATTTTTAAATACTAAATACATATATAGAAATTATTTTTGTATAATATACTAATTAATGTTATGGAACAGAAAAAATATCCAATGCTTATATCTATTATTTTATATATTATTTCTATATATATTTATCACTTTACACATAATTTACATATTTTGCAAAATTATTAAAAATAAATATTCATTTAGTTCAATGCGTCTGAAATTTAGATTCAATTCAAAGATATGTTATGATCTAGTCTACTAACAGGAGGTCCCACATAATAATTAGCAGGCATTCGTCTTAATATAGCTGGATCAATATCCTACAAATAATGCATGGAATAAATACGGGTTATATGACTTGCATTTATAATAATATATAATATAAAGCTATATATAAATGTATACAATCTTGAATTATTTACTATAAAGACAATTCAAAAATATTAAATGGTATAATATATTATTTAAAACGAAAGTATCAAATGTCAATCCATAGATATAACAAATGTATAAAAATAAGAGAAATAATGGAATTTTATCTGATTTGAAAAAAATTCATGTACATATATTAAAAACTATTAATATAATATGATACAATTCTGATACAATTATGATACTTCTTTTCTATTGGTAGCTCCAATCACAATGATTTTATTATCTTTGTCAGAGTTCAAACCGTCCCACAAGGTCATGAATTGTGTCTTTATAGTTCCAGTAGCTTCGTGATCATTTGATGACCGTGTACGTAGGAAAGAATCTGTTAAAAATATAAACAATCTCTTAATTTAGGATGGGATAAGATAATATTATATTTGAAATCAAATTGTTTTTACATATCTCCATAATAATCAAATTGAATTTTAATAATATTATTTATAATCATATATATATCATTATAACATATAATAGATCTTATGCTGTGTTATAAAGAGAAATGTATAAGAGATAGAAGAGTGTTGGTAATATTATAATCAGCATATATATTATATTTCCTACAATGCAAATTATTATTGATACTTTAATATATTTATAGACACACTATTAACATACTATTAGTATTCCAAATTAGGGCTCTTATTCATAATTGAACAATTGTATATAGTAAAAGTATGTTAATAGTGTATTTAATAAATACATATATATATATGAAAATAGCAATTTATTTATTACATTGAATCACTTTCCTGCACTTTGAACAATTATTAAAAAACAACTAGCCTAGTTGGGAAATTCCATTTATTGCAATCATTTATATCGCCTATCATATGCTAACCAAATTTTTATATAGTTTTTATATGACCTTTGTATAACCTTGTCTAAAACTAGTGTGCCTAATACATATATACATATATACGCCTTATTTTCTAAAACCAATAACCACTAATTACTAACTAACTAACCAATATAACTAATTAACTAACTAACTTTATATAACTAACTAACCAATTTCATCAATAAAAATGATTGTTGGAGATATCTTGCTTGCCTAAATGAAATTTATAGTAAATATAGTTCACAAATATTATAAAATATATAAAAATACATTTTGTCACATATTAATTATAATTTTAAAAATACTATTATTATTATTAATTGATTTATTGGGTTTGGGTTGAAAAATGAAAAGAATAACACCAAAAGGTCACTTTCACAAAATTAATAAAATATCTTAATATTTATCTCAGAGAAATGATATGAAAAATAAACTATACACTTATTAATATAACTTTGTAAGAAATTATCTATTAATTAACTTACTATCACATAACTTAATTACTTTATTACATTATTTGTTATATTAAAATTGAAATAAAGTTATCGCATGTCAATTATTGTTTTTAGAATTAACCAAAGAGAATATTGCTTCTACTCTCTTCTGCGATTCACCAAACCACTTGTCCATCATCGACGAGATCTGCAGATTGATGAAGTGAGCGTCTGCAATGAAGAGTGCATCAACTAAAGACATTCGTTCACTACAACCACGACAACAATAATAACAATAAGTGTTGTCACAATGCAATCATTTAGAAAAAACATATTTATCAACCTAATTAATATAATCGCTAGTTGAACCTGAGGCTTTCGCTATTGCTTTCGCTAGCATAGTTTTTCCGCATCCTGGGGGTCCGTACAATAACACACCTAGAGAGAAACGTATTATTGTGATTATACACGAATGAGTATTTATATATTTAGTTAGAAATCTTAATGAAATATTAATGTTAGCTTTTCTAAATTTGTCTACAGTAAATAAGATTGTCTCCCTCCCCTGTCTAAAGTAAATAAGAATGTCTCCCTCCCATGTCTATAGTAAATAAGACTGTGTCCTTCTGTGTCCATAGTAAATAAGACTGTCTCCCTCCCCTGTCTACATAAAATAAGACTGTCTCCCTCCCTTGTCTATAATAATAAGACTGTCTCCCTCCCCTGTCTATAGTAAATAAGACTGTCTCCCTTCCCTGCCTATAGTAAATAAGACTGTCATCCTTCCCTGTCTATAGCAAATAAGACTGTCTCCCTTCCCTGTCTATAGTAAATAAGACTGTCTCCCTCTGTGTCTATAGTAAATAAGACTGTCTCCCTCCCCTGTCCATAGTAAATAAGACTGTCTCCCTTCCCTGTCTATAGTAAATAAGACTGTCTCCCTTCCCTGTCTATAGTAAATATGACTGTCTCCCTTCCCTGTCTATAGTAAATAAGACTGTCTCCCTCCCCTGTCCATAGTAAATAAGACTGTCTCCCTTCCCTGTCTATAGTAAATAAGACTGTCTCCCTTCCCTGTCTATAGTAAATAAGACTGTCTCCCTTCCCAGTCTATAGTAAATAAGACTGTCTCCCTCTGTGTCTATAGTAAATAAGACTGTATCCCTTCCCTGTCTATAATATCGCAGACCTTTGGGTGGACGTACAAGTTTCGAAGCAAACCGTCGGTTAATAAAAGGCAGTAAAATACTTTCGTTGATGTCGGAGACAATGCCGTCGAGACCGCCGATGCACGACCAAGTGACGTCGAGAGATTGGGGATCGATGAGATCGCCGGCTATGCAGAGTTCGTAGTCGTTCAGCTGATGAAGCAGTTTATGTAAACGCAGCCGACTTACTACACACGATAGAGTACGTTCTGGCATTATAATTATAGTACGAGGCGTACATTGTACAGTGTACATTGTACAGTGCACAACGTACATTGTACAGTGTACATTGTACAGTGTACAACGTAAGAATGAGTTAATTAATCAATATAAAAACCTGGTCAATTAAATTGTGTTTTAATTAACATGCTAATGACTAAACTTACGTCTAATTTATTAATGTTCAATATTTTCAAGAGTTTTTTTGCCTGTTGAAAGAAGAATGTGAATATCAAAAACTAACGAAACAATTTGTTTATAAGACAGAATTCGCTACGAGTAAAAATAGTAATGGGTACCTTTTTTTTCACCTTCTCCTTATCTTTGTGAGTCGGATCCAGAGATTTCATAAACCAATTCATTGTATAATAAGAAATCACCAAGGAAACGGTGAGCCCAAGGGCAGAGCGTAATAAAGAGGTCATTTGAGAGTTACTCATCATTATTGAAACTATTAATTATATAATGGGGTTATAATCTGAAAAATGCAAAATAATTCATATATTAATGAATGTAATTATATTAAAAATCATTACAATATAAAATTATAAGATGAAATTACGATATAAAAGTTATATATGTTATATGTGTATAATTTGTATCCTTTTTGAATTATGAAAAAGTATGCATCACTGATACCAATTCTTGTTTTACATTGTTTAATATCTACTATTGTTTTCTATAATTCAAAATTGTTATTTTATATAATATTGTCATTATAGTGACTATAATTTATTAAATTATTTAGCCTAATTATTTAATATAAGTATAAATATCAGTTCGTAACAAATTTAAATTGCTATCACAATCGATTTGGTCAGATAATTTGTTCATGAAACAATTTAATTTCACTCTATTACTATAAATTTGTAGTTTATTCAATAATATATCAATATGTTTTCGTTGTCATTTATCAAATAATCCTTATCAAATAAATATTAAATATACCCATAATGTATTTAACTTAACAATAAAAACATATTTCATTACACTTTAAATCCCTGAAAATAGATTCCATGAATGAAAACAATTTAAAACAGAAGAAAAACTAGAAACATGAAGTCAGTGTAAACACTTTATTATAAATTCTATATATTATATGTTTAAAATAAAAATGAATTAATTAAAAATTAAAAATTAAAAATATAAAAACAAATTAAATTATTCATAGTTAGAAATTAATTTGAAAGTTCAGTTCAGTTTGTAATTAGAGATAATGGAATTCCCATGTGTTATTAACTAAAACTATATTTATCCCAGAGTCAAGTCTACATTGTTTACATTGTATTGAGATAAGTAGTATATATATATATATATAATATATGAGTTTGTTAAAATAAATAATATAACATCTAATTTAAAATTACAAAACATTGAAGTATTGTATCATTGGACCATTATTATTTATTATTTTTATTAATGATATATATATATATATATTTATATTTATAATTCGATAGTAAGAAAATCAGTTTTATATGCAGATGACACTTTTGTGAAAATTTCTACAAAAACTAACTTAATATTAGAAAATAATTTAAGAACAAATATTAATATAGTTACAAAGTGGTTTTATAATAATAAATGAAAGGTAAATATATAATATTATTATTATTATATTAAATTATAATAATACTGTATTTGATATAAAAATAAATAATATACCTAGTGAAATATTATAAATTCCTCGGAAATTATATAAATAATAAATTAAACTTATTAACATAAATATAAATAAAATTTCAAAATTAATAAATTTATTATAAAAGGTAACAGGCATCTAAAATATTATCAATTAATTCATTAAAACAAATGTTTGTTTTCTATTGAAATCTTAGGTACTACTTATGAATATAATATCAATAGATTAAATATATTACAAAAAAAGATAATAATATTACTAAATTATCGAATATACTATTTAAATCAAATAATATTTTCAAATTTAATCACATACTAGAATACCGGAGTATTAAATTAATTTATAGTGTATATAATAATAATGTACCATCATAAATTAACTACTTGAATTGAACAGTAGGCAGAAATACATCAATTCTGTAACTCAAAAAAACAAATTAAAAAAGATCAAATAATATATGCATATGAACTAAAAACTTTGGAACATATTAAATACCAAGTTTAAAAATATTAAATTTAAAATAATTTTAAAAATTATTAAAAAAATATTATAACTTCTTATTAGATTTTCAAAAAAGCATATAATAGCTATATACTATATCCCCAAAGAAATGTAAACCTACTTTATTCAGGCAACCACCTTCAGGCTGTTGGCTCCTTATGACACAAAGAAAATTAAAAGAGTGCGGATGTAGGTCTATAATTGTAAATGGATATGAACAATATATTTTTATTTTATTTTATTATATATTATATAAAAATTAATTATTATTATTATTAAAAAATTTAATTTTATTACACATTTATATATTGTACATTATTTTTATTCTTTGAGTTTATTAATTAATATTATTTATTATATTATATTATATTATTATCTATTGTAGATTACCATATCCCCTGATAAGATGAAGTTTATGAAGAAATAACATTCGCAGAAAAAAATTAGATTTTAGATGTAGATTGATGATCTACTTTAATATAGGATTGGCAATCACCTGCAGACCATTACCCCATACCTGGAACATTGCAAAGAACATTACGGGTGTGTGTATTTATTATTGTAAAGGATACATTTATTGTATTGTAAATTATTAAATTTTATTTAGCGATAAATTTACAACTTTATTTCACCTTTATTATTTAGTATCAAAGCTAAGTTATCAATTAAGTTATTAAAGATAATATTATATTAAGTTATTAAAGATAATATTAAATTAAGTTATCAAAGATAAAATTATTAATAACTTTTTAATTTTTGATAGCAATCTTTGGGTTATATTATTTTTATATTATTATATTATTAATCCAATAAATTAATTAATAATAATACTAAAGAAAATATAACTTTAGCATATAATTATAATTAATCTATTTATAACCCTAATGACAGTTATCCAGTTTTAAACAAATACAATTCTGATATATTCTTCAAATTAAATATAAACTAAAATGTTTACGAAATTTTAAAATTAATAATTTTATGAATTAAAAGTAAATGCTAATAATTATATTTATTATTCAAATTATTTTAGGGATGTAACTGGTTATAGCATAATGCTGAGGCTTCTTAAAGGAAACATTATTTATGAGAAAAGATAATAGAACGCTTTTGATACAATTCTTTAAAATTAACAATATATGAAACGAACACATCTGAAAGACTGTTGATTAATGTGTCATTATCTATAATGTAGTAGTTATAGTTATAGTTATAAATATTACTACATATAAATATATATACATAAAGTATTGAAATATTAAATATGAAAAAAAAAATAAAATTTGAATTTTTTATATATTTTTTTATAAATTAAATAATTTTAATATATTAATATATATTTATGAAATTAATCAATACATATACTAATAATATATTACTTTTATAGATTTAATTCTTCTAGTCAATTTAAATATATATTATTATCGTTTTAACACTTTTTTATAATTGCATTTAATTCTAAATTTTTAAATTTAGTATGGTTATGATTTATTTATTCATTAAATAAAATAATATTATAATGATATTCGAAATAATTAATTTAAATTATAAATATAAGCTCACAAATTTAAAACATTATTCTAATACATAATTGCATATTAATTATTGATGTACAAAAAAATTAAACTCTGGTGTATAATATATTTAAGTAAGTTATTTGTTAACATTTGTAAATTTTAGATATTAAAAATAATTATAAAAAAAAATATATGAATGAGAATATAAAAAAATATCATTTATATTTTATTCTAATAGTTAAATTTGATCTCTTCATGGACTGAAGCTAAAGAGGTCATGAATATAACCATTCTTTATAAAGAAATAGTTACTTGAACCAATTATTACGAAATATAGAACTATTATAATATATATACTAATGAATATTTCTTTATCCATCATATATTAATTATATTCTACATATACGATTACATATAATATACTAATATACAAAATACTAATGAATTTCTTCAAAATGTATAAAATTAAAGATTTCCTGGATAGCAAATTTTTATTTTACTATTGTTATTCTAAAACATTATTAATTCATATAATTCACTAAAATTTATAATATTGAAACATTATTCAAAACATTATTCTAATACATAATTGCATATTAATTATTGATGTACAAAAAAATTAAACTCTGGTGTATAATATATTTAAGTAAGTTATTTGTTAACATTTGTAAATTTTAGATATTAAAAATAATTATAAAAAAAAATATATGAATGAGAATATAAAAAAATATCATTTATATTTTATTCTAATAGTTAAATTTGATCTCTTCATGGACTGAAGCTAAAGAGGTCATGAATATAACCATTCTTTATAAAGAAATAGTTACTTGAACCAATTATTACGAAATATAGAACTATTATAATATATATACTAATGAATATTTCTTTATCCATCATATATTAATTATATTCTACATATACGATTACATATAATATACTAATATACAAAATACTAATGAATTTCTTCAAAATGTATAAAATTAAAGATTTCCTGGATAGCAAATTTTTATTTTACTATTGTTATTCTAAAACATTATTAATTCATATAATTCACTAAAATTTATAATATTGAAACATTATTCAAAACATTATTCTAATACATAATTGCATATTAATTATTGATGTACAAAAAAATTAAACTCTGGTGTATAATATATTTAAGTAAGTTATTTGTTAACATTTGTAAATTTTAGATATTAAAAATAATTATAAAAAAAAATATATGAATGAGAATATAAAAAAATATCATTTATATTTTATTCTAATAGTTAAATTTGATCTCTTCATGGACTGAAGCTAAAGAGGTCATGAATATAACCATTCTTTATAAAGAAATAGTTACTTGAACCAATTATTACGAAATATAGAACTATTATAATATATATACTAATGAATATTTCTTTATCCATCATATATTAATTATATTCTACATATACGATTACATATAATATACTAATATACAAAATACTAATGAATTTCTTCAAAATGTATAAAATTAAAGATTTCCTGGATAGCAAATTTTTATTTTACTATTGTTATTCTAAAACATTATTAATTCATATAATTCACTAAAATTTATAATATTGAATAATAATTATGATTCATTATTAATAATAATATTAATATACTGTATATATAACTTAATAAAAAAGGTAAGATGTATGCGAATACATGAATACTATAATTATAATAAAATGTAGAAAATTTTAAAAATGGAATTTTAAAAAATGTCTTGGAAACTAAATGATGACATGTAAAATATGTCAATGGCAACTATTAATTGAATACATAAATCGCAATATATTTTGCATATGTTATAAGTGAAATTTCATATTATATATATATATTTAATTATATAATTCACTTACAAATACATGATATATAATTGTATTTATATTTTATATTATACAATTTTGTATTTATTATATGTACTTAGTATAAGTGATTATGTGCTATGTGAAAATATAGTAACATTGTACAAATATCACTACTTTATGTACTTACATCTAATAAATGGTTATTCAGTCCCTGATAACTAATGGTATAGCCGTTTATATCAGTATTCTTAATTATTATAATGGTATAAGTTTCCTACTTCATAAAAGTAAAAATTACATTTTATTATAAAACTTTATCATCGGAATTTATTTCAAATAAAAACTGCAAACACTTTTTATTAAATTGTTCATTATTATATATACGTTGAGATTTCCAAGTACTGATTATATATCGGATTGCATAGGTGATGATATAGGTTAAAAAATTTAAAGTCTATATATTATAATGTATCTGTCTACGTTTTTTCAAGATTATCTTTAAAATAATATTTTAACCAAAAGAAAGTTAATATATTTTAATTTAATTGTTTATGTATATCAACATTATTAAATATTAATTTTCTATATCAAATTATATCCAATACCTTCTAATAGTATGCAAATAATAGTTTAAACGTAGATATGTTAGCAATTTTAATTTTTAAACTAACTTTTTTATCAATTCATCGAATATTCTTAAGATGGATTCAATATTCTATAAATTAACTTAATATATATTATTATATAGATTAAAATTAACTATATAAATAATGGAATTTTTAGAAAATGAAAAATATGAGTCTATTATAATTAAAAAATTAAATAAACTATTTCATACCGGAGGTTCTAAATGTTATACCAAGATTATTATAATCATAGATTTATCGTTTTTCACTATAGATTTTGATTATGGTAATATAAATCTATGTTTATACAAGTACAATTTATGTCAGCAATGGATATAGACTATATGCATAACTGATTAATTAAATTCTCCGTTATCTCTATATATAATCTATAGATTATATACGATTTTAGACATTGATTATGAGAATACAAATTAAGATAATAACTATTACAGCCAAAGATATTTTACATTTTTTGTTGTCTTAAAATTATTCTATTTCTAACAGAAGATACGTTATTGAATAGTACACTCTTTACAGTCATATAATAAAACAATACACCATATTTTGAGTTTTAGATTCTATCCCACACAACAATCTATACTAGTATCTAATAGCCATTACTCTTTATGCTTGGATAATTACTCATGCACGAAGTGCATTGCACATTTGTCATCTATTGAATAGATTCTATTGATTCTATTCACATCATAGATTTTGATTATGTAAATCCGAAATTATATCTGGCCCGATTATCAGTTATAATGTAATATAATTATCAGTAACTATGTATATCTATTTAATAAATAATTTATTAAATCTTTTCACAAATTAAGAAATATAATCTATGATTAATTATAATTAATACAAAATTGTAATTTAATAGTAAACAATATAATACAAATAATCAGATAATTTTAAAGATATTTTTTTATTGATAAATTAAATACATAAATTAAACATAATAGTATTACTTTTATTTATGACAATATATACAAATAATGATATTCCAAGAATGAGAAATTTTGAAGTGTACAAAATGATTTATATTCTTATAAAATATTTCAAGACATTTAGTTAATGAAAATATTAAATTGCCTATAATACCTGTAAGTAAATATTATTAAAAATATCACTACTGAACGTTGATATAAATAGTATTACTTTGACAAAATGCATCTTAGAATGTCTCCTACTTTATATTCAAACATCATCCGCATCAATATTACAGGGCTGAAGATACATGGACAGCATTAGAATTTATAGCAATTCTATTAATATACAAAATAAAATATATTTATAGAATTCAATGTAATTATTAGCTATTATTAGTATCGGTAAAAAAATGACACAAATATTGCATCAGTTTAGTAAAATATTACGAATTTCTCTAAGCGTTTGAATTATCTACTTTTGGTTGACCGTCGTTATCGGAGAGCAACGAGAGCACGCCGGCGTGTACCATGTCGAGGTGTTCGTCCTGGTGATCCAGGGGCGCAACCCTTCGCATCGCCGCCGCCAGTTGGTATAGATAATCGCGGTTGGCACCAGATGGCCCGTGCGCCCTAGCTATCCGTCGACACAGTTCGTTTAGGGATGATTCGCCGACGTAAAACGGGTTCACCGAGGAATCCTCTACACCTGGTCGAGGGAAAGCCGATGAAAATCACCGAAGAGCGTTCTATGCTCAGTAAGATTCGTGGGACCTTAGATTTATCTCGGATATTACATTGATTACAAGAATATGATAATTAAGTTTGTGATCAAATGGTCTCAATATTATGAATGTTGTAGAGAATATAGTATGAATGTTATAGAGAATTGTAAATATAGAGAATATAGAGAATTAGAAATATGGAGAATTGTAAGTATAATATCCATGAGTAGAATACATAGAAAATACAGTTAGATCATCGCTAAAAGCGATTAACAGAAGAGATCTTGGAGATGTCATTGAAAACTTAAATTAATACAAAATTGATGTAATCTTTAGATAAATTCCTGAATAATGGTTATGAAGAATGGTTATTGTTATGAAGAATGGTTATGGTTATGAAGAATGTGGTTATGGTTATGAAGAATGTTTATTGTTATGAAGAATGGTTATTGTTATGAAGAATGGTTATTGTTATGAAGAATGGTTATTGTTATGAAGAATGGTTATTGTTATGAAGAATGGTTATTGTTATGAAGAATGGTTATGGTTATGAAGAATGGTTATGGTTATGAAGAATGGTTATTGTTATGAAGAATGGTTATTGTTATGAAGAATGGTTATTGTTATGAAGAATGGTTATGGTTATGAAGAATGGTTATGGTTATGAAGAATGGTTATTGTTATGAAGAATGGTTATTGTTATGAAGAATGGTTATGGTTATGAAGAATGTTTATTGTTATGAATAATGGTTATGGTTATGAAGAATGGTTATGAAGAATGGTTATTGTTATGAAGAATGGTTATTGTTATGAAGAATGGCTATTGTTATGAAGAATGGTTATTGTTATGAAGAATGGTTATGATTATGAAGAATGGTTATGGTTATGAAGAATGGTTATGATTATGAAGAATGGTTATTGTTATGAAGAATGGTTATGGTTATGAAGAATGGTTATGATTATGAAGAATGGTTATGGTTATGAAGAATGGCTATGATTATGAAGAATGGTTATTGTTATGAAGAATGGTTATGGTTATGAAGAATGGTTATGATTATGAAGAATGGTTATTGTTATGAAGAATGGTTATGATTATGAAGAATGGTTATTGTTATGAAGAATGGTTATGGTTATGAAGAATGGTTAAGGTTATGAAGAATGGTTATTGTTATGAAGAATGGTTATGGTTATGAAGAATGGTTATGGTTATGAAGAATGGTTATGATTATGAAGAATGGTTATGAAGAATTGTTATGGTTATGAAGAATGGTTATTGTTATGAAGAATGGTTATGGTTATGAATTCTCAGAATAAAGGTGGATCTTATTTACTTAAAATATATATAATATTGCAATTAATAAATCTAACCTATGTAAATATTAAGTTTGAATGGAGTTTTTCCTTGACTATTTGGGTAAAAAGTAGTCTGAAATAATTACAATAAATATCATAATTAATAATAATCTATTTATTTTAACTCTATTAACTAAAATTATTAAAACGTAGATAATTGTTAATACTCACAATAAAATAAATTTGACTATTGAAAGTATTAGTAATATATGATTATAAACCACTATATCATATCATATCAAATAATATATATTATATAGTTCCTTATCATTAACCTCAGTAATATTATAGCCATCCTTTTCTCTGTAATCCAAATCTCGTCTGACTTTATCTTCAAATTCTTCACTTATTACAAAAGCAACTCCAAATACTTTCTACATTTAAATTATAAAATATATTGTAAATTAAATAAAAATACCTATAATTATATAGATTGAAGGAGATCAAAATTGAATTAAAAATTATATCTATATTTATTCATATAATAATTTATATACTAACGTTATCATCAAAAGAAGGAATTAAAGTTACCACTCGTCCTGGCTGTAATGTAAATTAATCATATTTAGTATAGGATCATTCTATATTAAATAAGATGAACATAGTATCGTGAAAGTAAAGATGAATTTACACTATCTGTGACCTAACTGATTATTAGCGTGTGAGAAATTAATTATATTATTTAGGTCATAACTTATTGAAAAATTAAGTTAATTATGGTTTATTAAAGATTAGTAAAATTAAAATTTCAAACATGGATTATGTAATAGAGCTATATAAAAAATTGAATTTCATAACAATATTCTGCAATATTTGAGATTAAATTTTACAAACACTGATTTTAAATATTGAATGCATAATTCTTGCAATATTTGAGATTAAATTTTACAAACACTGATTTTAAATATTGAATGCATAATTCTTAATTATTAAATAAGTAATATATTAATTATATCATCTTATAATCATTTGTGTTGATAGAAAATATACATTTAACATCTAAAAGAAATTATATTCTAATATTGTATATATTCGATGTAGTAAATTTTTATCAAAATTTTAAATTCTTTGGGCATAATAACAAACAAATTTAATAAATCGGCTCATTACAATACTTAATCATTAAAGTTAATTAACGTATATTTAATTGATTAATTATAATTCTACCAACTTCACACATAAGTGTACCCGTATTATTCAATACAGTTAATATAAATTCGATCATAAAACATATACTTTAAACATAAAACATATGTTTAAAAAAATACACTTACATATTCAGGAGTACCCCTATGGTCTTCACTGCTTTGCCAAAATCTTCTTTTATATCCTTTAATGTGACCATTCATCTTTTCTGTATACGGGAAATCACATTTCCAAATTAATGAACCATACCCAAAAAGTAGCATTATAATAAAATATTAATAAATTATAAGCGAAATAATTTAAAACAGATTTATTTATCAATGACTATAACAATCACCAATAAAATAATTTATTTACATTGGTAACCTAGTAACCAAAAATTCTTAATTATTAGTTTATTAATTAGTTTTTAAAGTTTTCAAATTATATTATCAATATTCATTTTATTATTATATACTTTAGTAATATATTATAATATTTAACTCTTGTTATAAGGTACAATATATAGTGTTAATGTAATCAACTAACTAATGTTTTAAACGATAGTTAGTTAGTAAACTATATCTCATATGCTATACATATCCAATTTATAATAGAATATAGTATAACACATATTATATCATATATGTATATATACTATATTAAATCTATAATATAATCAATAGGTATTACTAATACCTTAATTACTCGTTAATTTTCTATTATATTGTAATAATTGAATACAAATTATATACATTATATACATAATGCGTAGCATATACCTAAATCAAGACACCTTTATCATCGAAGATATCGGTTTTACAAACTGCGATAAATCTACGTTCCCTATATGAAAGGTTTATGTCTCTGTATAACGCAATACATTTATAAATATAAAATATATTTGTTGATAAAATATATTTAGAAAAATTAGAAAAATGTATAATTAATAATTATACTTGATGTTTGTTGTATTACATTTCAGAATTTAAAAAATCATATTCAATAAATATTTATTATGCAGATTTATAATATGATTTGTCGTATATATATATGTTAATTATAATTATTACATGTGTATACCACTGCAATGGTATTATATTACTGAAAAATCATATTTTTTACATGTTCATTTTTGTTCAACCCGTTTAGTAGATATTATATTGTATTGTTTAGTAGATATTAATTTGTATTGTTAATTACACTCACTACATTGAACATTAAATGCCTAGTAGTATTTGTATCATAACCATTGTAATAACAATAACATATATATTATTTTATAATTATTATACAATATTTATGATATTAATATAATGAATACAATTGTATCAAAATATTTATTAGAGTAATATTTAATTATTAAGTTCATAATCTATTATTAATTATAATCATAATTTATTAGTTATAAAAAATTATTTAAAAAATATTGTATAATATATTTTATAATAATTAGATGAGTGGGCCATTATCAAGTTTAAATAAAACAAGAAAGTCATCTTTAAACAGCAGGTTATATATTTAAAATTATATGATTTATTTTGCTTAATTCGATAGATTTAGAAAAATTATAATATTATCATATATTATATAATATACTTTGTCATTGAATATTGAATATTTTAAAATATAAAATAAAATCTAAATTTTTTAAGATAATTTCATATAATCATTGCTTATATTTTTATTAAACATTTTCTTTCATGATATTTTATATAATATCAAATATATATATTAACTAATTAATTTATGTTAAAAATATTTTTACCACATAGATCAGATATATCTAATATTCCATTCAGAGAAAAGGGTTAGGTTTATTATAAAATATATATATTCATATATTACATTATCATTATCAATTTCTAAAAATAAGATATTTGTTTTACATATTAATTTTACATATTTATTAAATGAATGTATTAAATTGCTTAGATTATGATGCCTTACTGGAAGATGTGATAAAAGATAAAAATGGTCCTAAAGATAACTTCGAAAAAGAACTGAACATGCAAATGATGAAGAAAATATGCGATCTTCAAAAACAATTACAAAGCAGCGAGATCAAGAATAGTGAACAGGTCTTGATTATTTAATTTGTATATATCTTTAAATAATTATTAACTTTTGTTTATTATATTTATAAAACTTTTAGATGATTCAGATAAATATTTATTCAGATAAATATTAAGGTAAAATTAATTATTATATATCTAAATTAAATTAAATATTATATATTTTTATATAAATAATTTTATATATGTTTTTAAATTAGGAAAAGAAAATTAAAATACTTGAGGAGAAAGTAAATCTTTATAAAAGCTCATTTGGTAAATATTATCTTAATGAAAAATAAAAACGTATTCTAATTTAGTATAATATTTTTAAATGTATTAATATATTTATTATATCAATTAATATATTTATTATATCAATGTTGCAGATGTGACAACTACAGCTATTAAAGTGGAATTGTGTGAAGATTGTATACAACTTCAAAGTGAAATCGACGATATGCAGGTTATAAATTGCCTTGATTTATATAATATAAATTAGCATATATATAATGATTATCTTAATTACACTACTTTTCTTAACCTTAAATAAATAACTTAATTACTTTAATACAAACAGAAATTCTTATCTGACTATGGAATGAAGTGGGTTGGAGGAGATAATATAATAAATGAAACCAAACATTTAGATTTAGATTTAATCATCAGTAATATTAAAGGATTGAATGCATTAGTGAAAAAAGATGAATTTTATTTACAGAAAGGCAAAATAAATCAATTTAGGGTTTATTCTCGGTTTTTAATAAAAAACAATTGATTTCAAAGTTTGTTAATGTTATTTACAATCACAATTATGAATAATAATTAAAATAATTCAAAGAATATCAGCAATGAAATGAATATACAATTTTTTTCAAATGGCTTTACAATCCATGATGGAAAATTTCGTAAATATGAAAACGCTAAAGAATTCCTGACTGATTTGCAGGATGGATTCTTTCCATCAGAACTTCAAACTTTATATCCAAATGGATGCTATTTCAATGTATATAAAATATATTATATTAATAATTTAATATTACAATATATAATATTATTAAAATATCTCATTAATATTTATATTTAATAAGGTTAATGATATGAGAGATAAAGATTATAAAATAGAAGAACAATCTAGTCTTATCTATAAATTACCAAAGAATGTTATATCTCAGAAAGGAAATATTATTAATATTAAAGATGATTTAGTTAAACATATAAAGGTATTTATTTTATTTATCTCAAAATGAATTGACCTATAATATATCATATAAAATTGCATGAAATAATTGATAATATATACTTGACAAGGACAATCACATTGTTGAAACTATAGAGATAACTTCTCCTACGATTGAACAATGGTTATCATACTAGAGATTAATAGTTAGCTAAAAGTTTCTATTGATTTTTTAATGTAAACAAGATTTTATATTTGTTAATAAATGTAAATATCAATATTGCATTATATTTAAGAGTTTACAATAAATAACAATAAATAAATTATGAACAACTTAATAAAAGTAATTTCAAGTGTCCATATAATAATTTATTACCTCTTAGCAAAGATAGACCTCTTTCTGCCAGACAAAGGACTGCTATCGTAAGAATCAGATGTCCAGATAACCGGATGTTTCTGGCTAAATTTAAATACTCTGATAATTTGCAATTGCTCAGAGAGACTTTGCAAAAGAATGGGTTTGTTTTCTATCTTTTGCAAGGAGTTTAGTGCTATAATTTATTAATGAGAATCAATATATTTAATTAAATCTTTGTTATAATAATATAATAATATAATAATTGTTATATTTTACATAATATATTAAATAATAAAATAATACTAGATATTTTAATGATGTACATTGTACAATTATAATAGTGATATCATATATTTGTAGATGCGATGACTTTACATTTCATTCAACATTTCCAAAAAGAATATTTTTACCAGATGAAGAAAAAAAATCCTTTTACGATCTTGACCTAATTCCCTCAGCAAATCTATACATTAAATATAACCACACTTAAATCCTAAATAAACATATATGTTATTTAAAAAACTAATCTACTCCATATTATTGATATAGAAGACTTATTAGTGTTATTATATTAACAGTATACAATTATTTTACATTTTTAATATCTATCGAAAATATATAGAATAAAACAATGAATATTGAAATTTAATTATTATTCTTAAAATATTGTAATGAATATTACAAATTATTACTATATTACAAATAATTAATATTTATATAATTTTTAGAACAAATATTTATTTATAGAAATTATACAAAATTATATATATATATTTATTGAATTTTTACCATTAATATAGCACTTGGAACCAAATCTGAAATAAAGAGTACATTATTAATACATTATATTTAGTAGATGAATTTATTTAAAATAACATATAGGTAATTAGAAGTATTTCTAGATTAAAATTTAATTAACATATGCATAAGATGTTCAACCTAGACTTAAGTGGTCATGATATGACGTCAACGTATGATAGGCTACTTATACAATAACGTTAGATTACCTATGTTTAATATACCTCAAATAAACCACACTGTTCTCTTAACTGTGTGATATAAAGGCATGCTGCACTCGCTTACGCAGGGAATACCAACTGAGAATTGACAGAGATTTCTGCATTTCATATTCGGCATAAACTTTGCGAGGAAATGTGAGGACGAAGGTGATATTAGCCATGGATGCCAAAGGAACGGAGGCGCTGGTTTTCATATGTTGCAAGGCGTAGAGTCGAACAGCTGACAGCGGTTCTCCGATGTCAAAGGTTTGGGTGAGTTGCGTACCACTTGTCAAACGAATCTGTCGAGGAGAAAGAGAATTGTATGCTATAAAGACTTCAATAGAATTAATTAATATATATATTTTAAACATAAATTCATTATTTCAAATACAAGCATAATATCATATCTAATTAAACATTTTATTGTTAATCATATAATTATTATATATTAACAATATTAAATAATGTATATAATCATGCAATACAAATTGTAATTATTAACTAAATAGTAACTCATTATTTATGAATTATATTTAAATATATAAAATATATTAATATTATTAAAATATTATTATTATATTATATTATTAATATAAATATATAATAATAGGAATTGGCTGAATAGATAGGCTGTTAACTATGCTACATTGTTTACAAATAAGGTTATGATTTTGTGGTTCATATATATTTAATTATTAAATATATATATTGCATTGATATCAATAAAATTACTAGTTACCGATGTAAATAAATGAATAAAAGAATGTGGAAAATGCATATTTATTTATATTAAAATTGATCATAAAATCTATATGTAACGAATTTGGAAATATCTGTTGATACTATTAAAACAAGTCATGTTCTTAAAATATGTCATTAATACAACATTGATAATCAAATTACGAAATATATATATATTAAAAGAGGTAATTTTTTGAACAAGTTTAAATAATTTGTTCAAATCATAAATATTTTAATATTATAGTCCTCGTAATTGGTAAATTTATAATATAAATATTTAAACTTTATTATATTTTATATATATATTTTTTAAGTTTTCATCGATTATAAAATAATTTTATTATATATTTAACATTATATATATATATATTTAAATTTGTTGCCAATGGTAACATGATAATTTAATTATTGTTAACCTTTTACAAATTTCAAATATGATATCTTTTGGAATTGCGCTATATTTATAAGTATCTTTTATAGCTTATTTATATAATATAAAATCCTCCTCATGGGTTATTTTTTTGTATTAATGTATTCACTATCTATAATATTGGTATTAATAAACATGATATTAGATATTGTATGCCGATATATAATATATAGGAATCTAAATTAAAATATATTTCACAACATTTTATAAATTATTTAAACTTCGCGCTCCTATAAAGTTTCTAATTTTAATATACAATTCAAATAATTATATATTATAATATTGAATAAACATATATTTTATATGTAATAATTATATTATCATACACGATTTACGAATTATTCTATATATAGAGTCTACCAAATATAATACACTAGCAACATTTCCCTTTATTTTTGTTATGAAATAAGTCTTGGTAAACTATAGATTTACTATAGCATATATGCTCAAATTCTAGTTATGGATAAATTCAAAATATAAATTTTAAGTAATATATCACATAACTATTAATATATCTAGTATAGATAGTTATTTCAAGTTTATTCCGTATATTTGGTATGAAAAAATATATATTGAAAATAAATATGCATTTTCCACATATTTTTCTATTTACATCGGTAACTAGTAAACGTTCTATTGATATCAATGTAATATCTATATTTAATAATCAACCATGTAGAACCAAAAGACATGACAATTATAAAAATACAATTATTTGTAAACAATGTGGCATGTTTCACAGCCTATCTAGCCAAGGCCAATTTTCTAGTATTTGCATAGAAATTGGATTTTGTTCTCAATAATATTCAAAATTAATGGAAAAAGATACTCATAATTTGAACAATATTAATAATGATTTCTAAAACTAACAAAATATTTGTTATATATATATTGTTAAGATAAAGTATATTTTTAATCTAAAAAAATATGTCATCACAATCAATCTGGTTATATGTACTTATAAAGGTTATTATTGATAATTGTTTTAATGGATAAAAATGGAATATAAGCAAATCAAAGAAATGAATATTACTGATCTATATGTATTCTATATTGTTCTTATAATGTATATATATATATATATATATATATATATATATATATATATATATATATATATATATATATATATATATATATATATATATATATTAACTACACTGCAGAATATTATTGCGAATAATCAAAGTTTAACATTAATCACCACATCAAAAGTAATATACAAATACACATAAATCATAATTAATAAATTTATATATATAAAATATTTATTCAAAAATACAAAATTGGAACAAATATTATATATATACAACCTGAGGATGTATATAATCTGAGGATGTATATAATGTATTTAATAAAATAATTTACGCGAACCAAATCGGAAATCGATATAATATAACATATTTATGACATAAATAAAATGATATGATATGCTCTATATATTATACGATGAACATTAAATTTAAAAAAATATATATATATATATATAAATCTATTTATACCAATCAAAAACTTAAATGCAAATATTCTAATTATAGTAAATGAACATACCCTAGCATCAAATTTAATAAATTTATTTTAAAAAACCCACTCCATGCCAATACACAGTCAGAAACCTTGCATCATATAATATATAGTATATGTAACAATTATATATTTAGTTAATTAGTGTAGTTGGGTAGCCATAATTTGATTATTAGTGCTAATGTACAGTAGCACAATCAATCAAACCAAACCCAAATCTATAACTAATCCCAAACCTAAATCCAAATAAATTAATTTAATATGATTTGGTGACATAAAAATGTGGTCACTATAAATTCTCCATATAAATATAGTGATTTACTAATAATAAATATATAAATATAATTACTTTAAATGTA
Organism: Osedax frankpressi; assembly: GCA_964035775.1. NCBI lineage: Eukaryota > Metazoa > Annelida > Polychaeta > Sabellida > Siboglinidae > Osedax > Osedax frankpressi. Next base: position 14,760,112 of record OZ038314.1, on the reverse strand, counting down.
AATTAGTAATTTAATAGTATCACTTATTTGTGTGTGTAGACGACAATAACTTAAATTAACGTCCATAAAACATGCATCATTTAGCTTACACATATGATTACTTATATAGAGTGCGGTAAGTAGGCCTTCACACAGTAAATTTAATGATACATTATCACATACAATTAAACAATTGTATTATTGTATTGTATGAACTAGGATAATATTACAATTCGTAAGTGTACCTTATTTTGAATTAGTAACATAGTAGATTCCTAATTTGTGGTTGAATATTATATTTAATATAAATCAAACAAAAACATACGAAAAAAAATCATACGAAAACATACAATTATTATATAGTTATTTATATCCCAGAGTTATACTATTTATCTATATAATTGATTTAAAAAAAAAAATAAATATATATATAATTATATATACATAATAATAATTAACTATAATGTATATATACAATACGTAGTTACTATAAAAGTAAATTTGTATAACCGCAGGGGTATGTTCATAACAATGTTTACACTGTGCGTAAATTTTGAATTTTTTATTTATAATTATATGATTGATTAGTTTTGATTGAATTAAAATTAATGTGTAAATAAATATTATAAATAAGTTGTACAAATCGGCATTTTTCTGTAGTTAATATCTATTATATTTTAATTTCTGTATAAACAATAATAAACGAGAGTCCAGATTATTGGGAAATTTGGATTTAAAAAAAATTAAAATAAATTTAACTTTATAAAGATACTTATTGTATACAAGTTACTTGATTTAAAATATTATTTCTTGAACAAATATTTATATGTTGTATATACACATACATAATGTCCAGAAATATATATTTAATCGTATATAATATATATAGTACATTGTGTACTAGGGTTTTTTTAAAAGTTCCTTCAATGCAAGAAGTAATATTTAGTGTATGGTATTTATAAATATACATCATCATTTAGGCCTTTATTGGTATTATAGGTACAGTGATGCTGTCATTAGGTGATTTTCTAGTAAATACGTTGCAATAGTTATTTATTCTTTGACAATATTAATCAAGTATTTCAGTATATACGAAAACAAATAACAACATATTTGATGTAACATGCTTTTCAAAAATAGATCATTCGTATACTAAAATATATATTCAGGAATTTGACTAACATATGTTTACTGTATAATTATATATACTAAACTAAATCTACTTAATATTTAAATAAAGTATATTAAAATTTAAAAAAATTAAACAAATATTTCTCAATATTATAGTATCAATTGCTATAGTATAATTATATAAAATAAATTTGTTGTAAGATAAATAAGTCGTACATTGTACATGGTATATTTAACCATAACATCTAAAAACACAATATTAGATCATACAAAGTATAATAAAATATAGTAGCAAAAATTAAATATATATATTCGGATATTTTAATAAAATAAACATTCTACTCTATAAAAAAAAGAATTATGTTTGAATCTACTATACTATATACTCATTTCATTATATAATTATGTTTTATTGCATTTAAAATATATATATTAGTATATTTATATAATATATATTTTTTTATTTATAATATAAATGGATGCATATTATAACAATACATTTTTTCATTCTAAACAATATATTTCTCCATATCATATTTAATTAATCAGTCAGACTACAGATGTTAATAAATAAAAACGATATAATATTCAGAAATATAGTTTAAATATTAAAATAATCAATAATTATATATATATAAATTACATATATGTTTGTTTGTAATTCAATAATTAATACTTCATATATATATATATTTATTTTGGTTTTTTTACTAAATTAAAATATATATTCCCTTAGTTTTTAGCTGAGTTTAATCACAAGATTCCAATAAAATATAGTTAACCATATTGAACATTTAATAAAGTATAGTATATTAAAATTGTATATTAATAAATTAAACATTGCTATATTTATCAAATAGAAATGAATAAATAAGTATTTGATATTGGTTATTAAATTAAATTATTTAGGATACGTTTAAATAATAAGAAATATATAGATGAAAGTGTAATGTCAATATAATAAATCAAAAAAATAAATATATTGTACCAGATATTTTAAATATATTAAATATATATGAATAATCGCATATTTATGAACTTGATATTAATTAGTTAATATTTATAAATCTAATCATTAATTCAAACAAAATAATAAATCTTAGAATTTTTGAAACTAATTATTTGTTTTATATATATTTTATATAAATAATAAAATTCATAAACATAAATATTACATGCGTTAATTTAATTCCTCAAATATGAATACAAATCTAAATATTATAGAACATCAAAAATACCGAAACGGTTAAAACCTAAGCAATAATAAATAAAACTTGCATCTAATTTTTATTATGTATTAAATTCTATTATTATTGTAAATATTATGTTTTCAAAACTTAATTATTTTAAATACAATTTAAATATAATATGTCTAAATGTATTCAAATAACAAATTAGTTTTGTATAAATAAGTAGTTGTTTGTATATGTATAATTTATTAGAATGTATGTGTAACCAAGCGTTTCATTTTGGTTAATTAGTTTTATGAATATTTTTTCAATATTAAACTTCCACATTATTTTCTCTAAAAAAATGTTCAGTTATATTCTAATACTGGTTATATATAATAAATATAAAATACAAGTTGTATATTCTATTCATAATTCATTTAAAATAATAAATTAAAATTTTAGTTTATATTTATTTTATTTTACTTACAATATTGGATAGGTTATTATATATATATTATTACAGCCTCATATAGTCACTAAACTAAGTAGATATTGAAATAAGATTATTATTGTTGTAACATGTATATTAACCTATTTGAACTAATATCTAATTGATTAATAGAAATCACAAGTTATGTAAGTAAATTTAATTTCAGATATCTCCATTAATCCAAAATCTATAAATATATTATATTTATATTTATATATTAATATTCTATTAATATATACAATTAATATATACAATATTATATTTAATACATTTTAATGATAATTTTTATTTTAATAGTTATTTTTTTTTTACAAATTTAAGTAATAGAATTATAAATATAGCATGCTGACTGTTTGTTAGATTATAAAATTATTAAGTAGATTTTGAGAGAAATATAATTACAAATTGTTTGCATTTTCTAGATGAATATAAAATAATAAAGACAATAATATATATATATATTTTTATTAAATATTTACAATATTAAGAATTATTGATACATTTACTATGGTACTCTATAAAATAATCACGTTTAGAATATCTATAAAATGTTTGTTACATTCGTAACATTTAAATATTGTGTGGATGGCCCTTCCGGCGTCCTGCAACCTCCCTGGATATATTGCGGAAACATTTGCAATTTACCTCTTTTCACAATATAATCATCAGCGGTGTTGATGTTTAAATGGCATACCGTTTTTTACAAATATTAATATTCTCAAATAAATCGAATATTTTTTAGAGCTAAATCATAGTTGTTACCTAAATCGTAATGATTTTGAAGTGATCAAATTTATCAACACCTCCCATTTTTAAGTTGTAATTAAAACCTATGCTTATCGAGTGAATACGATAGCAGTAAAACTGAAGACCACAATATCGCAAAGTAAATCATTTAAATAAAATAATAACTTATGTCGGTATTATTAATAGCCTAGTATTATTTCAATTCTCATATAAACCACTCTGAAAAGTGAGACGATAATTAAATTGATGCAACATGATGCCAACTATATTATGTAAAAAATATAATTTATATAAATAAATAATATATATATACAGTTATATAGAAATTAAGTTATTTTTAATTTACTAAAATAAATATATAATATACAAATATTATATATATCGTAGAATAATATAAAATTATACCAAAAAACCCATATTATTAGTTAGTATATTAGAAAATTTGCACTTAAAAATCAAAACACATGGATGAAAATATTAATTACATAATATATATATATATAAATACACCATGATTGTGTATATTGAAGGTATACAAAATCAGTTATATAACATGTAGAACCATCTTGTGAATCACGTGATTCATGCTTTAATTATTATGCTCTTATATTATATCTAAAACAATAATATTAAATATATATATTTTGAAAAGAAATTGAATTATATATAAATTATTATTACTTTTTTTTTACTAACTTTCTATATCTACACATGTATAGAATATACAAATAGTGAATTAATATAAATATAATATATTGATATAGTATATTAGAATTAATAATTTTAAACTATAACAAAAACTAATATAATTATTTAGTAATACAAATTTAAATGATTTGGATTAAAATTTTAAACAAAAAATATATATAATTTTTTCAACAAATTAATTATTTTTCGAGGGACATATTATAAATTTATGGGGGAGGGTTTCGATTCAGTGATATGTTTTTAACGATATCTCTCGAAACATCGGTGATCTCATTCAAACCAACCGCTCCCTCGTATGTGCCACTTTATCTTCGACTTTTGTATATGTGAAACCATGTAGGCTACCATATTGATCGATGAATAATAGAAATTCTGGCAAGTCGATTCTATGTATAAGCGTATATGTTTATGAATATACGATCATATTTCAGAATCAATCGATGCTGGAAATTCATTTCTAAAAAATATTGCAAAATACGTTGATCATCTCGTAAATAATAATTCAAAATATTATTATTGATACCCTAATTAGTATTAATGATTTACTAATTATTTTCAATATTCAGAATTTTGAAATTTACATAAAGTTTTTTTTTCAAATTAACGTATATTTATCATAAAAAATATATGTAAAATTATATATTTGTTGACGGTAAGTGATTATAAAAAACTTTCTACAGAAATTGTTGTTATAGATTTATGGACGAGAGTTTCGAATCCGAGATTCATCCGTTATCACTAAATAAACATTATCTGTTTTATATCTTCTTCACATACAGAGTACTTTATTAACATGAATAAAACGCATAAAACTACCTGGATAAAACTAGCTGGCAAGGTATGCTAGAAAAATTTGACTTTATATAATAGTAGGTAATTGACAATACGAAGAACAAAGAAGAAACAGGATGTAACACACTTGTTAATTATATATTAAACTTGTTAATAACATATTAATTTAAAACGAAAATCTAAAGACTACTTCATAAAACATATCTGCATATAGAGTTATGTAAAAAATCTAAACCTTTCTAGTAAAAATGAGAATTTTCAGATTGTTAATTAATTATTTTAATAAAATAATTAAAAACTTTTTTTTCCATCCTTTCAACTTTAGATACTTACTATAAAATGGGGGACTGCCGTAATAGTTATACATCGAAATAGTTATATTAGTTATCCAGTGTACACTTAATATTAATAAAAAACGAATACATAGTTTTTTCAAGAAAGTGTTTACTTCAAAACTGCCGATTTTAATATCTCGCTATGTCAATGTTTGTTAAATTGTTTAATTCAGAAAGTTTAAAAAAGAATGGCTGAAAAAATTAAAATAAAAGATTTGCTTCAACTAGTTTCCCATAAGCAGGTTAATTTCTAGATTTAATCAGTCCTAACCACCGAGGATCCCACCTATAAATATACAATTATTTATTATTTAAAATTAAATACTGATTTTTTTATAAACAGGAAAATTATTTTGATATAAAAATAAATAAACAAATATAATATAGAATAATTAAAATAAAATATAAGTATGAAGGGTATATTTAAATATATTTTGTAATAAAAGTAATATATTAAATTAACTAATACAAAATTATATATTATATTATAATTATATATAATTAAAGCATATACATTTGTGCATTCTAAATAAAATGATTTTGATATTTTAAAATGAAATGACAGTTATTTATAAAATTGTATGACTTTTTTTTATAATAAATATTTAATAGGTAATGAAATTTATGAGAACATTTGATATGATTTTTACATTCGCGAGATGGAACAAGATGCCCACTCAAAAAGGGTTAAAGACTAAGTGTGCCATGGGATAACGGAACGATTACAAATTAAATATATAAATATATAATCTACATCAAATTAGTCTTGTTTTTGATATTATATTTAGTAAATTATATATTGTGTTCATACATAGATTAAGAATGATGATTTTTTAAAGAATATCTTAGAGAGAGAAATATTAAGAAGAAAATATTAAGAAATTAGAGCCCTAAATAGCATCATTTATTTCTAATGGTAAAATATATGCATGATATTCAAGGAGTGTAAAATATAATATTCAATGACAGTACATTTTAATGAAATGAAACCTGAATTTTAGTTTTCTTATATATCTTCTTTGTTTCGACAATATGGTTTGGAGTAATATTTTTCATAACTGGTATCTCATATTTCAAATCATTTTTAAATTCTCTCTGTTTTTATATTGTGTATGATCTCAGTATACAATATATATTATATATTATGAAAAATATTTGGTTTTTAAACTTGGGTAATTATTGAAGTAGTGATGCCTGTCGAGACAATTACATAATCATTGATTAGTTGAGGAAAAATATAAAATATATAAAAATAAAAAAAGATCAATGTTAAAGAATTCCTGTTTATATTATAGAATTTAAAGGAATAAAGTAAACTAATAAAATAAAATATTTTAAGAGTCGAAATATATTATGAATTAGAGTAAAATATATTTTATAATAAAGAATAAAAATATGATAAAAGTATCAAGTAATTAGGAAAATTATATAATAAATAGTATAAAAAATAATGACTTTAAAATAATATCTTTTTTAAGTAATTTTTTAAAAATAAGTAAGTTTGGTAGATAATTCTGGAAAATAATTTCAACATTCATAAGGACCTATATAAAAAATGATTTTTAAAAACAATCTCATCAAATTTAGTGCAAAAATGTGAGATATATGTAATAGTGTTTTTATTTATGTAATATGAAATATAATGTAGTTATCCAAACAATTGTCATTATTGATTATGAAATTTCTAGTTCAGTTTATTGAATCTCAAATTATTATTGTACCTTAAGGATTCTGGAAGCTTTATCCCTGGCAATTGCATCCATTACCTTTAGCCTGAAATATTTATAAATATATTAGTTAACAAGGGTTTATATTAATACAAATAAATCGTTTAGTTAATTCATTTTTAAACTATATCAATATATTATATATTTACTAAAAATATTAATAACACAGTAATAATAACACATGATAAATAAACCTCGAAGCCGCATCTTCTTTTTTTTCCTTCATTATATCGTCTGCAATTTTCTTTAACTTCAATTGTTCAAATCTTATTAATTGAAAAATCATTAATTTCTAAATTGGTATTATTTGCAAATTTGCTAAATTAATTTAAATAGATAATCGGAAATATTTATATTGGACACAACATTATAATAAATGTATGCATTATACAAGAAGTTTACTATTAGACTATCGAAGTCACAAACTTTTCTTTTGCATCTGCTAGTTCACGGCTCTTGATCTCACGCAAACTCTCTTTAGCTTTTATTTCTTTGGCATCGCTGGCGACCTTAATAAGAATAAATTCAAGCATCCACTTACTAATTTTTGACATACTAGCAAAGACAGACCCTCTGCCAGAAAAAGGACTGCTATTGTAAGAGTCAGATATCCGGATAATCATTATTCTGGCTAAATTTAGATATTATGATAACTTTAAGTTACTCCATTAAAGAGCGGGTTTATTTCACTATCATTTCAAGAATGTTTACTAATGCAATTATTTATTAACGAGAATCATCATCTGAATAAATCCTCTTGCTAAATAATACCAGTGTTATTCATATTATTGATACAGTAAACTTATTAATGTTGATACAGTAGACTTATTAGTGTTGTTATTTTAATAGTATACTTCGAAATTATTTTATATTTACTAATATCAATATAGTAATTAGATATATAAAATAAAATATTGAATCGCTTACTTAATTAAAAATAAACAAATAAATATTCAAAATTATGAATTACAAATATGTAATATAGATATTATTTACAAATTATTTTAAACCAAATATTTATTTAAAGAAATGATCATACACAAATAATATATATAGATTTATAGAATCTTTACCATCAATACAGCACTTGGAACCAGATCTGAAATGAAGAGTACCGGATTAATACATTATTATTATAAGTATTCCATGAGGCATTAGCATTGCGTAGCAGAAGAAATAAATTAGATTGGCGACCTAATTAAAGAGGGATTTGGTAGCCCCCTCCAGACAGTTGACTCCTAATGGCAAGAAAATTCAAAGAATGTCAATGTGTGAATCAATTATTGCAAAGGATCCATTTGTAAATTATTTAATTTGATTTATTAGTTAATATATAAGCTATTAGAAGTATAACTAGATCACAACTTAATATGCATATGATATTAAACTAGACTTAAAAGGACATGTATATAATATCCATGCATGATGAAACGATAGGCTACTTATACAATAGCATTAGATTACCTATGTTTAATATACCTCAAATACATACATACTCAAATAAACCACACCGTTCTCTAAACCGTGGGCTATAAAGGCATGCTACATTCGCTTACGCAGGGAATACCAACTTAGAATTGCCAGAGATTTCTGCATTTCATCTTCGGCATAAACCTTGCGAGGAAATGTTGTGATAAAGGTGATATTATCAATCGGAGTGGATGGATCCGATGAACTGTTATTCATATGTTGCAAGGCGTAGAGTCGAACAGCTGACAGTGGTTCTTCGATGTCAAATGTTTGGGTGAGTTGCGTACCGCTTGTCAAACGAATCTGTCAATTACAGAAGAATTTTAGGATATATTTCTTCAATAGAATTTAGTTGATGATATAATCTTTTAAAATATGCATATATCCATATCCAAGTCCTTTAATTTAAAAATGAATATAGTAAAATTAAAATGTTAACAATTTAAAAATAATATATATAAATAAATATATCAAAATTTATAATCAATATTTATATTTCAAATATCATTAATATTATTTTATTGAAGGAAGTATAAAATATAATATATATGTTCAACGTCAGTACTAAATTTTAATGAAATAAAACCTGAATTTTAGTCTTCTTATACTCCTTCTTTGATTCGACAATATTGTCAGTTGAAATATTTTTAGTAACTGGTATTTCAGATTTCAATTCACTGTCAGATTCTTTCTGTTTCTAAACCGTGATTGATCTCAGTAAATGAATTATGAATTTCATTAATTTAATTGATACTCAAATTTGTATTATTACCTTAAGGATCCTGGCTGCTTTATCCCTTGCAATTGCATCTTTAACCTTTTGCCTACGATATTGATAAATATAGTAGTAATTATAGTTCTAAATTAGTTTACATTAATACAAATAAATCATTTAGTTAATAATGTTATGACAGATTCATAATAATGTAATATGGGAAAAATATGTCTTATAGTTATTTTTTTTAATAATTAGACAGAACACAATAAAAGAGTTAATATATTTAATTTATAAACTATTTTAAAATCTATTATAAATGTATCTAAATAGTTTTGTCATAAATTTTAAAATAGGAAGTTTTTATTAGAAATATATAATAAATTATTAGAAATTTATTAGAAATATCATGTAAACTTCGAAAATTTTATGATGATTCTACAAAGTTTAAAAAAGTTTAATCTGTTTAAAAAAACTTATACAAATATTCCGAGATAAACTTCTAAAGTTTGTATATTATTTTATAGTAATAACAAATTAATAAATAAGATTATTATTACTTATTAAATATATAATATTATAATATAAGATATATAAATAAAGTAAATTAGCATATAAGAAGAGTAGATAATATATAAAAATAATATAAATGACTAAATAATAGAAATAATATAAAAAAATACTACTAGTTCCCCTCTTCCAATATCCAAGTAAAAAATAAACATGACAGGTTAAAATTACAATTTCAATAAATAGTTTGAATAAAATGTTTTCGTTTCATTGGTTATACCAATTAGTGCCACCTACTGAATATAAACAAAATTATTATATGTTCAATGTTTTAAAAAAATTTAAATCGCCTATTTATTAATAAACGAAAACATAATAATGTAAACCCATATTATGAAAATATTTTACAAATTAATAAACTAATAAACATTATTTTTGTTTGAAATACTTATTTGATGCACTTATAAAACAATTATAGTTACCTTTATAAAACAAGTTACACATCATTTTAAAGATTTAATTAAATTTTAAAATTCTATTATAAAATGTTTAAAAAAATTAAAAACAAAGTTTATCTTGACCCCGTATTTGCCCTTCATATTTGCATAATATTAATTCTAGTGTAAATAACACAGTAAATAAATACATGATCAATGAACCTTGCTACTTTTTCTTCTTCTTTTTCCTTTTTTTTATCATCTGCTATTTTCCTTAATTCCAATTCTTGAAATCTAAACAATTGTAATTTTCAGCAATTTTAAAATTAATTTAATAAAAATTCCTTTATATATACTATCATTAATTATTATCCAATATCAACATAATTTATCAGGGTCACAAACTTGGCTTTTGCTTCTGCACTTTCACGACCTCTGACCCTGCGCATACGTTCGTTAGCCTTTTTATCTTTAGCATCCTTGATGACCGTCTCATCCCTTTTATTTTTAAGCTTCTCTTTCAACCTGTATATGTTGCAAGTTTTATATATGCCTTCATTTTACATATATTGAGAAATAATTATTATCGATGTTTTGATATTATATATACAATACCATAATATATATCATTAGTTGACCATTTCGGAGGTTTATTTTTTATGGCATTACTTTTATGCATCGTAATAAGAAAGAATTTTAAAATGAACATCTACACCGAGCTTTAGTAAAATCTACGAAATGAACATGACGAGTTGAGCGGCTTTTTCTTCTTCTGTCAGCGGTTTGATGGCGTCTGTGGACTCGGAGAAGTTGGAGTGTCCGGTGCGCGAGGCGTGCATTTCAGCGGACTGCGGCGTCGACAACAGCTTTCCGCAACTGTTGGCATGGCGATATTAGCTAACGGATGCTTCTCAATACCTAATATCTAAAAATCAATCATGTAATCATTTATAGTCCTAAATAATTTAGAATTATATATAAATTACATAAAAAAGTAAAACGTAATTGAGATAATATACATTTAAAATATGTAAAAATTGTTTATCTGATACAAACTCATCACACTTCAGCGATTGGACTACAGGAGTTACGTCAGTAGATGCATCTAATATTTAAATAGTAATTATAGATTAATTATTTAATCATAGAATAAGTAAAAGTCGTTAATAAGCTCTGATTAAGAAATATATTTAAGAACAAAATTACTAATAATATTAAAATAGAATATAATATACAAAAAATAAATAAAATAAAGAAGAAGAAAATGTTTATTCTCATTATATTGAAAAATAACTCAAAATAAAGGATGAACAAATTATAAAGTTATTATAATTAAATTATATTGTTATTACCCCAAATATTCAAAACAATAATTCTGTCAATCTACAATACGACTATTTAATTTTGAATAAACTTGTCTAAAGTTCACATTTAATTTATTTTGAACATTAATATTATTTTAATTATTTCGATATCAACACATTTTTAGATGTGCATCAAAAATACAATATATCCTTTAATCAAAGACTTATATTATTTAAAAAAATGTATCCCATATTTAAAAATATTTACATAATATAATGATATTATATACTGACTACAATGATATAAAATATTTATAATTATATTAATCTTGGCAACGGTAGTTTATTGATACATTTTTAAATCTATATATTTTGAAGGACATTTATAGATATAGCTTTATATCTATTATTTATATATTTAATAAACAATTATAACTAGAAATTAATTAGTTAAGAAACGTATGTGTCATATTGAAGCGCATTTATACATGTTGAAACGCAATAAGAAATATAAACCTCCTAAAGGTTTCCCTTGTGGTTCTTCGAATGGATCGTTAATGTCGTCATCTTCGGCATGACTAATTAACCTAAAAAATAGAATAATTAAATACGCATTACTTTGTGTTTAGTAAATACAGTCTACTATTAGTTAATGGAATATAGACTATATAGTTAACCATTCCATTGCTTGCTCCAACCCTTTGTAATTAGTCTTGTGCAAAGCTCTTTGACTATTAAAATAGGCATAATATACAGATATCTTTATTATTAATTATTTAACATTGAAACTAGTTACATACAAGGGAATACAAGTGAATACATTGATATTAAAGGCGTCGTGACGGAGATTAGGATTACTGTGTGTTTACTTTAACAATAGCAGTTATACTATAATAGGCATTTAGTGATGATGTAATTTAGTTTAACAACTCGGATAAACAATACTCGATTAATAAAATGTGTGTTGGAAACAGTTGTGAGTGAAATCTATTTTTATCCAAAGTTGGATAGTTCTATATACAATAAAGGGGAACGTTGTTTTGTATTACCCATATCTTGCCAAGAGTTATCCGTATATAGTCATTCGCCATGCAATAGATTAATCAACTTATATTTGTAATGTTGGAAGATTCAGGGCTCGGTTGTTTAGATGAAAAAAATTGTCCTAGGATAATCCTTAACAATTTCGGATAAAAAATAATTATCCTAGTGTAAAAATTGTCCTAGTACATGTCATTTTAACCCTATATTTTACGAAATTATTTTAATGATTTATTTTAATATTAAGAAATTACATAATTAAAGTAAAACTCTTGTACTATAAATAAACTAATTTGATTAAATGCACTAACTTTATTTTGTTATATACAGTTGTTTTATATATTCTAGTTAAATTATTTATATATCTTAGGATAAGACCAGAAAGAGCAATTAAAATCATCAGCGCATGCGTAATTCTGCATATTACCTAATATTGCTGTGAGCAAACAACTGATCGAGTTTATCGTTATTGATGCAGTAGACAATATCGATAATCTGAATAGTGATTTGTCGGCAAATATTTACAGAGAGGCTTTGTCGCAAAATATTTTACATGGTATATTAATATTAAATTATATTTTTTAAGATAAATAAAATATACATATATAAATATTTATTTTTTCAATGATAATTTTCAACGTTAGCAACTCTCACTTCAATTTCTCAGTTTCCATTTGCAATTCTAACAAGTCCACATGCATTATCAAAATATTGGCAATCGAACCAGTTTTTTTAGCTCTCTTGAATAGTTTTTTTAATAGTTCAGATGATGGTGTAGGTATAGGAAATGCTATAGGAGATGATTCATCTCCCACCGTTATTGTCACTAGTACTAGGAATACCATTATCACCGAACATTTCACCTAAAAGTAATAGTAACAGTAATTATAAACCTAATAACAAAATAATAGTAAATCATATATTAACATTATTAATGTATTGTTAAATATTTTTACATTTATTTAATATTTTTAGTTCAATATATAAAATATCACAATATATATTAAGATATACCTTTAACGACATCAAGTATGTCGCTACTTTTGCCTATAACGTTGAGCATAGCGTGTGATACCACATTCGTTTTCTACTTCCCCACTCCAGTCCCTCTCTCGTAATCACGGCTCCTTATTGTCTGTTAAATATATGTAATATTATTATAATCTACACTTTGTTGTGAAAACTTAAATATTATGTATCAATATTCTTTGGTTACTGAATTGATATTATATATATTTGTATTACATTAATATAAATATTAATAGCATAATCTATTTATATTAACATCTGATTTCATTGTTGTCAGTTTTTTTTAACTGAGTAACTGTTCTGTTTTCCTTTTATGCTTTGCATTGACAACACTAGCTATTTAATCCCATTTTTCTTGTTTTCCAATCTTTGTTATCTTTATAAAATTTATCATATGATTTATATTTCTATCAAATTCATTTGTATTAGTTTTACAAATTATATTATAAATACATTTTACAAACTATATAAATATTTTTTATATTAAAATTACTAGATAAAACCACACAATATTTTCTATAGCCTTAAAAAATAGAAAATATTTATAAAACCAAACCTACATTCATAATAGTTACTAACTATGTATTTGTTAAATATTTATTATATTAACTATATTATTTAAAAATATTATTATTTTTTTATAATTTGAATATATTATTAATAATTAATAATGCAATACTAACAAAAGGATCAAATATTCTTTTCGTAAATTAAATTAGTAAACACGCGATTTCCCCATCGCTAAAACTATAACTTCTTGTATTTGACATCTTTTGATAAATAAATATTTACAAAATTTATATTTCAGAACTCACGAAGAACATGTCATTTTAACCCTGTATTTTACTGAGCTATAAACTTAATTAAATACAATATATTTGAAAATATGTGTATATTATTATAAATATATTATATACTTATATTCTTTATTATACGATATTTTTAATATACTTAAGATATAATTCTTTATTTTTAAACATAAAAAATCATATTTTATTTTAAGATAGGGATATTCGCTACTTGGACTATCCTAATATTATTCTAATATTATCTTAGCTAGGATATTTTTTATAATTGTCCGAACAACCAGATTATCCTAATCTTATTTATTTATCCTATGACAATCCTAGCTAGGATTATCCTAGGACGTTCTTGCAAGGATTATCCTTGGACAATCCTTAGTAAATGTCTGAACAACCGGGCCCTGCAGATATATCAAGACCCATCTTGACCATTATATGCAGCAACCAAGTAATTTTCTCAATAGTCCCATTATGGTATCTTTATCAATCTTATGATATTTATTATATACCACTAGGTATTTACTATTAATACCTTATGGATCTTGTATAGCATAACAATAATGAAGCATCTTGTTATTGTCATGCCATCATTTATTATATTTCTACGGAATCATAACTACCAGATGAAAGATAAACATGTAGGAGGATTTATCAATAAAATAATTGTGTCTATAATATTGTTACTACCAAATTCTCTCAGAAATTTCAAATATCACTATATCAATTAAATAGATTACGATATAATAACAAAATATTATAAAAGTTAATGTTAATTGTTTATAAATAATTATTTATATAACAAATAACTAAACAATAACTAATATTTTATATTCAAATACAACATAAAATGAATGCATTATACATACTTTATACAGAGCTAACAACATGTCTCATATTTTTTGTTAAAATTTAAGTTCAATAATTTTTAGAACAAAATTGGATCTCAAAAAATAGAAAGATATTTCAAAAAAGTTAATTGTAAAAATAACTTATAACTATAGATTTTGTAATATATAAAATAATTGAATTTTTTTTCACACGATGAAAAATAATACAGCATATATTTAATTAACTATTTGCTTCACTATGTATAAAAATAGGTTATTTAAAAAATGCTTTAAAAATGTATTATTCCATTATTTACGAATACTATACTTCTAATAAGACATTATATATTTAGATTTTATTTGGTAACATATAATTAGATAATTTATATTTATAATATAACTTAAATAAATAAAAAGTTATTAAAAGATTTAAAAGACTCGAGTTACAATTTTAATTACTAATCTTAATTATATCAAAATAATGTTTTTCTAATTGTTATTTATTAATAAAAATAACAATCTATTTTAAAATCTACACATAAGAATGTATAAAATTTTTGATTTTTAATTCTAGAAATAATATTTTATATCATAATCTAAGTATATAACTCATTTAATTAACAATAAAGGTAGCTAATTTATTTTATATCATAGGAGTTTTATTTATACGAGTAAATTTAGAAATGCTAGTTTATGGTCCTTGATGAAATATTGATTATAATTTTAAAATATATATAAAACAACTACACTTTTTGTAATATATATAGTGTGTCTATATTGTAAACAATGTAATTAAATATTTATTTTGAATTTTAAAATAACATTTCCCAAGTCCATTATAATACATTTATTTATCAAGGCATCTCAGTAGCCTTGAGAAATATCATTCTACAGTAATATCTTTAATGGGCTGGCAATAAACGTAGCCTACAGATTATTTGCGGTGAAGTGGGTGATATTAAGCAATAGAATTTATTCTGTGTGATACTAATCTATTATGATTATAGATTTTTAGCTCATTAGAAAGACTCACTCCAAAGAGAAAATATTTTCCTGCTAATCAGAATTATATTTGCTAAATTAATAGCATAGACATATCCTTAATATTAAAATAATTATTATAAAATATACCGATAGCAGTAACCAGAAAATGTATTGTGAATAAAGACTAATGTAAAAACTAATGTAGTAGATTTAAAGTCGTAGACAAGAATTTGTTTTAAATACTTAAATAGATTCTTAATATGACATATATAATTTGTATTATTTATATCACACGATAGCTTAGCAAATAGATATTCAAAGTATGAGATATTAACAGACAATTTATTATAGATTTGAGAGTGCACCGAATGAATAGTTGTTACAAAAAGCAAAAGCCAAAGAGAGTACAATTAAATCGCACAATCGAACTGTGACGAACAATAAATTTGAATATTATTTTATATATATTATAAGTTATTGCATTTCCTATGTAAGAGAAATATCTTATATATTAGACCTACTATTATGATCTTTTAGGTTTTTTAACGATTATATACTCTAATATAGTACAAAATAAGTTTCAAGTATGTTTTAATTATTCAAATAACTTCACATGAATAACGTCCTTTTTTGATTATCTCTTCTAAAGATAATTTAATAGGTCAATTTATTTGTTCGTCATTTGTCATACTTATCTGTGTTCGTAGTTACTTATCTTTACATAGTTTTGAAACCTGTATATAATATTTTATAATTATGCGCCTAAATTAATTAATAAAAATACTTACGGACCGTGATAAAAGAACAGTCAGCCATTTTTTAGCATATTTTATTATTTTCTTTATCAATTATTTTTCATAATGAATTTGTAATGAACTTATAATAATAATTATAAAAAATAATTTAAATTCTGTGGATGGTTTTTGCGACGTAACTGGATACCATACGTAAATATTCTATAATATAAATTGTTATTAATATAAATGCGATAATATAAACACGATCGAAGATGTGTTTAACTTGTGTTGATGTATAGATTGACAAAAAATAAAGACCAAGTTAACGAATACAATTCGTTGTGATTTATGTTTCATCTGTAACATAACATGCTATATTTTAGTATTTCTAATATATATATATATAATATCATTATATTATTTATATCTAAGAATTGTAATTTGTATTAAATTATGTATTTTAATTAAATTAGAGTGCGAATATTTAAACATTTAATAAATGTACTAATAATAGTTCTATCATACAACACATTAAAATGATTTAAATTCTACATTTATTTAGAATCACATATTTTCATATTTTATAGAGATGTAATTAATTATTTTTATTTACATGAATATTTTTTGTTGGTTAAGTTGTGTTTGTGAAATATGTGAATTTACGGGTAGTATAGAAATCAAAACGTTTATTAT
This sequence comes from Osedax frankpressi, assembly GCA_964035775.1. Lineage (NCBI taxonomy): Eukaryota > Metazoa > Annelida > Polychaeta > Sabellida > Siboglinidae > Osedax > Osedax frankpressi. Next base: position 14,742,481 of record OZ038314.1, on the reverse strand, counting down.
CATATATAATATATATATATATATATATATATATATATATATATATATTTCATATATAAATCATATATATCTCATATTTAATAAATTATAATAGTTTATTAAATTAATCCACTATCAATAAAATTAAATGTATATATTAATAATACAAATAATATAAGTGATTTTTCAAAAATATATGTTCTTAATAATATGATTTATGTATAATATGTGTATCATATATTACAATATGAATTAAAATTGTATAATGACTTATACTTGTGTTGGTGATTTACGTATTTAATATATTTTAACATACACATAAGAATAATTAATTACATATCAATAAAAAAAACTAAATATATATAATAAATCTACAAATAGTATTCACGTATATGAGAATAAGTAATATATAATAAATAAATATAAAAAGGTAAAATATATATTCATAGTTTGCACCCAGGGTTTTCATAAATATTATGACTCATATTAAAATCATGCATAACTATCAAGTAATTATATTCAGTAATTTTAGACATAGTTCTCTTTTACAATTTGTACCTGATAGTATTCCATATTCCATTAATATTATATAATTAGTTATTATATAAAATCGCTGAGTGATTAAAATATTAATCAGCGAGACGCGGGGCGCGTAATCAGTTCGAGAAATACAATTTTTAAAATTGTAATAGTATAGACGTACCTGTAAGAATAACTCGTAGTACACAAATTTAATCAAATAATAATATACAAACGATTGGTTTTTATCGAATCCCATTTCAAGTAATTGTTCTAAATTGCCCATAATATGAATTTATTGAAATTAAATTGATATACAATATTTGAAAATAGGTAATATATGAATTTTATTAATTTACAAAATTATTTATAATGTTAAATTGTTATTATAAATATTATATCTAATACATAGATTCAATATATATTAATATAATATTATAATTGATTACTAATTGAAATAAATAATCCCCATTGTAATTATTTTATAATATTAATATATTATTATTATTTTAAATAAATAAATAAATAAACTTCCTTTTACGGCCATTTTTATAGTTTTTGCACGTGTTAGTTAATCGATTGATTTTAACCGTTGTAGTAAATGAAATATAATGTTATTATCATATATTAATTAAATATACACTATATGTATTATGGTATAAATTTTGCAGCTACTATATATGTTTAAACATGCAAAATTAATGTTTATTGATATGAAATTTTTAAAAAATATAAATTATTATTTTGTTCTATAATCTATAATATATTGTTCACTGCTCTTTAATTGGTAAAATGACGTGATTTCATTATATATTTATTATCATAGTATTTCCTAATTGGTATAATATAATTACTATATTAGTGTTTTTAAATACATAATTTTTGAACTTTCAACTTAATTGTTAAGTATATTTTGAAAACGGTACTTTTAAATTCGTTGTTATTCCGTTATTTATAGTACCATTATCAAATATTTTTTTAAATATGTTTATAAAAAATGTTTATCTAATCTACTCTATCAATTTTTATCAACTCTATATTTCAAAAAGAATTGTAATTAAACATTTCGTAAACCTTTTTTTTGCTTCAATATCTTTTTCATCACATGTTTATTGGAATCACTAGATTCTAATTTTTTTACAAAGGTGAATAAAATAGCTTTAACTCACTAATATAATGAATATAAAATGTGTGCCATCGATTTGCACCTTTCAGCAATATTTTATCCTTTACAACTCATTTAATATTATAAATATAGCTTATGGGTATACTCATTTTCATTGCATCCATAATGTTCACAACTTATGTTTCATCCATGTTTTGCAGCACATGTCAGACTCACTTGATTTTAAGTGTTCTTCATTTTTTACTATGATCAATAAATAAAAATTACTTTTTTAATGGTTAAATTTACATAATATTACTTTACTAATGTTTATATTCAATTATAAAAGTAATAGATAATATAATACACTTTACAATGGTTTTTTAATTAAAATAAAATAATAAATTGCTAAAATTATGTTATAGAAATTGTACTGTATTTTATGTCAGATTTACTATTAATTTTGTAAAAATATTAAGTTCTATATATATTATCGTATGACTTATTTAATTTCTTATAACTAAATATTTCTTATATAAATCATTAATGATATCTAACTGCTACACAATAAATCATCTATTTAATACACAAATAAAATTAGGATACCAATGCAAAATATTAAAATAAAGTTTATAATTCTTATGGAAATTCTTCAATGATAGATCTAGTAGAAGTACTTTGTCCTTGTCTACTAGAGTGACCACAAACTCCACTAATATATCAATGTAATAAGTATATCAGTGTACTAAGTACAGTTTACAATGTTTAGGAGAAGAAGGAAACATTGGTCACCTGCTTAATATATTTTTAAAAATACCTGCTTTATCATAACAATTCATACTGATATAATATAGATATTTAAAGTAACTCGTAGTTGAAATTAGTATTACATAATAAGTAACAAAATAAAAATTAAAAAATTAAATATTTTGAAATTATAATACAAATTATATTTGTTATGATATATCACAAAATATTACTTATAGTTGTTTATTAGTATGATTATAATAAAGTATGTTTAATAAATATTAACATGCTCAAGAAAGAGGCTATATTGTAATTTATAAAAAATTTTAAAATAGCTTCTTTCTTTATAACTCTCATATAGTTATATATGTACTGCACTGTAAAAAGTTTACTTAATTTTGAATTCTCTTGGTTTTCAACTGAAATCCGTTTTTTAGTTTAATATGCAAATATTTTTTTCTCCTTCAATAAATTGGTCAAATTTTATGGTATTTTAAAAATTATTTATATTATTTTTAATTACTAAATATTAATATTTTGACTAAGAACTATTTTTTTCTAGTGATTAAATTAGTTCCATTTGTTAATAACAAACATAGTTATAATAAATAGCATTATAATCAATAAATGAATACAATTTTTATTTAAATAATGTTATAGAACTAATATTGTCTAAATATTTGTTCAATCTATAAGAAAAATGAAAATTATTATATTTTGAATTTAAATTAAATATTTTTTAAATGTTTTTTTAAGTAATTATTGCGTGAAATAGTGAGACAATTATTGTTTTTTCAGTGAGTCAATTGTTGTAAAAAAAGATTGATAAGTTGAATAAGATATCTGGTAGATCCTAATTAGGGTATAACATAACATTTAAAAATAAATATGTATTCTGATTGACATGATAATATTTATAGTAGTTTTCCCACAAATTTTTTTTTTAATTATTGTAGGTTGAAAAATTGTATCAAATATTTAAGAATAATTATACTACATTTTTTATAAAGTTAATTTGATTGTATTTATATTTGTATTTATATTCCATAAATTTCCTGATAGATATGACGAATAATAATATTGAAAAAATGCATTTTTTAATAAAACTAGCTAATTTTTATTTGTAAATTTTATTCAAATAAGAATAAATACCTTGAATAATTAGAATTAATTTATATATCTGAAAAATAAAATTTATGAAAAATTTGAGACTGGAAACTTTAGTCAAGGTATTTTTTTTAATTGATTGTCAAAATAATGTTTAAAATTATACATTTTAAAATATTGGTTAAACTTTATAAAACCATACACCTTAATTAATGAATCAGTGTTCTGATATAATTTGTATGTATATTGATGAAAAAGTTAAATATCTCCCAGCAAACCATCTAGGTTTTTTATTTTTGCAATGTATATATATATTATAATATACATATTTATCTGTTTGAGTGGAATTAATTGGATTTAGAATTTGATTTTAAAATTATGTATTCAGTTATTTCTAAATGACTAATTACAAAATATCTATTGGATCAAATTTGATATAATCATATAATTTTATCAATGTATTAAAAAAAATGAATATATTTTATTTTAATAAATATTTCAATTATTGAAATTATTATTTCTTTGGAAAACCTATATTTATTTAACTACTATTTTATTTATAAAAATATTTTTCAGAATCAAATTATCTTCTATTTTTTAAGAAATTCATTTTTGTAGATTGGATATTAAAAATGATCTTATAGATATATAATTTTCTAAAAGGTTGTTTCTTTCACTTGCATTTTATCCTAATTCCAATATAATAGAAACTAATAATTCTGTATAGATATATTATTTATGTTATTTCATTAGATGTTGTTAGATATTGTTTAATATATTTACATTTATACAGATCACTATGCAGCTGTTTATACGATCACAAGAGACTTATGTCTTAAATGTTTCCGGTAATGAAACTATTTCCGATGTCAAGGCTATGGTTGCATCAAAGGAATGTATGTCATTAGATGATATTGCATTATATTGCGAAGGTCGTCCATTAGTTGATGATGAATCCCTTACCGTTTTTGGTGACTTGGCCAGTCTTAATGTTGAATTGAGAATTAGAGGAGGAAAGGTTCACGGGTCTCTCGCTCGTGCTGGAAAAGTAAAGGGACAAACACCAAAGGTATAAAATAATATAATATAATATAATATAAAAATAAATAATATACAAATACAAATTCTATAAATATATACTAAAGTCAATTTTGTATCTGTTATCAAAATTGTATTTGTTATTTTAAGGTTGAAGCTGAAGAAGAGAAAAAAAAGAAAAAGACTGGCCGTGCTAAACGTAGGTTACAGTACAAACGCCGTTTTGTCAACGTAGTCTCAACTTTCGGACGTAAACGTGGACCGAACTCAAATTCTGCTTAAATAAAATGATTATTGCAATTGTTGACAATTTTATTTATAATAAACTTAAATTTAATAATTAAACTAATATTGAATAATAATATAATTTATTTATTGATATTTAATGTAATTTATTAATACAAAGTTATTTTTAAATCAAGTTTATGAATTAATAAAAAATAAGTCTACTTAATATAAATTGTATTTATTTGACCATCAAATTATTAAGATAATTTAATTTCTAAAATATCTTCGAAATTGTAAGTACATATTGTGCCAGCTCTAGGACGAATATCTTTATTTTACATCCTCTACCTGTCATATTTATTATGCCATACTTTTGTAATGCTTGTATAGATATAGATAAATAAAATGTGTACACAAGAAATTATTTACTAATATGTATCACTTATAATATATTTATTTATTTAATAGTAATTTAGTTTGTATATAATTATTTAAAAAATATATATTAATATTTATAGTTAATTGTTATATATATATATATAATGGTTATTAATAATTATAATAACTAAATATAATACTCTAGTATTATATTTATTTATAAGAAATAATACATTTTTTGTTTAATATTTAGAATATAATTATATATAAGTTATATATTTTGTACTACTTTGTATAATGATACATGGTTCCTGGTATATTTAGTAATTTTCCTAAAAATCGAGAACTGGGTCAAGATTATAGCCAACAGTATCTAACGCAATATTGGATTACCTCCACTCAATCTCAAAGCTTTTATTTACATCGTCAAATAGGAAAATGTAAATGTATGAAATCCCTATTACGGGATTCCAAAAATATGAATGATCAAAATATACAAAATAAGATATATATTCTAAATACCCAAACCAAACTACTTGGTTTTCTCGGATACATTTATAAATTCTGGTAATTAAAATCAAATATGTTTATAAGTAATAAAATAAAATATTTGGTGAGTTTTCGACATTCGATATTACATATTTTTATATTCTATTTAATATAAATTTTAAATTACAATTTCGTTGTTTCATAATTCTTAACCGAATAACTGACAAAACTATATCGAATTTTGTAAATAATTAATTGTTGCCGACTATCCCACGTGAAGTTGTTAGATTTAAACGGGTCTTTTAAATGACTATAATAAACATTTAAAATTTATTATGTGGTGTACCGTTTAAAATTGTATATCACAGATTAGTTATTTTCGAATACAACTTTTTAAACTTATCACAGTATATTGAATATTAATTATTTCCTACATATCAGTTTCAAATCTATTCTATAATCATTATCTAATATTATTGTTTGAAATAATAAAGAACATATTATACTATATGTGTTTACGCCCATATTAGGATTTGTTATTGATTTATTACTTTATATATTGATCGTTTTTATAGAATTTGAATTTATATAAAAGTTATCGAATCAATGAACCAGCTGATTAACACCAATATATCTAATTACTGCAATGTATATAACACACACGTGAATATTATGCACCACAATATCATAACATAATATTCAATTCTTGCGCCTCTATAGGTTTATTTTACGTGCACATAGAAACAGAATATACGCTTATTGTTGGTAAAATGGCTAGGGAAACAAGCTTTCATTGGCCTCGCCTATTTTTGTAGTTATTCCCATTGAGGTATAATGTAAAAGTTATAATTTATGTACACCATTTAATAAGAAATAACCTAAAACCTTGATTTATAATTTAGACTATAGATAATTAAATTACTTTATATAATATTGTAATTGTATTTTTAATAATTAAAGAATATAACAAAGTTTTTTATTAAAAGAATATTTTTATTTTATTCAATAAATATTAAATGATATTATATAATACAAATAATTTTCATATAAATTTAAAATAGATATTATATTACCAAAGATTATACATATTACCCTTATCCAAACCTATGAATATAAATTTTGTTATTTATAAATATTATAGATTTATAATTTTGGAAAATATAAATCTGTGTTGAATGTTAAACAACCCATGATCCAAATTGATATAATTTATTATTACATCAACATTTATATATATGAAAAGCATATTTTTACATTATTTTATAGCGAATAATGACGCATATCATAGCTATATAATGAGGTAATCTCAACGGTGTATATATCATTACATATAGTTTATTTTATCGCATAGTAAGTATATATTTAAAAATTATTACTAAATAAAATATTTGGATTATTTGAAATTTGATTTTTTTTCATGAAAAATACTTAGAAATCCAAATTAAATTAAATTTTTAATATTTTTTTATCATTAACCATTTCATAAGGAACAAATACAACTGATGTAATATTGCTTATAAATCTGACAATATTTTAAGAACAAAAAATTTCAAAATTATACAACAAATTATTAAAAATTAATTTTCCTGGAATTTCCTGGTAACAATTAAAAAAAAATTTTAAATATGTTTTTATTTAATAATATATCATATTAAGCTTTTAGCCATTATTCATTATTAAAAAATCATTATTAATACATTCAATTTTATAATTTTAATATTGCTCCTATATTTTGCATATTAAATATTGTATTTTTCCCATGTTAAATTTCAAATGGGTATTAATTTTCACTAATAATCATAATTTTAATTTTCACTCAGCCATAATTGTAAAAAAATTAAAATTGATATATATTCATTATAACTCATATCTTTTCTATATATAATAGATGAGCCAATAACTAATATTGAAACATGTATCAAAGTGGTCCACCCTATTGGACATATTCTACTTTAGAAAGTTTACTAAAAACTTTAAAAATCTTTATCCTTTGATAAAATCCTGAATGTGTACTTTGTAAAATAAAAATAACAACTTACTGGAAGTTATTATTCTCCCGTCATAATCGCACATTGTAGTTATAATTACATCATATTAAATATTATAGTGACTACAATGTGTAATATAATTAGTTGCTTAGTATTTGGAATTGTATTTTTTTGAATTAATTACAAAAATTCGTAAACTGTGGATTACACTACGGTATTACATACATGGAATAATATATTGAAATAATATATTTTTATGTAAAAGGTTTGTACATTTTTATAAGTTGGATGATAACGTTAAGCTGGTAAAACTTCCATGGATAACTAATCAACGGTTGCAATGTAAATGGCTAAATGACTCTATAGAGTATACACCGTGAGTGGTTAATTGATTAATTACATCAAGATGCAGTAGTTATGTAGAGGACTAGGGTGAAGAGAATTTGTATGAATATAATTATATTTTCCAAATAAATCCAACATCCGTTAAGAGTCAACTAGATGTTATGCAATATCTTCAAGATTCTCTATTAAAATATAGTCTAACACGGCACATAATACACGGTACAAAATACAATACTTTAATTCCTTCTTCCTAACAGTTGAACGCGTGTTTAAACATAATATACGTGTAGGCTACTACCTCCCAGTGACGGTGCGATATGTACTTGAATGTTCTTGAATGTGCACGACGTGCGTTACGAAAACCTAAATTTACAAATTCTTTAAAATTGTTAAAATCAAGATTGATGCATAACTTTAATAATAGTCAAATATTTATATACACGAAATACATAATATTATTACACATAATATTATAATTTAAGTTCTTCTTTAAATTATTATTATAATTCCATTATAATAATATTATATTGTAAGTTGAAAGAATTGATTTATATAATTTAAATGCAAATATTAAATTAAATACTACCATTTATATAACTAATGATATATATTATTTTAAAATAATATATTGAATTAAATATATGAAATGAAATTTACCTGCGGTTTATAAAACATGTTTAGTAAATACGTAGATATAATATGTGATAGAAAATAAAAACATATTGTATTTAATGTATGTATAGTAAATAAAATAATATAAACTGATTTGATTACCGATAAATAATATCATATTATATTTATTATTAAATCTGTATACATTCTTATAGGAAAGTTAATAGTAAATAAGTTTAATTTATATAAATAAATAAATATATTAATTTTTTATTACTAATTTATAAAATAATAAAATAATTATTGAATAAAAATGTTAATAATTAACCCACTGCAAACCAATTGTTATAATTATTTTCATCATGTGTTAATTGTCCTATGAGTGAGTTTAATTTTAAAATAGGGTTTTAATAATAGGTTTAAATTAAACTTCCCATGATTATAAACATATAACATAATTGTTATAATTTTACCCTATAGGGGAAGAGATAAGGTTAAATTAGTTTATGAAATATATAATTGATATGAATATATATCTTAGTTATTTTACTATTTGGAAGTTATATCAACAGTACTATATAACTGTTTGTTTATGTCTTAATAATGATATGTATATCATAGAAAAATCTAAATAATACGATCTCAAATATTAATTAAATATCAAATATCAAATATAGTAATTAATATTTACTAATTATAGAATCACATATTTTCTAATATATCGAGATGATAAGTAAGACATATGTCTATAGGGTCTTATAGGGCATGATTAAATAAATTTGATAAACTATATAATATAATATGTGAAAAAATTAATATTATTATTTAAATATATATATATATATATATATATATATATATATATAGTATAATGCAATATGTAGTCTAATAATTAAAACAGTGATACTTTTATATAAAAAGTAAGTATACATACATGTAATTATACATATATGTAAGTATATATAAATGTAATTATACATACATGTAAGTATATATAAATGTAAGTATATATAAATGTAAGTATATATAAATGTAAGTATACATAAAAGTAAGTATACATAAATGTAAGTATATATAAATTTAAGTATATATAAATGTAAGTATATATAAAAGTAAGTATACATAAATGTAAGTATATATAAATGTAAGTATATATAAATGTAAGTATATATAAATGTATATATAAAGTGAGTTATTTTTAAAACAAATATTTGAATTTACCTCACTTGAAAATATTTATTATTCAGGCTCCAGGTAAAATACTATAATGTTATTTAGTTAATAATAAGATTTGTAAAAATAATACTATTAATATTAATTGTTTATAATATTTCATTTCCTTTTCACGAATATAAATTTAAAAGCATTAAAAATAATTAGAAATGCGGTTTGTCATTTAAATTAGAAATTGGTTTACAAAATATTCAAAAAAATTCATTAAATATTACAAAATGTATTGAAATTGCGATGATATAAACCAATTTCAAATCGGAGGATATTTGTTATAATAATAAATAAGATAAGGATAATTAATAATTTGATAGAACTATTAAATTTATTATAATTAATATCAGCAGGGTCAAATAGCCAGGACACTTATTTAAATAATTTAGATAGATCACAGTCAATTACTGATATTAATATTCTTATCAACCTTATATCATAAATCAACTAGATTTACAAGCCCTTCACATATATTCAATATACCTACGATCGTAACATATTTTGTTTACATCTGCATATACTAATATCCGAAACAGTAAACTTACATTATCTCGCAATTGTATACCAACCACCAATATGCGTGATGGTCATGCGTGATGCATATCCTCCAAATATATAATACGATATAAAAAGATAATTTTACAATCAAGATGTTAATATAAATAACCAAGGGCATATATTTGCCATATATCCTAGTGCATATTTAATGATAAATATATGTCTATAATATCTATATTAAATAAGAATATATTGATATCAGTATCATGTATTGCATGATGTTAATATTTTATTTTAATTTTTAAAATATAATTATTTATAAATTTAAAAAATATTTATATTTTACATAAAAATATAATTCAAATTTTATATAACAAATGGGCATATTATCATCATTTGGGTAGGGAAGAATAATGGGGAAGATATATTACAATACAAAAATTAATAATCATGATGTGGTAGATAGAGCTTCAGGGGATTGCTCATATTATATGAAACGAAGGAATTCTTCCTGCGAAAACCTGAAAAAAAGAATAGAAGCAAAATACTCCTCTTTAAAAGATGAACGAGAATCTACCGATCACTCATCTGATAATTCATATATTCCAAAATCCGTAAAGAAAAGAAAACGAAAGCAATCTTTAAACAGGCGAAATGAATTCTCATCAATGAGAAAACCTTATGATATGAATGTTTCTGAAGAGATTTCGAATCCATACGATTCGTTGTTTCATATAGATACGCAGTATTTTCATTCTTTCGAATTTTACTTGTATCTATCGGTAGTAGTGTTGGTCCAAATATATGGGATTTATATTACAGTAATAAAAACGATTGAATTCAAAAATGGTTGGCGTATTCACATATTAACATTTTATCTATAATACTATTAATATGAATGATCCATCATATGTGTGTGTAAAATGTATAATTTCATATCCATATTATATGATATATTAGCTTAAGTACATAATATATTAAATTACATAATTTAAATTTATAAATCTAATTATATATTATGTATCAACACCATTTATATATCATATTTTATATGTGAAATTGATTATATAATATATACTTTTTCTAGCCTATGGACATAGTTTGCAAGATGGGAGATTTATGTTTTTAGGAATGGCAAAGGTTATTAATATATTATATAATATAATATTATATATATATATATATATATATATATATATATATATATATATATATATATATATATATATATACTTATATATATAAATATAATTAGTTTATGATGTAAATAACTGTTTTATCTCGTGACTCTTCAATTTATAGGATCGTACCGATGAGATTTACAGGGTATTTTATGCCGTTATGGTCACACAGTTCAAGTTCTATATCGGCTATTTTATATTATCTCTATCACTACCTTACTATCGGATTGACAAGGTATGCATGTAAGTTATTGACGTATGTCATACGTCCGTAACTTACTCAAATTCGCTCTCCTCACACATTAAATTAACTTCAACTTAATTAATTCAATTCATCATTAAATTTCGCATTTCAATCTTTACTCCTTTTATAATTTCTCACTCCATTTCTCATTCAACATCTCACTTCTTCCCACTTCACTTTTTATTACATTTCTCAATCCACTGTTCACTTCGACATCCACTCCATTTCTATTATTTATAACTCTTTACTTAACTATACACTCTACTTCATATTTTAAGTCTTACAATACTTCCAACTCCAACCCTCATCCCGCTCTTCACTTCACTCTTTACTCCACTCCTCGTTCTACTCTACATTCCACTATTCATTCCACTCCACACTCCACTCATCACTCCATTCCTCATTCCACTCTTCACTTCACTCATCACTGCATTCTCAGCAATTCTCTTTATACCATATCCCGTTACACCATACATTACAATCTTCATCGTAATCCTTATCCCAGTATACTTTTCACCGATTGAACTTTATGCCATTAAACACCTCGTTCTATAGTTCCACTACGAAGTAATGGCACTGTACGGTGGTAGCGTTATCACCTGGACATTCGGATACCGTTATGTAATTGCCGTTGTACTGACAATCGTTGTTTTGCACACACTGACCAGGACTATAGGCAATGCTTATGTTACCGTTATGTTGGTGGTTACCATTTACTGGGCTGTATGCACGAAACAAGAAAAAAATCCCATTATGGTATATTTTGAATTAACACCTTCGATATGACTTGTTTTACTAGACCCAGCTTTCTAAACGACTTTAAGTTCATTTCTATTAAACTCCCTATACATTTAATATACAAGCTCCAGAATGCAAATTATAAGTAAATTTAAGATATGATTTTCGATATAATAATTAGACAATGTCCACTTGAAATATAATCTAATATATTTAAGGATTGGATCTTAATATCTAAGTACGGATCACCGATGAAAGAATTCTTGCCGTTCAAGTTTATAGATAAATTGACTTGGGCGAATTTTAAATTATGTATGATACATTCCACAATTTTCATTATTGAATATAATAATTCAGTTAGTTTTAACTATTATAATATTATATTTGGGAAAGATATTGAAACCCAAATAAAAACAACTAATCTGCAATATCACTATGATTTTTAGGGATTCCAGTCGAAGGATTATAAAATAATTGATTTTCTAACTTACATATTTTATTTCCCAAATATGTTTTCTGGGTCAATTCTTCTTTACGACGATTTCAAAAAACAAGTTCGTGCACATTTAATTTCATTATGTTACTTTATTTTTAATATATAACCCTATTTAGGTCACCTCGTATTTATAGTACATATTTTTTTAGACGAAATTCGATAATGTATGGTACGAAGGTAGGAAGCGAAAACTAATGAACAAGTCCATAAAGTGGATAGTGTCGTTCATTGCCATGGAGATCGCGCATTGTTTACTATTTATACGTATAATAGGCAACGACGAAGAAAGATTACGTTCGTTCTCTGGCTTGGAAACCTACGCATTTGCTATTACCAGCATTCACATGTTCTCGGTATAATAACACTACAATAGTATTGTAATCATTTATTACATATTTAGAAGTATGTATAGTTATAAAGTTATGACTTTATAGTACCATATCATACATATTATATATAACTATGTAATTTATAATTAGCATATAATATTATAATTATAATACTAATAAAAAATATTTTTTTAAATCAATACTAAATTGGATTTTACATTAACCGCTTAAATATTGTATTGATTTTATTTATTATATTAATTTTATCCTTTTATTTAGTGTTTTATTCAAAACATATTATATAACTATTCTATTCATATTTAATATTTTATTTCATTATTCATCACGATTTATCACGATATTACCAATTTTACGACTTCGATATATTTTTAAATTTCACCATAACTCAATTAGTATTTCTTATATAACTATTTGGTCTACTTATTTATTAGTATTCCATTGTCTTTAATCTCGTTAATTACACTCATTACAATTTGACTTTTATATTTTAAAGTTTAAACAATTTTCATTAGTTTTTATTTTCCATACAGCGGTTATATATATAAATCTTTCTCTCTCTTTTATACCGCTATTAATTAATGAATTACATACATCTATGTGTATTCATTTTATAATTAATAATTAGTTATTAATTAATTGATTTTATTAAATAGTAAACTTTAATTATTTTATATGAATTTAAGAAAACATGTTACATAATTATGAAAGGTTATTCTTACGACTATGCTAGGAGGTCTAAAAATAATAATCTGTTAAACATGGTATCTGATAGTTTAAAAAATTGTGTTATGTGTTTGAGTTTGAGAGTTTGAAGTCTTCCCAGGAGACCTTTTATCTATAAACTAATTTCATTTATTTATAAAATTCTATTATTATATAATATATAAGTTATGCCATTATATTCATACACTCTACGGATATATTTGTATGAATATATATATATATATATATATATATATATATATATATATATGTGTATATTCTATATTTAGAACTTTTCATAATATATATTGTCTGGATAGTTTATATATTATAAACAACACACTATTTATCAACAATATATATAGGTATACACTACTATAATAGTATATTTACAAGTACTAATGTATTATGGGCAACTATTTTCAAAATCATAATTTTATTTTATCATATTATTAAATGAATACATATAAAATATAATAAATAATAAGTTATATATGAATACATTACTAATTATTAATTCTCGTTATTATTTGTATTTAATTAACAAATATGCTTAACTATAAATATAATTTAATTATATAATATTTGGGTTAAATAAATAATATATAACTTTACGTAGATATGAATATATCATATTATACAATCCAGCTAACATATCTGGTGAAGAGAGGACTGGCCAACCTTTTCGCATCCTTCGATGGTATTTCTATATTAGAAACTCCGGACACCATAATGCGGTCCTATCGAATTACTACCCTCTGGAGGTATATATGCTTATTATATAGTTTATTATTATGTATGAACAAATAGGCTTATATAATATTATAATGATATATTATATTATATTTATATATATATGTGTGTGTGTGTGTGTGTGTATGTGTATATGTGTATATAAAAACATATTCTACCATTAAGGGTGTTCAATAGAGACATGTTCAAATTCATACATAAGTTAGTAAATTATGTATGATATGATTAGATATATCTAATCATATTATACATAAATATAATTTATCTTATAAGCTAATGATGTTAGTTAAATACTATAGTATACATTTATATCAATATATATATATCAATATATATATATATATATATATATATATATATATATATATATAATAAAATATATTAAACCAGATATATATACCTACCTGTATGTGGGGAATCTCCGTCAATGCTTCACAACATCGCCGCTTTGATGGCCTCATACGTCATGCTTCTGATGTACTACGGCATGAAGTCTGCAAAATCCAGGGCCCTCACTATATTCTTTACGCTGAGTATGCTTGAAGTGTTGGCATGCCGTACGCAGATGTCCCTGATGTACTACGAGCTCGAGGTTGGCTTAGATGGCCTCGGTAAATATTAGTCATTAAAATCACACCGTCAGTTATTTTCATTATCAAGTAGAAAATTAGTAATTAATGTGAATTACTGACATACATATATATATATATATATATACTATATGAAGCTAAACGAACCCGTTATGTATGGTTTAACGGTATACAGTTAATTAATAAATTCTGCTTTATTTTACACAATTTTGAATAGTTGATTAAAATCAATCTATATTATGTATAATATTTATTAAATGAAATTATTATTTATTCAGCAGAAAACTATTATTAAATGAAATTTTTTCATTGTAATAACAAAAATACAAATATTGTTAAGAAATTGCTATTAACAAATCTTACTGATTATTTACTGAGATTACATCATAAGGTAGACTATAATGCCGTTCAAACTATTTAGTCTAAATGGTAGTCATTATATAGAAATTGTATTATAATTCACTGGACCCATAAAATTCTAAAATGTAATCAATATAATCTTCGAAAAGATTCAGTGATATTGATAGTTAAGAGTTATATATTTAAATTAACATCACACAAGTAACTGATAAGATAAACTTATAACTTCCTATAATTCCTCTGAATTCAATATAATACAAAATACAACCTTAATTTCAAGTTGATTTTTTTTATATGTCCACGTACAATAGTTAGGTACTTATAATGTTAGCTGTTAATACTTTCGATATTTACCTTTCTATATTTAGTACGATATGAGAATATATAATATAATGATTTCAATTATACACGAAACAAATTTAATACATCAATACATCATAGCTAATCATAACTATATTGTATTCACTACATAGATTTGAAAAATATATTTTGAAAAATTAAACATTTTAAAATCTAGTATCCACTCTATTATAACTACATGTGTTATGTCAATACATACGTTCCAATGTACTCGTATGTGTATATCTAGATATAGTATCATATTACATCCATCATATTCATCTACTAGAATAATCAAATGAAGGTTATACACCTACATATCTATTCATACTGCCTTCATACCACGGACACACGTAAACGCTTGCGTTCCAACCCCCTACTACTTCGGTGCCCTAAATACCCGCCCCACATATATGTGGGGCGGGTATTTAGGTATACCGGTCCCCGTAATCACGTCCATGCATTCAGATGGGCTATTTAGCGAGCAAACGCAAGCGAAGGAGGTTCAGTTGTCTAATTCTCGGTTCGTTGATCTACCCGATGTATCATGCTGTGATACTGTTCCTTAACGGAGAGCTGACCGCCGATATTCTCTTCTGGAACGTCTACGGCGATGGTAGGTAGAGCTAGACTTACTATCGTTAATTATGTACAATATTATATATAGTACCATGTATAAGTAATACTTATTAAGTATATATATATATATATATATATATTATCGAGATAAACAGAATGATAAACTTGCTAATATATATATCTATGAAAGAGTATAAAGAATTACGACGACATTAATAATATACAATAATAAGATAATATAATTTTATTTAAGTTCATCAAACCATTTTTTAGAAATATTTTATCGTTTCAAAATATATTATTATAAAAGTATTGCTAAACTATATGATTCTTTATATTAGCTATTTTGTAGCTAATAAAACCAACGATTACATGTAA
Source organism: Osedax frankpressi (assembly GCA_964035775.1). NCBI lineage: Eukaryota > Metazoa > Annelida > Polychaeta > Sabellida > Siboglinidae > Osedax > Osedax frankpressi. The sequence continues at coordinate 14,725,514 of OZ038314.1, read as the reverse complement.
TCTTGGATACAACTAAGTATTTATTTTATATCTATGGATAATATCTATAGATATACCTAAAATATAGATAGAAATACCTATAATATACTCTAGTATTAAAAGTTTCTGTGAATAACTTCATTTACATTTCTTATGCCGAACAAATCATATAGACCATGTATTATATTAAATGCATTACTAAATTACGTATGAATTATACGGTATAGATATATATTGAAAGAGAAGGAATACATTTAAACCAATTTATTTGAGAATATCTTAACAGTTCAATGTTATTAATATATGATTTTTTTATTGATGTATTTTATTGGATTAATATTCAGAAAATAAATTATTGCCGATTTATTATTAAGTTAGTGGAAGTTTTGGACTTGGTGAAATAAAACATCATCCGCATAATATATATTGTTTATGAGAACGTTACTTTATATACCTTTATAAACCACCTATATTTGGTTTATTTAGAATAACTAATCAAGGGTTTATATAAATATAAAATGAAATGCCTCGGGAATAATATGCAGCCAAACTCTATTTTTACACAAATATGTGATTTTGTTCCATTATATGCAGCTTTGTTGATGAGAAGTATATTATATACACCTGTACTTATGTATGTAAAGTTGATCGAATAATTTATATAGACATTAGAATGATATTGTAAATATTTTCAACCAATATTCCTCACGGTGAAAATTGCTAGATAAGCAACTTTTTTTGAGCTTAAAAACGAATTAAGTATCTACAATATTGATATCAGACTGTATTCGATCATAATATATATGTATAAGCATATTGACCAATACTTATTAATATCTGTGGATCTATTATTTCTAGTTCTTTGTATAGGGAAGACACGAGATTGATTCATTGAATAGATTGTATAACCCCTGTAATTAATTATTTTAGCGATAATTGACATTATAGGTCGCAATGTAAGCATGCTAGAAATGACTTATCTAATAGTTTGGTTATAATGTATTTGTTCTTTATCCAAAAAGAAATTCAAAAATATGATTACATTGTCTGGTTTGCAGTTGAATAAATCAGTAACATAATTATTCCAAATATTGTCGTAGGGTGATTACCGTTGCGTTTAATTACTTTTATGTATTTTAGTTGTTATCGCTTAATAAAAAGATCTGTTATTTTTCTAAAATCAATACTCTATTGAGTATAGAGTTTAGATAATCACCTTTATGTTATACATTGAGTATGTTGATGCCTCATAGATTATATTCTAATTGATTCCTTTGAAATGTCTGTTTTAAGTTTATTAATATTCCTCAATTTAAAAAAAATAAAGAGCAATCTTATGTATTAATTGGAAAAATAATAATCCAATATGGATTATATTGCCATAGTAATTACTATGTGACTTTTTACAAGCATTATATTTGATGGTGATGCGAGTATCGGTAATTTTATTATAACCTGATTAACCTGATTACATTCACTTGGCTCTGTTATTTTTTGCAGTCATGGAAACTAAATTAGACTGAAAAATATGTGGAATTATATAATCTTATCATATATTATCAATATTTATATTATTTAATTTAGATGTAACACTTTATATAAGATACTCGCAGTACTTTTATCATTTTGTTTATCATTTACTTGATATATCTTCACTTTTATCATTTACTTGATTTTTTGTATTTTGTATATTTATATATATATATATATATATATATATATATATACATCATGTGATCGTCTAAGGTTACTATCGTTATACAGGCACATACGGCTAACAAATTATAAAATATTAAGTAACCGTATATATAAGTCTATTTATACTTAACATACGTATAATTATACACATTTAACTTCAATCGAATACATACTTATACTCCAAATACACGCTACTTTATATCACCAGTCCGTAACTATTCTAATATTTTGAAGTTTACAATACTCTACTTGTCATCGGTATCGGATACTGTACGGTACAGGTAGCGATGCCATACGAGAGACTCAGGTGTGCACCGATCAATTCCATTATGAAGAAGGAATCAACGAAATTTGATAATTTGATGCTTTAATTTTAAGATGCTTTAATTTGATGGAAGCTAAACAATATTATCAATTATTTTTTAATTTGATATCTTATTACTATTTTGAACATATGAAATAAAACATTTATATAATATTTTGGTTTCGATTTATTTAATTTAAATAAATACTATTTAATTTATTATTGAGCTATAATAAATAAGTTTAATAATACATTTTTAGTAGAAGTAGTAGTAATATTATCAATAGTAGTAGAAGTAGTAGTATTAGTAAAAGTAGAAGTATCAGTATTAGTGGTAGTGGTAGTAGTATAACTACCATTACGTAGTGATAATAGTACTAGTTTATAATAATGAATATCTTTATAAATGTTACTGTGTTATAATGTTTAGATAATTATGGTAATTCGGTTTATGCATATATATTCATAAAACCTATGTTATCTATAGTAATTATTTTTTTTAGATAATTACTTTAGAAGAGATTTACAATTATATTTGTATATATGCGCGATGATATGCATTTTGTATTGTATCATTAATTTCAGTGGGAACTAATAAAGGATTTTTATCTTGACAGTAATCTAATCAATAGATTAACAATAGTTATCTGGGTGGGTTATGCGACGAATAATATAAAAATGGAGACATATTATGGGAAGATGAGTTAATGATAAATTAATAAATGAATTGAAAGGTCGAGAAGGTTAGGCGATAGCAATTGTATATAAAAAACATTAGTTTCTGTTTTAAAATGGTACGCACCTCTTTAGGTATACATTTTAATTTTCAAATAAAGCCTTTTATATATTAAGAGTAGTTTTATTAGTTATATGCAAATGCATTGTGTTCCATATGTGATATCATATACTACCTTTATACTCGTTTATTATATAAGTTTAAACTTTTAAATAACTAATAAAATTAAGTTAAAATAAATCCTGTTAAGATACAATGGATACTATAAAATGAATGCTAATCAATAATTATTAAATTAATTAAACCTTTGGTATTTTTTGTTAATATTTTTAATTTTTAGATTAACCTAAAAATAGATAATATTAGGCAAGGTAATCTTGGATTTTAATTAATATTCTATGACTATCTATGTTTGATTTATGTATAATTATATTTATAAATCACATGAGAAAAGCCAAGGTAATATGGGAGAAAAGTATATAAACTTTTTTATATAATTTCTGTCATTGGCTAAAGAGGTACTGAACTTTGCTTATTTGTTTATAAATTATATTTTAAAATCTGTGTAACTTATATTTTTGCGGTTCGTATAATTAATTTAAATTGTATAAATAATTTATCTTAACATAACTTGTATTTGTTACATGTAGATATTTCCGAGTATATACCATACATATAGTAGGATAAATTGTATATTTAGCATATTTTTTTATGATATTAAAATTTTTCATATCATCTCTATGGAATATATTTGTTAATATCTATGATACAATTATTATAAATATTCAGTTTAATAATATATCTACTTATCAAATAAAGCGATTTATTTATAAATATGTTATTTAATTTTGTTATTCAAATATATATTTGAATGCGAAGTTTAAATAATATATAATTATTTTAAATAATGTAATATTATAATATAATATATATATATATTTATACTATTGGCCAATATTACCTAATTAATTAATCTAGTAAATTAAGTTAATTTTGAATATTGATTGTTCATATAAGGTTGATTTTTAAATATAGATATTAACCTATATTATAAATTATATATATGTTTTTTACTAAGTATGTACAGTGTACATTGTACACTGTACAATGTACAGTGTACACTGTACATATTGTACATTGTACAGTACATACTAAATATGATGTAGGTAGTGGATTTAAATCAACCGACAGATTTATATGCTAAGATATTTGCATGTACATTGGACTTTGGGGGAGATCCTTACTCTGTATATTACAAAGAATCATATATCATAAATATAGTATGAACATTTTTAATATTGAGATAAATTATATATCTATATATCAAATCAACAATATATATGATCTATAAAGATATGAAAATTGCACAAATTATTAAAATAAAGTAAACAAATCAACATTGTTCACAGCCTCTCTAGCTCTACCTTAATATTTTTTTCAAAATTCATATATATGTCACCAGATAAATATAATACCCTTTCAAAGGAATTGAATGATCTTTTGACAAACATAAGATCAATTATTGATGTTAAATTAATACAAGCATCACGAGGTAAATGAAATAAAATAATTATAATAGAATAATATAGTATAATTAGTATTCTATGTTATTATAATAATAATTAAATGAATAATTAAGTGAATAATTAATATTATTTTAACTAATCCGTTATAATATATTTACCACACATTGATTAAAACTAGAACACTTCAAAGTAGTTTTATAATAAATATATGGATATCGTTAGCATAAATAAAGTTCAAAGTATTAGACATATCTAAAAAGTCACTACCGATTGTATCCGTATTGGGGGGTATTGTATTATGAAAAAGTCTGTGTATTTTTGGTGAAGTAGTGTCGGTGATTGCAATATTTATAACTAATTTAGATTTTTAAAATTTTAATAATCCATTATAGTAATAAAATAATGATTATAATAGAATAATTATAGATATTAAATATAATGTTTTATCCAAGATTTACCTCAAAAGGTAATCTTGGGTTATAGTGTGTATATTCATATTTCTATAATTCTTATGATTTACATTATGTTCAAAATACAGTTACACATTTTTACCTCAATATGGATATAATCAGTACACCACATTTTAAATACAAATCTTAATCCATTTCAATGAAATAAACAATGACTAATTTATTAAATCAGTGATTATGAACTCTCACAAATTTTTCATATAATTTTATTTTACTATTTACAATTTTTTATTTTACTATTTACATATGAATATGTATTGATTATTTTATGATAATCCATTTAATATATAATATTTGTAATAAATGCAAAATATAAGTGAATAAATACTAATTGTATTATATATATATCTAATCAATTATTCTATTAATAACCATATATATATAGTGATGTTATGGATTTTATACTATGGAAGTGTTCTAACTGTAAAATTACAATTTATTATATTTTATAATTTATTAAGTTAACATAGATTCAATCAGTATTTACATGAATTATTTTATATATATTTATAAATGTCTAATAAATATATATACTATAATTTTTTGCATATATATATAAATATAAATTTATACATTGCTTATTTACATATGTAAATGAAACAAATAATTGTAATAATTCATAATCATAAAAAATATCATTATTAATACATACTATATCTTTAGTAGTATTTGCTATATAATATTTAAGATATAACAAATATATAAATAATATAACAATTACTCTGATATATGGGAAAAATTTGTTATTTTACTTTTCGTTTTTTGGAATTCTATTCCTATGTAAATTACACCGTATTTCATTTTTCCGCTAGCATAAAATATGTTAAATTTAGAATAATAAAATAGTGGCATAATGATCCTTTACCTTCACATTCATTTTAAAAGAAATTTGTTGTTTTAAATTCTAAAAATAATTAAGTTATATTTATGCAGAGTTCCAATTGAGATTTTACTGGTAGAATTATTTCTTAATGAAGTATATCTTTTCAACGCAGCCATTTTAATAATTATATCAAGATTTTAAAACATCTAAACCTAACCCAATAAAGATTAAATAATATAAACTATAAACTTATCTATTTGAATTAGAAAAATAATATTATCTGTATAGATTATTGAATTTGAATAATCAACTTAGTAAATTATTATACCATATACAAATATTTTATATTTAATTTATAAATTTCATATTTAGTGATTAAAGACATATTTATCTATATTTTAAACCAATGAATTATCCAAAATGCATTGAAAAATAATTAAGACTGACTTTGATTCTATAATATATAAAAATGTAATTCATTTAATAATCTCATTTTTATTGTTATAGTATATAAAATAATATTATTTAAAAATAAATATTATATAGTTAAATATTTTTATTAAAAACATAATTTTTAACAATAATTGTTTAATATAGGAGGCAAAAAACAAATCATAAAAGATATTGAAAAAAAAGTTGAGGAAGCTAACATTTTGGTTCGATATTTTATATTTTCTTAAAATATATAAATATTGTATTAGTAAATATTGAGTTATATTAAATATATTTAGTTATTCCATATCCACATTGAAAGTAAATTATAACTACCAATACATAGTTCTTAGCTATTAGTAAACATATTTACTAAGAGTTAAGGCATAATTATGTTTTTCTATTTTAAAAATAGGCCGTTGAATCAAACCATTACTTCTATAGATTATGTTAAGACTCACATTATATTTGATTATAAAGATTCTTAATATTATTATATTTATTGAACCTCTAGATATTAGAAATGGAAATTGAAGCAAAGAAAGCTTCATACCACGACCGACCGGGAATGTTGACTGATATCAGGAATAGTAAACGAGCTATTGAAAACATATCTTTAGATGTGGTTATTTCAACTTCTTCTAATATGTAAATCATGAGTAATATATCATCATGAGTAATATACATATATTTATATATATTATATCTGTATTATATGATATATACCTTATATAATTCGTAACAATTAATTAATTTATATACTTTTTTATATTTAATTATACATTTCATAATTTTATGAACAGAATCAAGATAAACCAGTAAATACTTCTAGATATCCTGCTTCTACTTTTGATGTTTGTATTATATAAATCATCCAGGTAACATGGTATTATATATATTATAACAATTACATATTATTATCATATTCTATCATGGATAACAAAGATATTTGTATTTGAAAATTCAATCATACACATTTATTTTTATTTTAACTTTATAGCAACATTAAAGTGCTATAAATTGTATTTCTTGTAGGCTTATCATTTTAATTATCTAAATAATATGTAAATATGTAAATGGTTGTTGTACTTTATTCACTTGAATTGCAATAATAATTTCTTAATAGTAATTAATTAGAAGTTTGTTTAATATGAATTGTTTTTCTATGTAGTTGGTGATATTATGTTTGTATGAATTATTTTAATTTATTTCATATCATTTTAAATCATTTATTACTAATTGATTAGGATTTAGAAGGTCAGAGGAGAAGTAGGGTACGCGAAGGCTTGGACACATTAACCAGTTAGTTAATTAGTAATTATATAGATTCAATTCAATTATCAATATAATAAGTTATCTGATTATTTAAATTTTCTTTCAATATTGAATTAATTACTAATTTAATTTGATTAATAATAATAATATAAATATTTGCAAAAATAAAATTAAATTGTGCAATTTTATACATATATGATAAATTAATTGAATATAAATATATAATCTATTATGTATTCCAACTTACATATATATCAATAAACATGCACTGTAATACATTCAGGAACATCTGATAGCATTGCGAGATCGCAGGCTATTTCTGCGGAAACTGATGATATTGGACGTGACACTATTAATGAATTAACTCAACAAGGAGAAACATTATCACATGCCAGAGATAGGGTTTGTTTCTTACAAGTTAATGCCTCGACAGTTTGTTTTACAAAATGATAAACTTATAAGTGTAGTTATTGATTAAAAGCGTTGCCTATACATAAACGTTGATTACATACGTTTATATGTGTTATAGCTTCACGAGACACAATCTAACCTTACTAAAAGCAGGAAGATATTAAATAGCATGGCTACGAAGTTAGTAATATTATTTTCCTATATTTAGCTTATTTTTATTTATATTTTAATACAAAATATACCAATTTTTGTTCTTATATAAAAATTTATTATTATAGAATAATTAGAATATAATTAATTATTCAATTGTTATGCAATTATAACTTAGAGTAATGTTGATTATTATATTGACTAGAATATCGAAGTAATTATTATCACGATTTTTTTAAATATGTGAATTTTAAATTATATTTTCTAAATAAATTATTGAATATTAACTATTATAACTATTTAAAGCTTCTCTAACCCTCATTTATAATACATTTTATATATATTTTGTTAAATAAATAATATAATTAGTTGCGGATATATAAAAAAGTCTTATTTTATCAACCCTATATTTAAGATGGTTTTGTATAATTGCATGTTTATTATCCTTTTTAATGGTAATCATCTTTATAAAAATTAATAAAAATATTCATATATTCTAACAACAATATACTCAAATTTAAATTTTATTATTTAATTGCAAAAGACATTTTTCTGACTAATCTAATCTAACATCTTTTAATTTATTTTTTAATATTTTATAATTAATTTAATAATTTTACAGGATTTTAACAAGTAAATTAATTCTAATTTGCATTGTTGTGGTTGAACTATTGATTCTGATCGCTCTAGCTTGGTGGAAGTTCCTCAGTTAATCTACGCAGGAGTATTATTTGTTATTAAATAACATTCGTTTAACACATTCATATTCATTAAAACTTATTAAAAATTATTATATTAAAAATTAATATAATTCATTTGATACACATTTAACATCATTTGAATAGGTATACCACTATAATGAATACTATTATTATTTTTTTATAACTAATTCAATTAACAGTATTCATTTGAATTTACAAATCATAATTTATTAACTATCACATATAAAATAATTACCATATGTGCATTATCACTAAATTGTTATCTCTTTGATTTGTTTTGATAATAAAATTATATTATAATTTAATTATTTTGTATATAAAATACATATAATATAAATATATATATATATATATATCTTACTAATATGTAATATAAAGAATAAATATACAATATTTAATATAATATTCTTCTATAATATCAGATACATATTCTATTTACTTATTAATTAATATATTGAATATATATTAAATAATTTATATATATATAAATAAAAATCATAGATAGTATTTTAATAATTATTAATATAATTCCGTTTGCATTATTATAAGTGCTATTAATTTTATTAATATTTACAAAAAATGATTCAGAAATATTTATTAATTTTTGATTAGAAAATATTAGTTTAAGATATATTTGATATTATTAGTTACAATTTTTATTTTATCTAAGTTTATATAAAGTTGAATATCAATATTAAAGTAGTTGTTTATGTTCATTTAGTTAGTATGTTAGTTCCCCGAGGCAGACAATGTAGTATAATCAATATAGGATAATAAATTATTTATTCTTTTTGATAAACCTTTTTTTTTTAGTTAGAACTAATCTAAACAATCACTATAAATTCAAATAATCACTAAACACGATATAATGGTACCATTGTCTAGTTTGTCGAAATCCGAGTTAGAAAGTTATAACTATTTTATTATGGTTAGATGTTTAGATAGTCTATGCGTAATAACTATCTCGAGTATCTACGAGAAAATTGCTAAATCATTAAATGTATGAGAATTAGATAAGATTGTTTGTATAATAAATATATTCATATGACGAGATTATATTAAAAAGTTTAATATATTTATTTATATAGTAAAGTAGTTTTATTAGTTATATTTAAATTGATTAAGATCTATTTATAAACAATCAACATTCTGGATATTGCCCAATGGATACTCATAGATGCAAATTCAATAATTAAAGCTCACGAGTTTGAATTACATGAATTTATTGAACGCTTCGTAATACCTTAATTAAACTACTTACTAGTGATTATACTAAAAGTAATGAGGTACTAGAGTATACTGGATTTTATGATACCTTTTTAATTTTTTTTTGAAAAATTCAAATAAATTTGTATATGTATTCCTCACACTAACTTCTTTGATTGTTCTTTGGAGGTTTCTTGATTTATTCAAATTATTAATTATCAAAAATATACTTCATGCTATTTCTAAATATTTGTGGGTGTAAATTCATTAAATGATAATATTAAAGAATAATTAGTAATACTTTTAATATTAGTATTCTTATTATTAATTATGATATAAAATATTAATAATAATAATATTATTATCTAAACAGAATTACGTAAATAATAGACTAATCAGAATCTATAAAAATGCATCTATGTGTTTATACTATTGTATAATATATATTACAATGATTAATAACAATATTACAATGATTTATCATGGATATATCTATAGTGTACACTATATACGTATAGAATATTTATTGGAATATTATATTAGATTAAAATATTAAGGATTAATAATTTGTCAATAATATACAAGTTTCATTATTTGGTTTTGAAAATTATAAGCTCACAACTGAGCTTATAATTGTGTCATTAATTTTTCCATAAATAACGTGCTTCAATTTAGGATGATAACTACAGTTTATTTAGTACTATTTTTAATGAATATGAATGTTTTATTTATAAATGCATGAGTATATTATTTTCAGAAATTTATAAATGTATTAATTAAAATTATTTTAAAAAAAGAACAAGAAACAATTGCTGTCCACAATCTGAAACTAATAGTACATTTTAATGTTGGCAATTGAATTAATATTTTCAACCACAATACATATATATATACAACTATAAATATATATATATATATATATATATATATATATATATATATATATATATATAGAAGTGCGAAGCGTCAAATATTTAAAATTATGAAAAATAAAAAATGTGCATTAATCCACCATACTCAGGTTCAGATTGATTAAAATTTCTAAACCGGAAAATAGATTATAGAAGTGGTGAATTACAATCTATACCATATTCGGTATGTTAGTAATTTCATCATAATGTGAAAATAAGTAAATTGGTTTTGTTCCAAAAAGAGAAAAATACAGCAACATTTCATGGCAACTCGATTAATCTGTATTGTAAAGCTTTATAACTGGATATAACCTTAACAAAATGGGTTTAAATCAAGTGTATATACACATGTTTATCATCGGAAATCAAGTACAAAATTTTAAGAGTCGCAATAAGGATATAAGTGGATATAAGTCACAATTTGAATTGCCTGGTCAGATATAATAAATCCATTTGGAACAATATAACATTATACATTGTTTAATTTAACCGATTCACTATATTTATACTAGTGAATAACTATTTCAAAATATATTTATATTAATTTTACTTGTAGATATTCTAATATAGAAAAACTATGAAGGTATACCTTCATCTACCTTCATTAAAACATATAGGTGATAAAACAACATTAATGAAGACAAGTGGAGCCCGTGGATATATAATATTTAACAATATGATTATTATAATAGAATATTCTGATAATTCGGCATTAATTTATTATTTGACTAAATATGCGTTCAATGATAACATCGGCAAAATAACGGAAGATAATTAGATCTTAAATTTAACCCAATGAAACGATGATACCTATCTTTAAATATTAATATTTTAAAATAGCAGTTACTCAGTTAATTGACTGTGTAACTGATAACTGAGTAACTGATATTTTAAAATAAACGGGGAACCCCTAAATTCCTAAAATCGAATGAGACTGGCAATTCTAATAGTTGGTTAGTTACTATACATAGTTTTATAAACTTCCATGTATGGTTATATTTAATTGATTCTTTATCAACTCCCTGGAAAAACATTTAATACATAATAAATCATTTATTAACTTCATTTTAATTTCGACTACGTCATGATAGAATCGATAAGGGATCCTTATTTTAATACGCTTTAACATTTCGAATGGTAATTTGAGAAATGACTAATATATATAATGCTCCAGATAATTCTTGCTTAACCTTGATACAATCATAGAGAAATATCGGAAATTAATATCGGCAAATAAATTGAAATTAAAGAACGAAGCCGGTACTAAGGCATTCGTAATATAACTTCAGTTTTTATCAAATGATAAATATGTATATTTCAGCAGAGCAGACGAATAATTTAATACCATTGATTTAATATAGGAAATAATAAAATACAAGTAAAATATCCTGCAGATATGCCATGGCAAACTAAATGTTATGTTATATACTTACTTCATTGTTATAGAGGCACGCCATTCAGCTACTAATATGGACATTATCTTTGATATATCCCGCGAGAAATTGTAACTGGCATTTAATTATATCTGCTGTATATTCCACAATGGTTAATAATGAAAACGCGTTCTAAATAGCATCTAGTAAAATGATTTCACCACAATTTAAAAGTCTTGCATAATGAGGAAGTATTTTTCTATACAAATGACTTAGTATATGATTCTTATTCAAGCAACTATACTTTTGTTGAAATCAATTTGAAACTCATATTAAAACTATTATAACGTGTACAATATTATATATGCATGATTTATATATAGTATATGAAAACACTATACATATAATGTTAGTTTATATTTTCTGATATTCAACTTTATCAGATTCAAATGTTGTTTTAAATAAGTTAATTCACATATTTCATAAAATTTACAAATTGTATGTCAGTACATAATAAATGTTATGATAATAAAAAAACTGAAACATAATTGCTCGAAATAGAAATTAATTGTTACTTAGATATAGTGATTCATATTAAAAGAAAGCGATTCTATTCAGCGATTTATGGGCGTGGTTAATTTGTCACAAGAACATCTTGTAAATTCCAATACATACTTTTGATATATCATTTATTTATATATTTACCAAGTACAATTTAGTAAAAATATAAAATTTAAATTACAAGTATATATATGTTTTAGGAATTCAAAATAATTATGTGATTATTAAGCTATTAATAATACATACAATTAATTAAATATTAAATAAATAAATAATACATATTATATTAATATAAATTAACATATTACAGTTTCAATAATATCTATATTATCTTAAAAATACTAATTATATAATTGAATATCATTAATATATTATCCGGCATAATATATTCTATATACTATCTATACTATCACTGGATTTAAACGTATTAAAGTTAACATATCAATGTACTCGTTTAATAAATCGTGACAGTTTATTTTTATTTACCAGTTATAAAAAAATATATATGTTCCTTTTTAATTTAAAATATATATTCAGTTTATATGAAACTAAAATAGATTTTTTAATTGTAAATATGAAAAATATAAAACTTATCAATTAAAATAATACATATTTAATAATTTGTATGTAAAAAAACGACATTATATTGTGGGTATATTAATCTGTTTTATATATTATAGAGTAAACCTTAGAACTTACTATAAAGTATCCATACAATAATATAAATTAGAATATTAGATTTATTCGGGCTTTTATATGAATTGTCTTTATTTATCTGTGTTATAATATATATATATATATATATATATATATATATATATATATATATATATATATATATATTATCTTCATATTTATATACTTATAATTAAACTTACTCTAATTCCGGATCGGTACAAAACTACTCAATAACAAATCATAAATTTTTTGTATGATTTATTATAATTAGTCTCTTCACACCATATTTGAATTAATTCAGCTATATTATATTACCCAGAAAATGTACTAGTAAAGTGTTGGTATAATATTAATTGAAGATGCTATCGTGTATGAATCCAAATTTAAATTATTATACTCAAATTGGAAGATATAAGAATAGTTGGTTAATATAAATATAACATTACATCCATTATCATAATAATAATTTCCATAATGTAACTAAATATATTGATATATATAATATTTATTTTATTATTATTAATTAAGTTATTTAATTGATGATATAATTAAAAAATAATAAAACCGAAATTTAACATAGCACATTTAAAACATAAATTCATAAATTTTCCTCTGAGTGTGACACCAATAACCTTATTAAATAACAAATAAAATTGAATTAAAAAAATAAATATATAAATAAATTAAATAATTTGCAAATATACACTGTTAGAAAAAAGGGTTTTCTAGGGTATATGAAAAATGGTTTTCCAGAGTGGTCTGTATTAGAACCTTTTTGATGGTTTCTTGGATGCTTGAAAATAGAAAACCCTTTTGAGTGTTTTCTGGATATCTGAATAAAGGGTTTTCTATATATCTGTATAATGGTTTTCTATATATTTGAAAAAAGGATTATCTAGATATTTTAAAATAGGATTTTCTAGTTTTAAAACAAGGGTATTCTAGATCATTGTAAAGTTTATAAGTTTAAAATAACATAATTTTCTAGATATTTTAAAAGGGTTTTCTATATACTAATTTTCATGTAATTATTACAAAAAATATAATATATATATATTTATTAAGAAGAAAACTAATAACATTATTTGAATACAAAATAATAATTAACATTAAAATGATAATGTATAATACACATATATAATTATAAGTATTATAATAAATAATTATGATATATATTACATATTGTACCCAGATAGTTTAAATATACTACATAATAAAATAATAATCAATAACATTGAATACATTTTATTATTTAATATATATAAATGTATAAAATAAAGAAACAAAATGAAGAACATGATGAACATTTTTTAATATCCTTCATTTCAAAGCTCATTTTTGATATACTGTTTGCCATTTCATTTGTTTATTTGTTTTATTATACTGTATTGTTAAATAACGCAGAAATAAAATAGTTTATCATATAAAACAAATAATTTATATATTATATTATTAATATCAAAATATCATCCAATCAGCAAAACTAGTCATTATAATAATTTAAATACATACATGTTTTTACGAATGTATTTTCATATTAAAATTAACCTCTATTATTCATATATAATGAATAGTCAATGTCCATTGTTCATCCACACATAAATATATTATTATAGATACCATTGCTGATTTTAATGAGATCTAAAATTGTATAATATATGGTATTAAATTATTGAAAGTATTATATATATATATATATATATATATATATATATATATATATATATATATATCATATATATGATATATTATAACTATTGTTTATCTATTAAATATATACACAAATTACTATATTACTATATTATTTAAATATGGATTGATAAAGATTAAATTACATTTTTAAATGTAAAACTATTTAAGTAAAATAACTGTTTATATACCCATATGTAATATATATATATATATATATATATATATATATATATATATATATATATATATATATTACATATTATATTAATTATTTCATATTATAATTTATTGAAATGCATTATATTATCAATTAAATGTTTTATATTATACTTTACTCAATATTAATTATTAACTACATCATATTAATCATATTAATCTGTATATAGAACAACAATTATATAACAAAAATACAATTAACAATGATATGAATATAACATCAAGTATAGGAATATAACCTATACCCAATATTAACTACAGTGCTCTTGAACTTTATTATAAGTAATCAAATTTAGAGAGATAGCTAGAGTAGTAGAATACTATGTAGAGTGAGAGGGGAGGGAGTGGGAGAGGGGATGTAGTGATCGAGAAGAGGGATTAGTGGAGGGGAAGGGAGTGGAAGAATGAGTGTGAGTGGGAGAGGAAAGAGGGAAGGTAGAGGAAGAAGAAGGGGAATAGGAAGAGGGAGTAGGAGATGTATATAGAGATGGATATGGAGATGGAGAGGGATATGGAAATGGAGATAGAGATGGAGATGGAGATGGAGAGGGAGAGGTGTGAATTTTAATAATAGTAGCATTTCAATAATGAATGAGTTGGAAAACCCTTTTAATAATGTTTATTATTTAAAAGGGTTTTTCATCTAAACGAAACTCTGGAAAAACCTTTACAAATGTTAGAGGGTTTTAAAGTCTATTAAAACTATGGAAAACCTTTTTGAAAATTAAGAGGGTTTTCTATTTTAAATCGACTCATAGAAAACCCTTTTTTCTAACAGTGTATAATACAAAATATAATAAATATATATGTAACAATAATAAAATAAACACACCCGCATGGGTGTTTAGCCTTGCCATTAGAATCCATTTGTCTAAAAGGTAGTTTACATTCTCTATTAAAGTAATTACTTTATTAAAATAATTACTTTTTTAAAGTAATTACTTAAGTAGCACATCTACTTTCATTTTTCAGATTCATTGAATATCTACTCGTGGACTGCATTTTCGCAAAGGGTATGGTAATTACCATGATATTTATAAATATAATATAATACATAATATTAATGAACTCAAAGAATAATATATATATAAATAAATACTAAGGATACTTATATTACATTTGTTTATCTCTATGTGCATTATAACAATTTACCTGAGTCATCAATTTGGATTTTTAATATTAGAGTTTAAGTCGAAACAGTATATTTTGCAACTATAGGTAAGAGGTAACACATCTATAATAATTATTGATACTATAAATAATCTATTAATTAGAGTTGAACATAATATTACGCATATTAATGGAGATTTTAATTGTCGACATTTATTATAATGCGAAGTATATTTTACTTGGTTTGTTTTGACATCATTGTGTGTCGACTGATAAATCTTACGTTATTCAAACCATATATTAACACATGCCATATATAAGTATGTGTATATCAATGTAAGGGTTAATTATATTATATAATACATATATCATACATTGTAAATATTTAATTTCATTACATTTTAAATTTTCTTAGTTCGAATATAAAAATATTAATATTAACATAATTATTAATTCTATATGAATATAATTAATATACGTTTGTATCTGTATAAATATATATATATATATATATATATATATAATTATAAACCACTTAATTGAATAGTGCGTATTAAATAATATCAATAATAATATATATAAATTAATATTCACGAATAATATACATTATTTATGGTATATTAAATACTTATTATGAGAATATTATAAAATGACAGATACGATAAGAATATCAAGGGTCATAGTTCAGTAAAGTTAATCTAAAGTAAATAAGTAATAGCGAATCATTATGCAACATCAACCTATTATATAATTTAACTTGTAATTCGAAAAAATGGGCGTTACTGATACCGAACAAGCAGATGTGGGCGTAGTTATAGTTCAAAGACACTCGAAAGAGTAAAATAGTGTCGGATTATATTATATGTCTGAATTACGGTTGTTGAATTGTGTTTAGTGTAAGTCCGTCTTTGATATTCATACAATGAGTAGATATCATATGCTTGGTTATTAGGAAACGTGTAATCGTCTTTCAAGTGATTCGTGATTATTATATATTATTGTTCACTTGCAGTTTATTATGTTGTATGGATAACGGTTCATGGTCCTATTATATGTAAAAATTAAATAAAAAGTTATCATCCCTAATGACAGGAATAGTGTGCTTTGTATAATTACAAATATATTCAAATACAATAATACACATATTTAGTTTAATGCATAATATAACCAGATACTACCCTCTTTATCCTTATTTATTTAAGCATAATATAAATTATATATATATATACACACATATATATATATATATATATATATATATATTAAAACTATATCATTTTAATTATTAGTATACGATAAGTATACGTATAGGTTCTATAAAGAAATTAAATAATTTAAATATATAATATTATATTTCATAATAATCATTTATTTATATATGAATAGTTAATAATAAATACATTAATAAATGCATATTATATGTTGCATATTGCCATATATAGTTTTATTAAACTATAATATAATTTGTTATAACTAGAATATGTATATATATATATATATATATATATATATATATATATATATATTTATATATATACACATATATACATATATATACATGTATACATATTTATATATAATTATTATAAACAGTATGAAATTTAAGAATATTAAATATTTCGGAAATAATAAAATATATATAGAAGAATGATCAGTTACGATGTAGTGTTAATCTAATAAATTATATAACTTTTATATGAACATATCAATTTTACTGGTCCAAATCGATATGTTTAATATGTTACAACTGTATTTCACATAATACCACTATAATATTTAGATAACTATAAATGATAGTTTTGTATACTAGTATAATATAATACATTATAATATAATCTAAAATATATATATAATATATTCTTATATCTATAAATATTTAAATTTAGCTTTATTTTATATATCACATATTGATTATATATATATATATATATATATATATATATATATATATATACTAGATGCTATAGACCCGGCGTTGCCCGCTATTCCATTTAATATTTTATACAATCTTAATACATGTAGTTATATATATATCGTATTATTTTTATATGCAAATATACAAAATCAAGTTCATTAATATAACTAAAGTTATAAAAATATAACTATCTGGGAACCGCTGACACCCGGTAATCAATATAATGTATTGAATTAGTTTGGATACATATATATTTAATTTTATATATCGTAATATGCAAATAAAAAATCGATCTATATTATTCCCGGTGATAATTACAAAAAACTAAATATCGTGGAACCTATTATAACTGGTAGGCAATGTTATTTATTAAGTTAGATTGGATATATTTCAATTGGATATATTAAACCCAAAATAAAATTCAAAATAAACCCTAAACAAAATCCAAAATATAATTAAAGCATTTTTCATAAAAATTATAGATATATTTATAGTTAATATATAATTATAGTTCTCATTGCAACTAAAACTGTTTATAGCATTTATGGTTTAGTTATAATCGATGAATTAGTTTTCAATATTTCTATTATAAGTAAAACTATTTATATTTAACGTTATAGTTTAATGCCGAATGTGTCGTTTAGTTATAGTTGATGTATTTGTTTTCTATATTCTTATAATTACAATATTAATAATTACGTAATACGTGATATTAGCCAAACACATTAAAGTATAACAATTATTTATAATAGTTAGCGGAATTGTAATGATCTATAATTATCGGTATGATTAAAACGGTATCATTACGTTATATTTATGTATTACGGTATCATTATGTTATATTAATCGTTATATGTTTTATATTATTGTGACTATTGGTGTATTATCGGTAATATCAAAAATATGTAAATAATTGGCTAAGTGCTCTGAGTTTTCCAGTTATACTGTAAATTAGACATGAAAACTCGAAAAATAAGGGCTCCCATGACATTACATGACATTCATAGGTTTGCAACGATGTTTTTAGATTAAAAATTGGTTCATAAGTTTTTGAGTTTAAAGTTTTGCAGTATTTATAATCTATATAATATATTAAAAAAATTAATATTAACTAATAATTATATATATATATATATTATAAATCTATCATTTATATTATACATTTATACATTATATTATACATATTTTAATATATTATATACGAATAACATTGATTTTTTCGTCAAATAACATATATAAATATTTGAGTTCTCTATTAACGATATTAATTACTTAATTGTCTAATCATATTAAGAAAGCATACGTTATCCTTCTCAATTGTTATCAACGATGTCGGACTTTATTATTCAATATTGGGCGTGGTCAATACTCGATACTCAGAATGTCCGTCGACCAATCGGAAAAGAGCATACATATCACATGGTATTTTTTGCTCGCCAGACCGTATCCAGTTCCTTTATAGAAGCTGCCGATTGTTGTCCATTAGCATATAGACTTTATCAATAATCGAGTTAACATACACATACATACACACCTCGACAAATATCAGCGGAAACATACTTGATTTACATATTTGTTTACCTTAGCGTATCCATAGCAACCTATAATGTTTGCGCCGAAAACGTACGAACTAACCAATTACTACGGCGTAGGTCAGAACAGGTACACTTCCCTTACATCTGCGTACGAGTTCTCCGGTCTTAACGTACAACAACAACAACAACAACAACAACAGCAGCAACAGCAACAGCAACAACAACATCAACAGCAGATTCCGACTACGCTCGATCAATTGAACCAACAGATTCCCGTTGCGAGTTCAGTTGCACTTCTGACTCCGGGACAATCTCACCTGCAGAATACTTCTCCGATCGTTCTCGATCACCTGCAACCCCCGCAACTGGGCAGTCTGCCAGCCCATCCTTCCCACCTGCAACTGGAACAACAACAACTTCAACTCGACTACCAACAGCACCAGCAACGCCAGTTGCACGTCGAACAACAGGCATTGTTGAACGGCGCCGCTTCCGGTTCCCAATGCGACGAAACTCCGCCGTTATCTCCGCTCTCGACTTCCGGCGGCGGAAACGGCGCCAAGTACCAAAGACGAGATTACGCGCAGACCAAGCCCCCGTACTCCTACATCTCGTTGATAACGCTGTCGGTGCAGAACTCCGCCAGCAAGATGTGTACGCTGAACGAGATCTACCAGTTCATCATGGACCTGTACCCCTATTACCGCCAGAATCAACAGAGGTGGCAGAACTCCATTCGACACTCGTTGTCCTTCAACGACTGTTTCGTCAAGGTCGGTAAAATAGAATTGTACTCGCTATTCCTCTACCAAGTAATTGTGCAAACCTAGTAACGTATAAGTAAAACACTAGAGTATATCGCTGAGTTAGTAATATAATTTGCATGCATGCGTTCTAATGAATAACATATTTATTAAAAGAGCCTCAATAATAAGTTATATAATGTTATAATATAATATTATTTTATATTATATTAATATAATATAAAATATTTTATTAATATAAATAATTATTCGAATAAAATTCTAATTGGAATAGTTTTATTTTACTTTTCTTTATTTTATTCTGTTACAAATACTATGTTATATAATATATTATATAATATATAACATTTATATAATATATATATTTATATTTAAAATATTATAATATTCTATAAATTTAATAATAATGTATTATATAATTATATATGTTTATTATTTTTAAAATATAATATTCCACCAGATATATATATATATATATATATATTTATTTATACGAATACATTTATTATTATAACTTGATGCGTATATTATATTATCCCATATAACAATCTATACTTTATTATATAATATATATATTATATTATCCCATATAATAATCTATACTTTATTATATAATATATATAATAAAGTATATATTGTTATATGGGATAATATAATATACGCATCAAGTTATAATAATAAATGTATTCTTATATATATATATATATATATATATATATATATATATCTGGTGCAATATTATATTTTAAAAATAATAAACATATATAATTATATAATAAATTATTATTAAATTATAGAATATTATAATATTTTAAATATAAATATATATATTATATAAAATTATAACATAGTATTTGTAACAGAAAAGTAAAATGAAACTATTCCAATTAGAATTTTATTAGAATAATTATTTATATTAATATAATGTATACAAATATATATACAATGTGAATTTATTATTTATTATCATTATTATTTTATTGTATATAATATATAGTAATATATAATATATATAATATATATAATATATATAATTATGTAAAATATAAAAGAATTTACATAATATAGTATACATCAATATGGAATAAAGTAATATTTTAATATATTTATAATATTACGGTGCGTAGAATTGTAAATTTGAAAAGCCGATTGTGTTATTTTTTTTTCTAAATTGACATACTACTTTATTATATATATAACGTTATTATCTCGCTACATATAAAGGAATATAAAATAAAAAGGAATATAAAATGAAATCAAAATAGTAGGTTATATTAAATAATTTATTCTTTATTAATATATTATTTATTGAATTTACATAGGTTTATATAATTGTACATAAAATATTATTATTGATTATTACAAATTATGTTTAATACATTATATAGTATTATATTAAAAATATATAATAATTATGACTTGTGTAATATTAGACATTAATTAATAAAACATGTTACTAATACATAATATAATAATATTTAATTATGATATACTGTTGTAATAAAAGTAAATATATACATATTATTCAAAAACAGTATAATACATATACTGATATTTATACATAATAATACTTATATTTTTACATAATAATACTTATATTTACATATAATGATACTTATATTTATATATAATAATACTTATTTTTAAATATATGTATAATTATATTTGTATATAATAATACTTATATTTATATATAATGGTACTTATAATTATACATATTAATACTTATATTTATATATAATGATACTTATATTTATATATAATGATATTTATATTTATATATAAAGATAATTATATTTAAATATAATAATACTTATATTCATACATAATAATACTTATTTTAAAATATATGTATAATTATATTTGTATATAATAATACTTATATTTATATATAATGGTACTTGTAATTATACATATTAATACTTATATTTTTATATAATAATATTTATATTTATATATAATGATACTTATATTTGTATATAATAATACTTATAGTTATACATAATAATACTTATATTTATATATATAATGATACTTATATTTATATATAATAATACTTATATTTATATATAATAATACTTATATTTATATATAATGATACTTATATTTATATAATAATAATAATTATATTTATATATAATAATAATAATAATATCATAACTAATATTACATATACTTATATATATTAATAATTATATTTAAACATAATACTAATATTTATATATAATAATAATAATAATATTATACATAATGTTACATATATAATAATACTTATATACTTATATAATAATAATAATTATATTTTAATAAATATATTGATATTCTTACAGTCTAGTTATACTTAAACTTAATACTATTAGTTATACTTATATGTATATATAATGATATTTAAATATAATTATAATTATACTAAAATATAATAATATTTATATTTTAATATAATGATACTATATGTATACATAATAATACTTATATTTTAACATAATAATACTTATATTTTAACATAATAATACTTATATTTTAACATAATAATACTTATATTTTAACATAATAATACTTATATTTTAACATAAGATTATTAATATTTTAACATAATACTAATTATTATTAAATATAATGATACATATTTATACATAATAATACTTATACCAAAGCATACGCATATGTAATAATAATATTACTTATACTTATATTTAAATATAATGATATTAATACTGTCTAGTTATACTTATACATAATAATACTAATAGTTATATATAATATTACTTATTATTATTATATTTTAATGTGATAATAATTAAATTTATACATAATAATAATTATACTTAATTATACTTATTATAATAATTATACTTATTAATTGTTATGTTCGATATACTTATAAAACTATTTAAACGAATTGCGATTATCTAGAAACGTATGAAAATCTATGAAATTTAAGGAATTCCTATAATTAATCCTTAGGTTGTAATAACATTTATGTATATCTATTTAATAAAGGTAACATCATAAGGTAACATTACTTTCCCTTGTCCGCAGGTTCCCCGATCGCCCGACCGACCAGGAAAAGGAAGCTATTGGACTCTGCACCCGGACTCGGGCAACATGTTCGAGAACGGATGCTACTTACGACGTCAGAAACGTTTTAAATGCAACCGCAAGGAGCAGATGAGAAGGGCGCAGAAACAAGAATCCTCCGTTACGCCGAGCCTCCTCGTTACCCCGAACTGCACACCGTGCCCCGTTCCGGGACCTTCAATCGGCGAACCCGACATGGGTTCGCCCCCGCCGATGTCGGGCTACGAACACCAGGTACTCCCGATGTCGGGCTATTCGACGCTGTACGCTTCTCACCAGAACGCGACCGCGCTCGGCTCCTTCAATCACCACCCGTTCTCCATTAATACGCTGATCGCGGGCGATCCCGGCGAACAACACCCGCAATCGCAGCACGCGCTGCCGCATCACGCGCCACCGCAACACCCGCCACCGCAACACCCGCCACCGCAATACGCTACGCCTACTTTCTACCCGGCCATGTATAAGCACCAGCCTGCCTACGTGCCTCTTATGGAACCGGAACACGATGTAGGCGGCGCCGTGACAAACGCAGATGTCGTTGTGAATTCCGGCCTAGAAACCAACCAAAACTCGGCGTACTTCAAAAGCTACGCTTCGTCGGAGAATATGTAGTTTAGAGAGCTAATAAATCCAGATAAAACTGATCTACGAGAAGTATTAATATTATATACTTACATATATCTCACGCGAATCACGTTAGATTATCGGCGAGGCGCGTGAGATTTGTAGCGAACTCCCGATATCGTGTACAATATCGTATATAACATCGTATACAACATCGTATACGCCTTAACACGTGCCTTCTACATACGGCACGTGTTAAAGTGTGGCGTGCGTAGACAGATTCAGTGCGCATGCGTCAACTCCACGGCTTCTCCCCGGTAGGGTGCGCTCCGTGACCACGCCACCGCCTCCTAACCCGTTATGCAAACAAATGAATCCATAACAGCGTTTCCATTGTCTAATGGCGTATTGTTCACGACCTCTTGTAATACTCGACGTTTGTCCCATTGTGAGAGCGGATATCACTTTTACATAGGCTGAAAATGCCGAGATACGATAATTTCAATATATTCAGTTTCGATTATTGCTATCTGTATTAAGATTTTCAAACTTTCACTCGCTCTTATTATCATGTATATATCTCATCGTTAAGTAATAACTATTATCCGTATTCAAACTATTCTATACATTTATTAAAATATTGTATTCAGTAAACCATATTGGTCATATGATAATCATGACTCCATACAATCATATATATATATACATTTATTATAAACTATTTATAAATTCTCTAAATTTGAGATATTTTAATAATTTATAATAAAAACATTTTAACAAATTCATTTTAATTCAATTATCAACAGTATTTAAACTTATATTATAACAATAATAACAATAACATATATTATTATTATTATTATTATTATTATTATTATCATTGGTATTAGTATTATTATTATTATTATTATTATTATTATTGTATTTAATTTATTTATGATAGCGTTTAATCATGGGATACATGTAATCAAACATTTATAAATCATATTCGAAACAATTTAAGTATATATGTATTATTTGGAACGTAAATGTGAAATGGAAATGACAATGACACAATGGAACAAATAATAATAAAAAAAAGAAATTATGAATAATCTGGGAGTCATTTAGATAACTCAACGGTGATTATTATTTTTTTAGAAAGCAGTAAGAGATTTTGTTAGTTACAAGGAAGTGTAATATGATTATAATATTGTTACATGTACAAATGAATATTGGCCTAAAGTAGCGTAAAGTTTATTTTTATTACCGAATTCAGCCATTAGTCATAATGTAATCTAAAATGATTTTATTAGGTTATTAATTAATATAAAGAAATAATTAAGTGCAAATTAAATATTATGAGTTCAATAATATCCCTTTAAATGCAGCCATTCTCATAATTCATGGGAATTTGCATGCATATGAAGAGTCTTCTATGGAAATTGTATATAGGAAATATTTTTAAAATTTATTTTTAAATGTCAACTTAATTATTATTATCATTATTATTATTATTATTATTATTATTATTATTATTATTATTATTATTATTATTATTATTATTATTATTATTATTGTTATTATTATTATTATTATTATTATTTTTGTTATTATTATTATTATTATTATTATTATTATTATTATTATTATTATTATTATTATTATTATTATTATTATTATTATTATTATTATTATTATTATTATTATTATTATTATTATTATTATTATTATTATTATTATTATTATTATTATTATTATTATTATTATTATTATTATTATTATTATTATTATTATTATTATTATTATTATTATTATTATTATTATTATTATTATTATTATTATTATTATTATTATTATTATTATTATTATTATTATTATTATTATTATTATTATTATTATTATTATTATTATTATTATTATTATTATTATTATTATTATTATTATTATTATTATTATCATTATTATTATTATTATTATTATTATTGTTATTATTATTATTATTATTATTATTTTTGTTATTATTATTATTATTATTATTATTATTATTATTATTATTATTATTATTATTATTATTATTATTATTATTATTATTATTATTATTATTATTATTATTATTATTATTATTATTATTATTATTATTATTATTATTATTATTATTATTATTATTATTATTATTATTATTATTATTATTATTATTATTATTATTATCATTATCATTATCATTATTATTATTATTATTATTATTATTATTATTATTATTATTATTATTATTATTATTATTATTATTATTATTATTATTATTATTATTATTATTATTATTATTATTATTATTATTATTATTATTATTATTATTATTATTATTATTATTATTATTATTATTATTATTATTATTATTATTATTATTATTATTATTATTATTATTATTATTATTATTATTATTATTATTATTATTATTATTATTATTATTATTATTATTATTATTATTATTATTATTATTATTATTATTATTATTATTATTATTATTATTATTATTATTATTATTATTATTATTATTATTATTGTTCACAAGTTATATTATACACTATTTAGCCTTATACATATTTTACATGTTGTTTTCCACATTACAAAAATTAGCGAAGCTATATATATACACACATTTTAAAGTGTAATGTATAAATACATCGTGGAATTTTTATTATAACAGCTAATTAAGTTTTCCACCAGCGAATTATCATTCTTTTAATAATTTTAGAACGTAAGCAACTATTCTGAGGAATAACACTGTGTTATCGCCTCTATCAAATAACACACTTTCCCGTCATAGGCGAATAACGTGGAGAGATTGCATCCCGCGGGACTACTATTGTCATAGATACACGCGTTTAATCGTTATGGATTAACGATCAAAGACAATAATTATTTGACATGTACAGTTATAACGACGATTAATTAATTATAGTTTTCCTTATCCATGGCAAGTCTCTAATCAATTACACGTCGTAGGATATCGAGCATAACATATCTAGTATAATATGAGTAACGTATTCAAATATAAATTATAGTTATATACAAATCGTTATTAATCCGAATATGATTAAATAGGAAACTGGTATTTATTACACGTTCGATAAGCTTCAATTTGAGTCGTAAAAAGTATGTATACCATAACACGTGACACTCAAAGATAACAATTGAAATTCATCATTGCAAGGCATCATTGGGATGCATGATGTTATTGATATAGAACGGTCGTTTGATATCTCTCGATAATAAAGGCTGAGCGATAAACGGTGTACACACCTCGTTACCGTTTAGGTTTCCATGGCAACCGAATGTGTTATTGTTATTGAGGTTGTTATTAAGATTGCCGTTGATGTTGTTGGTACCGTTGATCTCGTGCCTGAAATCGCCGTAATATCGCATGGAACCCGCGCTACCCGTACCCGGGGGCAAAGGTAACAAAGGGGCGTGGCATACGGGTTGGTTGTACGCGGCCGACGAAGTTAACTGGGCGTACGCCGTGTTTCCCGCCAGAGGAATTTGTAAACTAGCGCTAGGGGGCGCCGCGAAGAACGAGTGAGGGGGCGGGGCCTGGCCGACTATACCGACTTCGGGCAGACAATTTACTCCAGTCGTAACCGGTTTCGATAGCGGAGGCGGAGGCGGCACGGAATAGCAGTAGGAGTTGGAGGTTCCCAGTTGACTTGAAGCGAGCGATTGCCCGCCGTAAGGAAAGGGGAGATCACCTCCATAGTACGGTCGAGTTTGCGTAATTTCCGGCGAGGGATGAGGGGGCGTTACCGGGGCAGACTGAGGGCGGAATTCATATATAAATATATATATATATATATATATATATATATATATATGAAAATAGTATTATTTATATAAATTTAAATAAAATTATGTATATAAATATGTGTCCATATGTTACGTATATAAAGAATTTTTACTATTCCACTATATATATATATATATATATATATATATATATATTTATATATATTTATATACATATGTGTATAGTGTTGGATTATATATTATGAAGAACAAATATTTATCCTTATTTGCTATCTAAAGTAAATGTTATTATTTTGTTATAATGTATCTTGTTATATATATATTTGTTTATGCCTGCCTATGGGTATTAACACTTCCGTTTACATGACTTATTCACGTATAATGTAATGCCCTTATTTGGTCATAATTGTATTCATACCTACGCACACATAAACTCACATACCCAAATACAGGTGTGAGTATTCACTTACTCACATCCCATGCACTCATACCACACACACCGTCTAATACGATAACCATATACTCATACTTACTCACGTACTTATTCACATACTCACTCACATACTCATTCACATACTCGTTCACATACTCACTCACAGACTCACTCACAGACTCACTCACATACTCACTCACATACTCACTCACATACTCACTCACATACTCACTCATATACTCACTCACATACTCACTCACAGACTCACTCACATACTCACTCACATACTCACTCACAAACTACCTCACTTACTCACTCACATCCTCATAATCTCACACACTTACGATTATACACCTCCACTCTCTCACACTCTCACAAACTTATTATCTTATATATGTACCCA
Organism: Osedax frankpressi; assembly: GCA_964035775.1. NCBI lineage: Eukaryota > Metazoa > Annelida > Polychaeta > Sabellida > Siboglinidae > Osedax > Osedax frankpressi. The sequence goes on along the minus strand of OZ038314.1, from coordinate 14,696,763 downwards.
CTTTTATACTCACCCCTCTACACACTCATTCACTTACACCTATGAAACTAATATCACATAACAAACACACATATATATACACACACAAACATACACACATAGTGCTTGATGGAATAATGAAGTATCTGGATTACACAGGATTATTAGAAAGAAAGAATTAATTTGTAGAAAAAATAAAAACACCAACAACTATAATGACTAACATGTGCCATCGAAAAAAATATGGTAAGGAAATTAAAATTACTAAAACAATATTCTATCAAAACAAAATTGCTTCAGAAAAAAATAATATGAAACATCTTTATAAAACATTTGACGGTCTCTTAAACATTAAGGAAAAAACTGAATGCCCTGCAGATAATGAATCTTTTGCAAACTTTTTTATTGATAAAATAAATAAAATTTATAATGAAATAGCACTCAACTCAGATAACAATTTAAGAGATAGATACATAGACACACTAAAAAAAACCAACTCGCATCTCTGAAGCCATACTAACTATAACCTCGACATATATTGAACGACTTATAAGACTAACTCATTTTAAAACTAATATTTATATAGACAGCATGACACCCCAATTACTAAAATTAAACATCCACTTTATTTCACTCATTTACTCTAATCTCATTAACAAATGTATTATTATAATTATAATTATTATAATAGTATTATCATAACAACTTCCCACTTTCACTGAAACTACTCAATGTAACTATAAAATATTTAAAATAAAACACATTAAACACCTTCTCAACCAGATATCACTCAAAATACTCGCATCTACCTACATTCTATCTAAACTTGACTACTACAACTCACTTTTAATTAATATACCTAAAATACAAGAAAAACGACTTAACAAAAATATTAACCACACTTGCAGACTTATTTTCAAACTCCCTAAACGAACACACATCACATTATACAGAAAAAAACTTAAATTTCTAACCTTTAAACACAGATCCATATACAAAATCTAACAATAATACATACCGCACTGAAAACTGATATCCTTAAATGTATGAGCGACTCAATTAAATTAAAACTGAAAAATAATCTAAGATCATCCAATAAAAAACTGCTTAAACAAGAGATAACAAACAATTTCCCACAACTTTGGAATAAGCTACCCATAATTGTTACCAATGAAAATAATACAAATACATTTAAAAACAAACTTCACAAATATTTACTTGACCTAGACTGATATAACCTGATACACCCTTATAATATTCCTATGCTACTGAATTATCAAAATGACTTACTTACTCTACTTTTATCTAATACTATATATATATTACTCAACTACAAATACGCCACTACTTATTTCTACAACCTATATTACTTTCCCACTTTTACTACTTACTTCTTACCAACATTACTACTACTCTTTACCTCCTTTACACGTACATTTATATCTGACATATTTTCTCTACACACTATCCCCTATACATTTCTCCCTTTTGTACAATGTGCATTTCACACTCCCCTCACATGCAATTCCCTCTTACTTAACTTCCTTACAAATGTTACCTTAATTATTTTTGATTATTTATATATTTATTTATTTTTAAAAACGTCTTATTTACTATATTAATTTTGTTATATTTCGCTAACTCACCTTCGAACGATGTAAAAATTAGATGTTCGTGAATAAACATATATACACACACACACACACACATACACACACACACACACACACACACACACACACTAATCTTCTTAATAATAAGCCATTCACCAAACACACACTCACCCACTTACACACACCACTTACACCTTCTCACACACTCACCTCTCACATACTCACCTTCTCACATACTCACCTCTCACACACTCACCTTCTCATATACTCACCAATTTACATACTCAACTTCTCACACACTCTCACACTTACACACTCACCTTCTCATATACTCTCCTACACACACACTCACCTTCTCAAATACTCACCCACTCACCTTCTTGCCTTCTCGACACTCTCACACTCACACACTCACCTTCTCACAAACTCACCAACTTACGCACTCACCTTCTCACATACTCACCCACTCACCTTCTTACCTTCTCGCACAATCTCAAACTTACACACTCACCTTCTCACACACTCTCCTACATACACACTCACCTTCTCACATACTCACCCACTCACCTTCTTACCTTCTCGCACAATCTCAAACTTACACACTCACCTTCTCACACACTCTCCTACATACACACTCACCTTCTCACACACTCACCCACTCACCTTCTTACCTTCTCGCACACTCTCACACTCACACACTCACCTTCTCACAAACTCACCCACTTACGCACTCACCTTCTCACATACTAACCCACTCACCTTCTTACCTTCTCTCACACTCTCACACTCACATACTCACCTTCTCGCACACTCACCCACTTACCTTCTTACATTCTCACACACTCACCTTCTTACCTTCTCACACACTCTCACACTCGCACACTCACCCTTTCATATACACTCACCCACTCACCTTCTTAACTTCTCACATACTCTCACACTCGCACACTCACCTTCTTACCTTCTCACATACTCACCCACTCACCTTCTTACCTTCTCACACACTCTCACACTCGCACACTCACCCTTTCATATACACTCACCCACTCACATTCTTACCTTCTCACACACTCTCACACTCACATACTCACCTTCTCGCACACTCACCCACTCACCTTCTTACCTTCTCACACACTCTCACACTCGCACACTCACCCTTTCATATACACTCACCCACTCACCTTCTTAACTTCTCACATACTCTCACACTCGCACACTCACCTTCTTACCTTCTCACATACTCACCCACTCACCTTCTTACCTTCTCACACACTTTCACACTCGCACACTCACCCTTTCATATACACTCACCCACTCACCTTCTTACCTTCTCACATACTCTCACACTCGCACACTCACCTTCTTACCTTCTCACACACTCACACACTCACCTTCTTACCTTCTCAAACACTCTCACACTCGCACACTCACCCTTTCATATACACTCACCCACTCACCTTCTTACCTTCTCACACACTCTACCACTCGCACACTCACCTTTTCACACACTCACCCACTCTGACACACTTAATATCCAACCGCTATGGGTGGAGCACTTTTAATTTTACGCTGAGAACATTTGAATCTCTTTTGTCTTCTAAGGTAACAGCCGTTCTGGAACATATTACCCGCATCGGCGTGCAACGTCCAATAACTTCCTTTCCCAGGCCTTTCTGTAGATCTAGGTACCTGAATAATACATTTATACGGCATACATTATTATAAGTTGACTTGGTGCGTATATTATATTATCCTATATTACAATATAATATTATAATGCTATTATTATAACTTATTGTAGATGCTGTTTTAATAAATGTGTTATTCCGTAGAATGCAGATTATATTACTAACTCAGCGATATACTCTAGTGTTTTACTTATACGTTACTAGGTTTACACAATTACTTGGTAGAGGAATAGCGATTACAAATTCTATTTTACCGACCTTGACGAAACAGTCGTTGAAGGACAGCGAGTGTCGAATGGAGTTCTGCCACCTCTGTTGATTCTGGCGGTAATAGGGGTACAGGTCCATGATGAACTGGTAGATCTCGTTAAGCGTACACATCTTGCTGGCGGAGTTCTGCACCGACAGCGTTATCAGCGAGATGTAGGAGTACGGGGGCTTGGCGTGCGTCAATGGGGGTAACCCCCCTCCGATTCGTGAGTCGCATCCGGTCGCAGCGTCACAATCGGATACGCCGCCGACACCCGCCACCAGGGGTTGGTAAGCTAACGGATCCGGAACACCGCCGGAAGTATATTGCGAGCGAAATCCGACCCCAGCGGACAATATCCCGATATCTTCTGGTTTGGGAAGGTCGCAAGATGTCGAATACATTTTATTAGTGCAATTCGAGTGCGTTTTTATTGCGTTTTTGTGCGTTTTTATGTGATTATAATATTTTTTTATAATATCAAATTCAGATTCTTCTAATTTCAGTGTTCTTATAGGTGTTTTCTTATATAATTATTGATATATATATATATATATACATATATATTATAAGTTATTATTAAATGTACATATAATACAATTTAAAAATGGATTACATACAACTTTATGTATAACGGGCGATTATTTTATTATTTAAATATGCAATACAAAGACGTTGAAATTGACTAATTCCAATGAGTAATAGCATTGTACTGTAAGGAGTTCTTATGATGGGTTAGTTTTAAATTTGCATAACACTTCAGATCGTAACCATACATACATACACACACATACACATACATACACATACATATACATACATACACATACACACACCTACACCTACACACACATACACACATATGTATATATTATATATATATATATATATATATTTATATATATATATATAATATATAATTATATATATATATTTATATATATATATATATATAATATATAATTATAACATATATATTTACGTATAACTAAAATGGTGAGAAGATTTCCGTTGATAGTGGGGTAGCCATCTCTGAATATTATAACATATTACGGTAATAATCTTTAACTTATTATAATTATTTAACTCATTATCTAGATACATCGCCTGCAATTGTTACCCTCGAGTAACCAATTAATATTCAGGATTACGTAATTTTAAGTTAACGCCTTCAACACCTAAATCGCGAATTTGCATTAATGTCTAAGCTGCAGATTATACGAGTTCCTTTGCACGACGTTAGTATAAGACGAATAACATCAATGCAATGAATCCTAAAACGTCAAACAATACGTGTCGTATTCAATTATAAAATATATCTTATATCTGACATACGTGTATACGTGTAAATAATATCCTAAGGAAAAGGTATGTTTAAATATATATATATATATATATATATATATAAATATATATATATATATATATATATATATATATATAAATATATGTATATATATATATATATATTCCTCTTATTGATTACGTAATAATCTAAACTTTTAAACTAAATTCTATATATAATTAGTATAAAATATAATGTTCGGATATTTCAAATATTTTATGAATTCTAATGTTTTGATTGATTTTTTACCATATGATTTCATTTAGAAAATAGTTATAACTAAAATGAATCAACACTTGAAACTTGTCTAATTAAATTCCGATTAAAAAAATATATAAATGATAATAATTTAAATTATGTATTATGTAACTTTAAGTAATAATATCACACCTAGGAATTTAGTTGTTACTTTCAACCCTGAAATATACCTACACACACACACATACACACACACACACATACACACACATACACACACACACACACACATATATATATATATATATATATATATATATCCATTTATAGATCTATAATTAAATATATGAAACAATTTTTAAATAATACAGAATTTATATAAAATCTCTGGTGCATATACTGAATACAGTATTTGCTGTATATATGAATGTATTAAACTGCATAGGACCAAATAAGGTGACATATTTATGGTGACATGTGCCAACAATAACTTTATATACAATTGATAAATAACTACATTTTATTGGCAATATATACCTACTTAGAATCTAATTATAATAGATTAATTTATATATTATTTATTATTATTATAATATTTTGTAATATTGGTATAAATTATTATTTATATATAAATGACTATTAATCAAGTATAAAGAGCTGTTAAATATGGTTATTACATTGAAATTAATATTTAATTTATAATTAATAAATCTATATATAGTCTATGGACTATATACATATATATTATACATCAATATTTTAACAAACATGTGAAATATAAAATAATGGGAAAGTTATAATTGAATTAAATTGAATTGAATCAATTTCAAATCTGCTTCAAGAAATTAAATTTAAGCCGCTACTCTTATAATCATTAGACCGTAACACTCCGAGATCTTACGTCACGTGTTTGTTTATCATTAGTCGAGCACGTGATTCGACAAAGATCATAGAATCTATCATGAGTAGTCGTACACGAGTCTCATTCTGTTTATATTTAATAAATATTTGCATTAACTTAGTAGAAGTAATAGTTTTATATTTAGATATATTTTTATAATAATTGATCTATGATATTATATTTAAAGTGTAATACAAAAATAATTAAGCAAATAGGAATTATTTAAATTGTTTAAAATATATATATAAATGTAAATTATAATATAATATATATTATAATTGTAAACAGTATTTTAATACATCATAATAAAATAATTATACAATATTTATATAACTATAATTTATAATATAATATATCATAATATAATATATATATTATATATTTCGAGAACATATATATAATTATTGGGATATAATATAAGATTATTTAAATTTAGAGTTAGCTTTATTATACAGTAATACATTATTATAAATATATATATATATATTATAATAATAAAAATTAAATATATTTCAAGAATAATGTTATTATTTTCATAATATTATATATATTAAGAATATAATATGAACACTTATAATATTAAATTGTACATAAAATTTAAATAAATATTACCAAGGCCAAAATAATATAATATTCATAATAACAATAACACATATTAGTTCACCAGACCAATCAAAATAAAATATTATAAAGTATTCATCAAAAATTCATTATTTTAATGTTATTTATTTAGAAAATAATTTTGTATTAGATTCACCGAGAAATTATATTTGTGAACGGAAAATATACCAATAATATCCATATTGAATGTTTGAATCACATTATCATTAATAATTTGTTTACAATATTTTATCTATATACAAGTCGATATATTACGAGTAAACATATCGTATAATATATTATGATATGTTATAATTAACAATAAATTATATTAAAATTCGGTATAATCGAAGTTACACAAATACTCGACAATAAAACAATAAATACAAAGCAGTTAGTGTTCGTCTACACTGAATAATGTACACTAATCGCACGCTGTAAACCGGATGTACGAATACTGCGAACTGGCGGTTAATTATCGCCCGTGCAACCGTTTATCGCTCATCGGCGAATGTGTTTACGCCAGGTCAATATTTGCGCTGGCTTTTAACGCTACGAGATACGAGCACCGTACCACTAGCCCTGCCCCGCGTACGCGCCCCGCGTACAACACCCATATAGTAGCAGTAGCCACGGCGGCGACTGTACTGTTGTAGCGGTGGCGTGTTCCTGGAGAGGCCTAGAACGGAAACACCGAAGCTAGCGAATGCCACCTAGCGACAGGGCGTTCACTTTACGCCTTAATACAGTAACGGTTCTTTCAAGCCTATATATTGATAATAGTACAATACATTTGGATTATAACTATGTTAACGCTTAATTAATTTTATTATCAATGATAAATTTTATTACAATTATTTTTATATGTAAAATGACAACTATACTATTAATATTATATAAAATACAATATATTAATACAATTTATTTAATAATATATTAATAGAAACTAATCAACGAATTATCAAATATTAATCAACCTTTCAGATTTACTTTTGTATTCTTTTACTTCTACCTCAAATTTATTATTTGAAGTATTTGTATTTTCCAATTTACTTTGATTATTTTTTAACTCAAATTCTAATTTTTCATTTCTTTTTCTTAATTTTTGTATCTCGATATCTCTATGTTTAATTTCACTCTAATTTTGTTATAAAATAAATATTATAAATTTCAATACTATACAATTATATTATAGTTAAGACCTATTTAAATAATATTTATACAAATTAATTAATTTCATTTATATTTTATATATTAATTATAATGATGATTAATAATTAATGAAGATACGGATTTCATAATATATCATAAGTAAATATATTTGAAGTTAATAGTATTGAATTTATTATATTAATTATAGAATTATTTAAAAATAACCTCAATTTTTGAAAGTTTATTATTATAATTAGTTCTTAGATAATCCTCTTGGGCCAAAGAATTATGTAAACTAAAATAAAGTAATGCAATTATTATATATAATAATGTTTACATATTCTGCCTAGATTTAATATATTTAAAATTGCTATTATTGTTTATAATTATTAATAGATTTATAGAAAATATCTTATATATGAGAGTACTTAGGATTATCTAACTGTGATACTGATATACATATATATATATATATATATATATATATATATATATATATACATATATATATATATATATATATTTTAAAAGAATTATAAGTATTATATAAATTCAATAATGATTAACTTGTAATAAAGTCGCAGTTTTTCCATCTCTGTTTCTAATTCTTTTCGTTGTTTTACGGATATTTTGAGCTCCGATTGCAATTTAGATAATTTCATCTATTTGTATACATATAGATGAAATTATGTAATCTATGTATTAATGTAATAATGTAATCTATAGATTACCAATGATATTAATATAAGATATATCTATAGAGTAATTTTCTATCTACTGAAATAGTAATTAGTTACCTTAATTTTTTCGTAATTTTCTTTCATCTCATTCTATATAAAAAAAAAGTATAGTAATATAGTTGGTACAGCAATAGTATCATACAACAATACATATATACATATTATTTGAAAATACTTCTATGCGGTGATATTAATATTTCATCGTACACCTGGGGCTATTCGTGGTGTTACTGTCACATTGCGTCATGATATGCGAGTTCATTCATTATGCAGTTCCCCGTACTCTACAAATGAAGCACTCGCCAATGTTTACATAATGCAAGCAAGGATTACTACGATATAAGTGACGAGGTGTTGCTTTAAGAGATCTGTAGCGTTAGATAAATCCGATGTTTCAGTCGATTATTTGTAAATATATATTATTAGCATGCGATAAATTATATATATATATATACATATATATATATATATATATATATATATATATATATATAATATTCTTTATAAATATATTATTTTAGATTTACATATATACATTTTTTTAAATTTCATATAAAATATATAAACAATCGTACAGCAATTCATATTTACAATATTATTAGTAATATTCTAGGGAAAATATATAATATAAATATTTTATTTATATATGTGAATGTATCAATATAATTCTTTATATTATATCTCGATATAAATTTATATGATCATAATCCAATGAAATATTTATGATATATAGTTATAATTAAATACAATGGGCGATAATCAATGTTGGGGATTAACTTGCGATATGATACATGGAGGTTTTATTACTAAATCCAGATATACCATATAATAAATAGTACTACGCAATTTATATTACAATTATAACTGTACTTTTAAATTATGTTAATTATTGTATACGATGAATAGCGCATATATGTTATTATTATAATAATATTATATATATATTTATGTATTGAATATTGTATAAATATTTGTATAATATACAATATATAACTTATATACTATTATTGGATACATTCAATGATAGTGTTTGATTTATGTATTCTATATTTTGAAATCAAATAAAAATGATATATTGTATATAATACACTAATTAATAATTCTGAAAAGATTAATTTAGTTTCAATTACAAATATATATTAAAATATTATTATCAAAAATAATATAATATTCATGATATATAAATATATATATATATATATATATATATATATATATATATGTTATTTGTCAATATATAAATGTATACATAATTTACGGTATATTATTATTTAAATATAGTATTTGTAGTATTGTGTAAATATGTGTGTTATAAGTTTATCCTTTTAAAATTTACTACTATAAATGCATTAATATATCAAACAATATATTATAATATGACATCTAAAATATTATGATATACTATATATATATATATATATATATATAAATATATATATATATATATATATATATATATATATATATATATATATATATATTTATGTCTATATATAATCATAATTATCAAAACAATATTATATTTAAGTAATAACTAAGTAGTACTTATAGATAACTAAATACATAATATTTAAGTTATTTTAAAAACTGTATATGACATATACATATACCTATTATATGAATAACGATATATTTTACTATACTACATATTTATTTATATAATATAGTATAAATATAATCATATTATATACGCCATTGGTAAATAAATATAAAATGTATGTATAATTTGTAAATAGTTGTATTCTAAGGATATACATGTATATTACATATTATATATATATATATATATATATATATATATATATATATATTTATAATAAAGATAGTTAGAGAAAAAAAACAATAGATTTATTTTTAATGAATAATCGTAACTTTGTGGTATCGCTGAGTAAATAAAAAATATGGACTTTAGAAAATAATCTCGAAACTGTGAACTTTAACCCCGCATCTCGGCCAACTTGTGACCAAATATCAGCCTAACGGTAAACACCGCCACCGTAGTTGTTTGCACAGATCTTTACGGCTAACTTATCTTGATACACACATTATTAATAGCGATATTTGAGTATGTAAACTGTATTTATATAGGTCTAATATACTAATACCTTTATTGAAGGGTAATCCAGTAGAAGTATACATATAAAGTATACTATTTATATATAGTATAAGTGTTTAATTGGAATATAATATGGTAAATTGTCTACACTTCAAACATGACTACACATATGTATATATTGTATATGTACTTACCCAAGCACCAGGCTTGAAAATAACTGCTTACTTATTTGTATTTAATAAATACGCATTATTTTGTTTAAAATAATATTGAACAATAATATTTGATATCCATAACTGTTTTATTATTTAGCATGGGTAAATATAATAACTTAATATAAACAGCATATAAACTACCATATTCTCCCTTAGTGTGTGTTAGCTAAATACAAATAAACAAATGAATAGATTATTCCATTGTATATAATACATGATATATATAAACACACATATACATACAAACAAAAATACACATACACACAAATATATATATATATATATATATATATATATATATATTTGTATACATATATATATATTAAGATATATATATTGGTTATATTACAAATAATTATAGCAGGATTATTTCGATTTGGTTAATGAATGTATATAAATAAAAAAAATACTTACAAAATATAGGTATATACTTTATAATAGGTTTTAAAGAAAATAAAATTTGACCAGGTCTATAAAAAATGTGAGTACAAATATAAAATAATACAAATATATATGATATATATATATAAATATATATATATATATATATATATATATATATATATATGGATATATATATATATATATATATATATATATATTCATGGTATTTATTTAAAATCAGAATTCTACAAATTATTAAGTGCAATATACTTATTAATAATTCTATAATACAAAGTCACACATATATATATAATCATGATTATTAATACGAATATCACATATTTAGATTATATCCTCATTCTATTACTATACAATGATATCGTTATCATGTGATTATTAAGTATATACCTGCATTTCAAGTACCCGTCACTTATGTAGTAACGTTGTTTCACTTACTCAAAAGACTTGTATTCACACTCGTACTAAACAATAGCGCACACTTTCATTGCGACAGAGGAACTGAACTTCTATCGGCTGATTAATTAATACCGTTTACAGGTTTAATTCTTAATTCCCCCAACAGCGTCGACGGCGTGCGGACCACTCGAATGTACCGCCTCTTTATAGGTTTAATACATCATTATCAAGCACCTCTTAACACCTCTAGAGTAAAGTGTTTCCACGTAGGTTCTTCATACACCCGCCGAACCCGGTTTCGCGAGTCATAGCTTACCGCATAGATATTATGTAATGCACATCACGGTTTAATGCGAAAAGTCGCGAAACTACTAATTAAATCCACACATTGCTTTCAGTGACCAATTTCAGTGGTCAACGAACATTCCAAACTTATAAATGTTTATTTATCTCAACATATTTATAATACATATATAGTTACTAATTATAATAATATAATATATTAATTATATAGTATACATATTTATACCAAAATATATTTTTAAATAACACAGCTCTAAATTATTTAAATAATTTAAATTTCTACATTTAAATATAAACAATATTTATAAATGTTATTTACTAACTTTAGAATGTTTTTCTCTTCTATTTGCATTATTAAGTGATGTGAGTTTTTCGATCTAAAATAATATTAAATATAAAGTATATATTTATTTATTATAGTAATCGTAATCATAATTGTAATCGTAGTCGTAATCGTAATCGTAATCGTAATCGTAATCGTAATCGTAATCGTAATCGTAATCGTAATCGTAGTCGTAGTCGTTGTCGTAGTTGGTATTATCTTTGTTATCATCGTTATCATTGTTATTATCATTATTATCGTTATTATCGTTATTCCTATTATTATTTTTATCATCTTTATCTTCTTTATCATTGTTGCCATCGTTACCATCGTTACCATCGTTACCATCGTTACCATCGTTACCATCGTTACTATCGTCATCATCGTTACCATCGTTATTATTATCGTTATTATTATCGTTATTGTTATAGTTATTATTATCGTTATTATTATCATTATTATTATCGTTATTATTATCGTTATTATAATCTTATTATTATCGTTATTATTATCGTTATTATTATCGTTATTATTATCGTTATTATTATCGTTATTATTATCGTTATTATTATCGTTATTATTATCGTTATTATTATCATTATATTCGTTATTATTATCTTTATTATTATCTTTATTATTATCGTTATTATTATCGTTATTATTATCGTTATTATCATCGTTATTATTATCGTTATTATTATCGTTATTATTATCGTTATTATTATCGTTATTATTATCGTTATTATTATCGTTATTATTATCGTTATTATTATCGTTATTATTATCGTTATTATTATCGTTATTATCATCGTTATTATTATCGTTATTATCATCGTTATTATCATCGTTATTATCATCGTTATTATTATCGTTATTATTATCGTTATTATTATCGTTATTATTATCGTTATTATAATCTTATTATTATCGTTATTATTATCGTTATTATTATCGTTATTATTATCGTTATTATTATCGTTATTATTATCGTTATTATTATCGTTATTATTATCGTTATTATTATCGTTATTATTATCGTTATTATTATCGTTATTATTATCGTTATTATTATCGTTATTATTATCGTTATTAGTATCGTTATTATTATCGTTATTATTATCGTTATTATTATCGTTATTATTATCGTTATTATTATCGTTATTATTATCGTTATTATTATCGTTATTATTATCGTTATTATTATCGTTATTATTATCGTTATTATTATCGTTATTATTATCGTTATTATTATCGTTATTATTATCGTTATTATTATCGTTATTATTATCGTTATTATTATCGTTATTATTATCGTTATTATTATCGTTATTATTATCGTTATTATTATCGTTATTATTATCGTTATTATTATCGTTATTATTATCGTTATTATTATCGTTATTATTATCGTTATTATTATCGTTATTATTATCGTTATTATTATCGTTATTATTATCGTTATTATTATCGTTATTATTATCGTTATTATTATCGTTATTATTATCGTTATTATTATCGTTATTATTATCGTTATTATTATCGTTATTATTATCGTTATTATTATCGTTATTATTATCGTTATTATTATCGTTATTATTATCGTTATTATTATCGTTATTATTATCGTTATTATTATCGTTATTATTATCGTTATTATTATCGTTATTATTATCGTTATTATTATCGTTATTATTATCGTTATTATTATCGTTATTATTATCGTTATTATTATCGTTATTATTATCGTTATTATTATCGTTATTATTATCGTTATTATTATCGTTATTATTATCGTTATTATTATCGTTATTATTATCGTTATTATTATCGTTATTATTATCTTTATTATTATCGTTATTATTATCGTTATTATTATCGTTATTATTATCGTTATTATTATCGTTATTATTATCGTTATTATTATCGTTATTATTATCGTTATTATTATCGTTATTATTATCGTTATTATTATCGTTATTATTATCGTTATTATTATCGTTATTATTATCGTTATTATTATCGTTATTATTATCGTTATTATTATCGTTATTATTATCGTTATTATTATCGTTATTATTATCGTTATTATTATCGTTATTATTATCGTTATTATTATCGTTATTATTATCGTTATTATTATCGTTATTATTATCGTTATTATTATCGTTATTATTATCGTTATTATTATCGTTATTATTATCGTTATTATTATCGTTATTATTATCGTTATTATTATCGTTATTATTATCGTTATTATTATCGTTATTATTATCGTTATTATTATCGTTATTATTATCGTTATTATTATCGTTATTATTATCGTTATTATTATCGTTATTATTATCGTTATTATTATCGTTATTATTATCGTTATTATTATCGTTATTATTATCGTTATTATTATCGTTATTATTATCGTTATTATTATCGTTATTATTATCGTTATTATTATCGTTATTATTATCGTTATTATTATCGTTATTATTATCGTTATTATTATCGTTATTATTATCGTTATTATTATCGTTATTATTATCGTTATTATTATCGTTATTATTATCGTTATTATTATCGTTATTATTATCGTTATTATTATCGTTATTATTATCGTTATTATTATCGTTATTATTATCGTTATTATTATCGTTATTATTATCGTTATTATTATCGTTATTATTATCGTTATTATTATCGTTATTATTATCGTTATTATTATCGTTATTATTATCGTTATTATTATCGTTATTATTATCGTTATTATTATCGTTATTATTATCGTTATTATTATCGTTATTATTATCGTTATTATTATCGTTATTATTATCGTTATTATTATCGTTATTATTATCGTTATTATTATCGTTATTATTATCGTTATTATTATCGTTATTATTATCGTTATTATTATCGTTATTATTATCGTTATTATTATCGTTATTATTATCGTTATTATTATCGTTATTATTATCGTTATTATTATCGTTATTATTATCGTTATTATTATCGTTATTATTATCGTTATTATTATCGTTATTATTATCGTTATTATTATCGTTATTATTATCGTTATTATTATCGTTATTATTATCGTTATTATTATCGTTATTATTATCGTTATTATTATCGTTATTATTATCGTTATTATTATCGTTATTATTATCGTTATTATTATCGTTATTATTATCGTTATTATTATCGTTATTATTATCGTTATTATTATCGTTATTATTATCGTTATTATTATCGTTATTATTATCGTTATTATTATCGTTATTATTATCGTTATTATTATCGTTATTATTATCGTTATTATTATCGTTATTATTATCGTTATTATTATCGTTATTATTATCGTTATTATTATCGTTATTATTATCGTTATTATTATCGTTATTATTATCGTTATTATTATCGTTATTATTATCGTTATTATTATCGTTATTATTATCGTTATTATTATCGTTATTATTATCGTTATTATTATCGTTATTATTATCGTTATTATTATCGTTATTATTATCGTTATTATTATCGTTATTATTATCGTTATTATTATCGTTATTATTATCGTTATTATTATCGTTATTATTATCGTTATTATTATCGTTATTATTATCGTTATTATTATCGTTATTATTATCGTTATTATTATCGTTATTATTATCGTTATTATTATCGTTATTATTATCGTTATTATTATCGTTATTATTATCGTTATTATTATCGTTATTATTATCGTTATTATTATCGTTACTATTATCGTTACTATTATCGTTACTATTATCGTTATTATTATCGTTACTATTATCGTTACTATTATCGTTACTATTATCGTTACTATTATCGTTACTATTATCGTTACTATTATCGTTATTATTATCGTTACTATTATCGTTACTATTATCGTTACTATTATCGTTACTATTATCGTTACTATTATCGTTACTATTATCGTTACTATTATCGTTACTATTATCGTTACTATTATCGTTACTATTATCGTTACTATTATCGTTACTATTATCGTTACTATTATCGTTACTATTATCGTTACTATTATCGTTACTATTATCGTTACTATTATCGTTACTATTATCGTTACTATTATCGTTACTATTATCGTTACTATTATCGTTACTATTATCGTTACTATTATCGTTACTATTATCGTTACTATTATCGTTACTATTATCGTTACTATTATCGTTACTATTATCGTTACTATTATCGTTACTATTATCGTTACTATTATCGTTACTATTATCGTTACTATTATCGTTACTATTATCGTTACTATTATCGTTACTATTATCGTTACTATTATCGTTACTATTATCGTTACTATTATCGTTACTATTATCGTTACTATTATCGTTACTATTATCGTTACTATTATCGTTACTATTATCGTTACTATTATCGTTACTATTATCGTTACTATTATCGTTACTATTATCGTTACTATTATCGTTACTATTATCGTTACTATTATCGTTACTATTATCGTTACTATTATCGTTACTATTATCGTTACTATTATCGTTACTATTATCGTTACTATTATCGTTACTATTATCGTTACTATTATCGTTACTATTATCGTTACTATTATCGTTACTATTATCGTTACTATTATCGTTACTATTATCGTTACTATTATCGTTACTATTATCGTTACTATTATCGTTACTATTATCGTTACTATTATCGTTACTATTATCGTTACTATTATCGTTACTATTATCGTTACTATTATCGTTACTATTATCGTTACTATTATCGTTACTATTATCGTTACTATTATCGTTACTATTATCGTTACTATTATCGTTACTATTATCGTTACTATTATCGTTACTATTATCGTTACTATTATCGTTACTATTATCGTTACTATTATCGTTACTATTATCGTTACTATTATCGTTACTATTATCGTTACTATTATCGTTACTATTATCGTTACTATTATCGTTACTATTATCGTTACTATTATCGTTACTATTATCGTTACTATTATCGTTACTATTATCGTTACTATTATCGTTACTATTATCGTTACTATTATCGTTACAATTATCGTTATTATTATAGTTATTATTATAGTTATTATTATCGTTATTATTAACGATATTATTATCGTTATTATAATCGTTATTATTATAGTTATTATTATCGTTATTATTAACGATATTATTATCGTTATTATTATCGTTATTATTATCGTTATTATTATCGTTATTATTATCGTTATTATTATCTTTATTATTATCTTTATTATTATCGTTATTATTATCGTTATTATTATCGTTATTATTATCGTTATTATTATCGTTATTATTATCGTTATTATTATCGTTATTATTATCTTTATTATTATCGTTATTATTATCGTTATTATTATCGTTATTATTATCGTTATTATTATCGTTATTATTATCGTTATTATTATCGTTATTATTATCGTTATTATTATCGTTATTATTACCGTTATTATTACCGTTATTATTACCGTTATTATTAGGTTATTATTATCGTTATTATAACCGTTATTACTATCGTTATTACCATTACCATTACCAGTACTATTAACTGTACTATTATCAGTAATATTACCAGTGCTATTACTATTACTATTACTATTACTATTACTATTACTTTTACTATTACTATTACTATTACTATTACTATTACTATTACTATTACTATTACTATTACTATTACTATTACTATTACTATTACTATTACTATTACTATTACTATTACTATTACTATTACTATTACTATTACTATTACTATTACTATTACTATTACTATTACTATTACTATTACTATTACTATTACTATTACTATTACTATTACTATTACTATTACTATTACTATTACTATTACTATTACTATTACTATTACTATTACTATTACTATTACTATTACTATTACTATTACTATTACTATTACTATTACTATTACTATTACTATTACTATTACTATTACTATTACTATTACTATTACTATTACTATTACTATTACTATTACTATTACTATTACTATTACTATTACTATTACTATTACTATTACTATTACTATTACTATTACTATTACTATTACTATTACTATTACTATTACTATTACTATTACTATTACTATTACTATTACTATTACTATTACTATTACTATTACTATTACTATTACTATTACTATTACTATTACTATTACTATTACTATTACTATTACTATTACTATTACTATTACTATTACTATTACTATTACTATTACTATTACTATTACTATTACTATTACTATTACTATTACTATTACTATTACTATTACTATTACTATTACTATTACTATTACTATTACTATTACTATTACTATTACTATTACTATTACTATTACTATTACTATTACTATTACTATTACTATTACTATTACTATTACTATTATTATTATTATTTTATTATTGTTATTATTATTATTATTATTATTATTATTATTATTATTATTATTATTATTATTATTATTATTATTATTATTATTATTATTATTATTATTATTATTATTATTATTATTATTATTATTATTATTATTATTATTATTATTATTATTATTATTATTATTATTATTATTATTATTATTATTATTATTATTATTATTATTATTATTATTATTATTATTATTATTATTATTATTATTATTATTATTATTATTATTATTATTATTATTATTATTATTATTATTATTATTATTATTATTATTATTATTATTATTATTATTATTATTATTATTATTATTATTATTATTATTATTATTATTATTATTATTATTATTATTATTATTATTATTATTATTATTATTATTATTATTATTTAGATAGTGCTCATACCATTGCTATTGCTTCATCTCTTTCCTTTTTTACAATATGATTCTTTTTCAAAATCCATCTATAATTATGGAATATTAAGTCAATACATATAAAGTGAATTTATAGTTATGAAGTCACACACATATATATATATATATATATATATATATATATATATATATATACTCTTAGTTTATTATAGCATACATATACATATTCGATTACTAAATTCTATAATATAATTAAAATACATAATCTAAAATCATCCTCTAAATTCTTCCTACTAAATTATGTATAAAACTTAAAATACTCAGTATATTACAATATTAAAGTTAACCCTTAAATTATATAAACACAGAATAAATGCAGAACTTAGAAATACGATTTCACTATTATTTATAAGTTTTATACATTTATAAGTTGACCTATGAATAGTCAGAAGAGAATGTTAGTTTTGTAAATAAAATGTAAGTTTCAATTTTATAAGTTATATGGTAAAATTAATGAAAATAATATTGGTATATATATAAAAAATACATATATAAATATTAGTTTAATACAATATTATAACACACATAAATGAATGTATTCTACGATATATTAAGTACACTCTAATATATGTTTGAAATTCCATCCGTATATTATTACTGAAGAATATCAATTATTTTTGATTTATTTATAATTATCCCATTTTATGAATTATTTTAATTATTTTATTAATTTATTTTAAATGTTTTATTCGTTTTTTATATAAGTAAAAACAATACATATATCTAATAGCCAATACAATGATATTATATTATTTAATAACATGCTTACTATTTATTTGTCAAATATTGATGATTATATTATATTTTTTATGATTTTTATATTTAAATTTCTATAATAATATTAAATAATATTCTAGGTTAAACTTTCTATAGTAATATTAATTATTCATACGTAAACTATGAAATAAATAGCAATAATAGTAAAAAAAATCCTCCCTTATATTAAAAAAATATTCCAATTTGTTCCTGGTCGATTATACTTTACATGCATTTTACAAAATATTTATACATTATAATTCAATGAAATTCTATTCTGAAATTTTAAATATAAAAATTAAATATTCGAGATGAAATACGATTAGAATGACCTCTATATGAATGACCTCTAAATATGAAGGATATTCAATACTGAAAAAAGCCTATTTACTAAACATACAATAGTACATTTATTAAATATAAATATAATTATACCTGTAATTTCATTTGTTGTAATTTGAATGCATTGATGAATTTATCTCCCTGTATATTTATTTTAAGAGGCGATGCGTTTTGAGATGATAAATTCTTGAGAATAGTTTTAATATCCTGCAGTTATTAATTGATTTAAGTATTAGTACTATGATTTTCTATAATATATTACAAAATATTCTATGAAATATCCCATAGGTTATATACATAGAATACCATATACTATTTCTAAATAGTATATCTATATAAATATCTATTTGAATCATAACAAGAATATACCTATATAAATATGTTCTCATTTACTTAAGAAATATAATATATTATATTTATCTTCATTTGAATATACTTAAATAACAAATTATATTATAATATCTTATACTATATTCAATTAAATATATTCTAACGTTAAGTGAATCTTCTTCGTTGCCAGATACATACCTAAGTTATCGAGCAATTAATATTAACAAAGGTATACGTTTAGGAAGTATATTACATTGTTTATACACAGTGTTTAATTTAAATATAGTATAATATTATATAATACAATACATATTTGAATTACATTTTGCAAAATATAAATATTTTTATAGTTTGAAAAAAATGATTTAATCATATATTTGATTTAATCATATATTTGTTCTAAGTTATCTATATATTTTAATTATCTTAACATTGATTTAATTATTTAATAAAGATATTTAAAATAGAATTTTAAATATATTGATAGAAATCTCAATATTAAACATATCGAACTAGTTATACGAAACAAACCATATTTATGGCTATTTTAAATTAAGCAAAATTATACTAATTCTTTAATTGCTGACAAACCCATCTGAATGTATTTCGTTCTCCTTTAATTTAGCTATAGCTTCATCTCTTTCACGATTGGCAAGTTCCAATCTTTCCAGCATGGCTTTGTCCCTAATTTGTTGCGCTGTGTATATTTCTTCAACGAGTGCTGCAATTTATGACTATTATACTATTCCATCCATTCTGTTCTATTATTTTCTATTATGATTTATTATGTTATGTGGGTATAATATAGTTAAATAAAATATATTAAAAATCTATTAATAAATTATATGATTTTTATAAACAAAATGACCATTCAATTAAAACGAGTCATATTATAAATGGCATATATCGAGTTACATAAATATGCATTCACGAATAAATATATTATATAAATATAAGTCAATTGATATTAATGTATTAATGTATAAAATAACCGATCCGTTGATTTGCCGATGTAGCCTCAAGTTCGAGGTCTCTGTTCGTTAGAGTAGAATTTGCCATATCGAGTTGCTTACAGATTAATGTTATTTTTTCTTGTAGCTGGATATTAATTACAATATATAAATATATATTAATATATTATAATCTGTAAGCTTATAAGTGTAATTCTATTATATTTTATATTATATTATTTATTTTGATAAGCATACATTACAATTACAAATAAGATAAAAGATATATTAGATTTGCATATTGAAAATTAATTATTTTATTTTAATTGATTTTTATTTAAAATTTTTAATATTTAACTTATACAAATTAATTATTTAATAATACTACCATAGTTCATAGTAGTAAATAATATATTCATATGTATTTGTTTACTATTAATAATAATATCAAGAAAAAAGCTTGTTTTAGAATTATATTATGTTTAATATAAAAATAGAAATATAAAAATGGTTTCAAAAAATCAATAAATACCTTAAAATTGTCATTTCTAAGGGTTGTAACTTCTTTATTTAAAATATCCATTGGAGAGTTTTCATATTTTTTCATTGTCTAATATAGATTTTTTAATTAGTATTTATATCTTATAGTTATTTGCTTATTAATTTAGGTATTATTATTAACCAAATTATTCCCAATAAAATTATTAATTTACTTAGGTTAAAATATGAATTACTCAAGTATTACAATTTATTTGTATATA
This sequence comes from Osedax frankpressi, assembly GCA_964035775.1. Lineage (NCBI taxonomy): Eukaryota > Metazoa > Annelida > Polychaeta > Sabellida > Siboglinidae > Osedax > Osedax frankpressi. The sequence goes on along the minus strand of OZ038314.1, from coordinate 14,674,549 downwards.
GTATAGCAATAAATATGAATACTATACTTATTATAATTGTTTTTAATTACTATGTATTTAATTACCTTAGGGACAATATTTGTCAATAATGTTGCAATTGCTGAATTAGAATTCACTGTATCGGTGATACAAATTTAAATTATAATTAGTTTTGAAATAGTGGTAAAATTAGAATTGAAATAATGTTTTAATTGTAATTAATGTAAATCTTTTAATAATTACCATAATATAGAATATTAGAATTTACTTAAATTGATAATGAATCAGAAAATTATATTTTATTAATTTGTATAGTGGGAATTATTTATTGTTAGATACATCTAAATACATTTAAATTGATTGGTATTCCAATAAATTTAATATAAATGATCAAGAATTAAAATATGAAAATTTAAATAAATTCCTTAACTATTATAAATGCCTTGTAAATAAACATATAGTAAATATAAGGCATACTAAAAATACAATAACACCGCATTAAAATACTTATATTATATCGTGTTACTATAAAAACCATTTGATTTCAGATTAGAATCTGACTGTTTGACATTATCATGTATAAGTTGTTTCTCTCTCGGTTTGCATACAGGTATTACTTGTAATGTTGCGGGTGGGCTATGCGACCTTGTCGCGACAATAGGAGATCCAACTGATAATTTAGTTTAAAAAATCTCTTACGTAGCCAGAAGTATAGAAACTAACTTTCTAAATTATTTATTTACAACTTCTTTTATATAATATTTTTGAAGAAGCATATTTAATTTATATATATATATATATATATATATATATATATATATATTAAAGTATATTCTTAAGGATTATTGTATTTTGAATTATTGTAAAAATATTTTAAACATATAAGTTGTAAACCTGGATTGAAGATTGTAGGTGGAATTGTAGTATATTCCCTGTATTATATTATATTATATATTATATACACATACATATATGTATATATATATATATATATATATATATATATATATATTTGTATTATATGAACATAAATAGCGTAACAATTTATTAAATATTAAAAATATTATTGATATATTAAATTATAAAAAATAATTATATAAATAAAATAATTTTAAAATGAAGTCATTGCTTTGTATATAATCTAGTATCGAAATACAACACATTCAATAAAGTAAGAGTTGTGACTTAATTTTTTTAATTTCTAAAAATATAATTTTACTGATATCTAAATAAATATATTATACATAATTTATTTAAATATTTATTCGAACATTTTATTTATTTGAACTATTTAATTTGTTAATATATATGTTACTTATATAATTAAAAAAATATCGTATTCAATATAATCATTTCAAATAATATAATATGGATATTGGAATATAAATATATAATATTATATAATAATAGTTGGGAAAATATATTAGTTAATATTATTAAGCCTAAAATGAATACGGTCAAATAACACTGAAGTATAAATAATGTGTGCATAGAAGGCAGTTCGCACGCTAATATGGTATTCTATACCTAATATTTATGAAAGTGTAAACATAATTAAAATGTTAATTTACTTCACCAATTCGCATTCATGGTACATAGTATATAGTACATAGTACATAGTGCATGATATATTAAATAGTATGCAATATATAGTATGTAGACAATTATGTATACATTTAATATAGAATACTCACATTTTGAAATAAAATAGAAAATTTATATTTTACGATAATCTATTAATATTATATATGTGTTATTATAATTAAAATAAGTAAATATAGTGTGTTAATTCTACAGCTATACAGAGCAGACGATAATTGTTAAATGAACCCAATACATACAAACTCATGATTCTCCCCAATATATACGATAAATTACGCCTCGATAGAGGAAGGCAAAACCCTAGACATATGCTAACGTCTATACTCCTATAGAGTAATAATTACTGATATAGTAGTAGTGTATCATATACTCAATATAATATACACAAAATAGAACATTTCTGATATATTATGTGTGTATAATTATACATATTTTCCCCTTATATCCATGAGTAGAGATGTGAGAGAGATAACAGGCTGGATTCTTGATGAATCACTATTGGGGGAAATAAGGATTTTTTTAGGTTGTTTACAAATGGATACACATAATTGAATATAGCGTTACTACTAGTTACTGATATATATATATATATATATATATATATATATATATATATGTATATATATATATATATATATAAACATATATAACAACTTGACCCAGAAAGATGTTAATGATAAACAATTAAACCATTATATTAAAATATGGGGCGCATGATCATAGTAATTATAAAAAGTATTATAGTGAATTAAAAACAGTAATATCAATAACATCAAATAATTAATATCAATAACATCAAATAAGTATTATCAATAACATCTAATAATTAATATCAATAACATCAAATACGTAATATCAATAACATCAAATAAGTATTATCAATAACATCAAATCCATAAAATCAAGACTTGAATACATTTCCAACACTTGCACAACTAATCTCTATTGTAATCTTTAAAGTTTCTATATTAATATGGACCATTCCTTAATTGGATTATGCTGGGGTTCTTATCTTTATTATTATAGATAGAGAATGATGTAAATAACTGGTATCACTTCTCAATAATGTGTATAGTTACTGATTTTATCTTTCAACATCAACATCTTTTTTCAAATAACATCAAATGAGATAGTCACATCAATGATTAGTTTCGAATCTCATTTATTATAACAATACCCATGAATAGATTATCAATTTTTGGTGTAACACTATGCCTGTTATTGTGATTAGAAAGATAATTGCACAATATATATGAGTTATTTTCATATAAGGCATGCAGTAGAACTATACTAAAGTTTGCCAGAAGGCTATTAGTTAGCTAGATATGTGTATTGAAACAGCAGAGGAAAGATAAAGAATAAGTAAATAACGTGACTATCTCTTTTGACTGGGTGGGATTTAAAGCAACATTAACAATTAATTATTATGTCAGATTTGTAAGTTTATCAGACTATCTATTTTTCATGAATATCATCATTGATATAACCGTTTTCATCGGTATAGAATATACATCACCAGTAATTAAAACGTATTGATTTATATTTTACACACCAATCGTCATCCTATCCTCTTAACAGATTTTCTTGATTCGAATTGGAAATTAAGTAATCTATCTGGAGTATTAGTAATAAAATGTAGAAAAAATCGAATCTGATTATCGAGTTCATGCAAATATGTATTTTAAACTCTACCCAAAGAATAGCAATGCGAATGATATGGCATTAAGTTACTACGTAATACTTCTAGTTTCTTAAAACAATATCTGAGTTAGTGGATTGATTTGGAGAGCATGATGTTTATTTAGTTAGCTGTACTAAAGAGAATTTCTGAATCAAGCGGTAAACCGTCATATTTCTCATTGTATCTAATGAATAAATGATTTTCATATCAAATGTAAAATGGATTTTGAATATGAGCCTTTTATTAAAGAAAGATATTTTCATTTATCGTTGTTTAAATATAAACCCAGTGACCTTAATATATGTTGTTATATGTGTATCATTGCTATGATATAATTAACTGAATTTTATTTTTTTTAATCCGCATGGGTTATAATATAAATTGACATTTCGTATATATGTATTTATGGTGACATATCTCAATAATAGTTATGTAGTGAGATTTAATAAAATTGACGACATTCTCCGAAATTAGCTACTATAAAATTTAAAAAATATAATATTATTACATGTATATAATATTAATACATGTATATGATATTAATACATGTATATGATTTTAATACATGTATATGATATTAATACATGTATATGATATTAATACATGTATATGATATTAATACAAGTATATCTTCGATAGGCAAAACACTACCATTATATAAATCAAAGTTATAATAGCATTATTTCGGTCGAAACCTGAAATTACACTTCACGATGTTTCTTCTAGCTACTATTATATTATATATTATTTATTACAAGATTTAAGATATTTGTTTGGTATCTTCTTTTTTTTCTACTCAAATGCAGTGCATAGTAAAATTCTAAACAAATCTGACAAATGAAATTATAATACTGTATACGGTTATATAGAATATCATATCTATATTTATATATCTATTCTTGATTAAAAAAAAATATTATAAGTTCAATCCATAACATAATATGCAATGGTAACAGTAGTAATTTCGAAAAACCAGATAGTTTTATAGATGTTTCCATATAAATTCTTCATAAATTCATATATTTACAATGATTGTTACAGAGCAACATTAACTTATTTAGCTCCTTACAGCGATTGTCTATCAGAATGCTTTACAATATATATATATATATATATATATATATATATATTATCTAGAGATGATAACCCTAGTAAATCTAATATTTGTCGGGAGTTGTACTGGTATTCAGTTAATACATAATTATAATTAATTTTTTTTTATAATTCCAATACGTTATACAATCTTGGCAAACTAATTAATTACTTGTAAATTCCATAATATTTTGCTTTAGTAAAATAATGACCATATCCATTATTTATCCTAATTTCAATAGATTTATTTAATATCACATACGAATACCATGCAAGGTGATATACATATTCGTTTTAGACTATTCTTCATTATTAATACATTATTCTAAAGACATCTGCATATGGCAGTGCTACTTTTTGAATTAACTATCAAAAGACATACTGCAAAGACTTAAAGTAAAGATAGAGACATTTTTATTATTCAGACAATTTAAACTTTAACTTAAACTTTGAACTAAATTATATATCGTAACAATAAAAATACAATTTTAATAAATATGCTAATACTTCACATTATGCCTGTCATAATACTATAAATATAGTAATAATTCATAATATGTATGTCATATTCTAATAAATATAATAATAATTCATAATATGCATGTAATGGTTTAATAAATGTAATAATAATTCATAATATGCATGTAATGGTTTAATAAATGTAATAATAATTCATATGTGTGTAATAGTTTAATAAATGTAATAATAATTCATAATATGCATGTAATAGTTTAATAAATGTAATAATAATTCATAATATGCATGTAATGGTTTAATAAATAGAATAATAAATATAATAATATGCATGCAATGGTTTAATAAATATAATAATAATTCATAATATGCATGTAATAGTTTAATAAATGTAATAATAATTCATAATATGCATGTAATAATTTAATAAATGTAATAATAATTCATAATATGCATGTAATGGTTTAATAAATGTAATAATAATTCATAATATGCACGTAATGGTCTAATAAATGTAATAATAATTCATACTATGCATGTAATGGTTTAATAAATATAATAATAATTCATACTATGCATGTAATAATTTAATAAATGTAATAATAATTCATAATATGCATGTAATGGTTTAATAAATGTAATAATAATTCATAATATGCATGTAATGGTTTAATAAATGTAATAATACTTCATAAAATGCATGTATTAGTTTAATAAATATAATAATAATTCATAATATGCATGTAATAATTTAATAAATGTAATAATAATTCATAATATGCATGTAATGGTTTAATAAATATAATAATAATTCATACTATGCATGTAATGGTTTAATAAATGTAATAATAATTCATAATATGCATGTAATGGTTTAATAAATGTAATAATAATTCATAATATGCATGTAATGGTTTAATAAATATAATAATAATTCATACTATGCATGTAATAATAATTCATACTATGCATGTAATGGTTTAATAAATGTAATAATAATTCATAATATGCATGTAATGGTTTAATAAATGTAATAATAATTCATAATATGCATGTAATGGTTTAATAAATATAATAATAATTCATACTATGCATGTAATAATAATTCATAATATGCATGTAATGGTTTAATAAATATAATAATAATTCATAATATGCATGTAATGGTTTAATAAATATAATAATAATTCATAATATGCTTGTAATGGTTTAATAAATGTAATAATAATTCATAATATGCATGTAATGGTTTAATAAATATAATAATAATTCATAATATGCATGTAATAGTTTAATAAATGTAATAATAATTCATAATATGCATGTAATGGTTTAATAAATATAATAATAATTCATACTATGCATGTAATAATAATTCATACTATGCATGTAATGGTTTAATAAATATAATAATAATTCATAATATGCATGTAATGGTTTAATAAATATAATAATAATTCATAATATGCATGTAATTGTTTAATAAATGTAATAATAATTCATAATATGCATGTAATGGTTTAATAAATGTAATAATAATTCATAATATGCATGTAATAGTTTAATAAATATAATAATAATTCATAATATGCATGTAATGGTTTAATAAATATAATAATAATTCATAATATGCATGTAATGGTTTAATAAATATAATAATAATTTATAATATGCATGTAATGGTTTAATAAATATAATAATAATTCATAATATGCATGTAATAGTTTAATAAATATAATAATAATTCATAATATGCATGTAATGGTTTAATAAATATAATAATAATTCATAATATGCATGTAATGGTTTAATAAATATAATAATAATTTATAATATGCATGTAATAGTTTAATAAATATAATAATAATTCATAATATGCATATAATGGTTTAATAAATATAATAATAATTCATAATATGCATGTAATGGTTTAATAAATATAATAATAATTTATAATATGCATGTAATGGTTTAATAAATATAATAATAATTCATAATATGCATGTAATAGTTTAATAAATATAATAATAATTCATAATATGCATGTAATGGTTTAATAAATATAATAATAATTCATAATATGCATGTAATGGTTTAATAAATATAATAATAATTTATAATATGCATGTAATAGTTTAATAAATATAATAATAATTCATAATATGCATGTAATGGTTTAATAAATATAATAATAATTCATAATATGCATGTAATGGTTTAATAAATGTAATAATAATTCATAATATGCATGTAATGGTTTAATAAATGTAATAATAATTCATAATATGCATGTAATGGTTTAATAAATATAATAATAATTCATACTATGCATGTAATAATAATTCATAATATGCATGTAATGGTTTAATAAATATAATAATAATTCATAATATGCATGTAATGGTTTAATAAATATAATAATAATTCATAATATGCTTGTAATGGTTTAATAAATGTAATAATAATTCATAATATGCATGTAATGGTTTAATAAATATAATAATAATTCATAATATGCATGTAATAGTTTAATAAATGTAATAATAATTCATAATATGCATGTAATGGTTTAATAAATATAATAATAATTCATACTATGCATGTAATAATAATTCATACTATGCATGTAATGGTTTAATAAATATAATAATAATTCATAATATGCATGTAATGGTTTAATAAATATAATAATAATTCATAATATGCATGTAATTGTTTAATAAATGTAATAATAATTCATAATATGCATGTAATGGTTTAATAAATGTAATAATAATTCATAATATGCATGTAATAGTTTAATAAATATAATAATAATTCATAATATGCATGTAATGGTTTAATAAATATAATAA
>OZ038314.1:14646866-14664366 GCA_964035775.1 Osedax frankpressi | reverse complement strand
ATTATATTAATAATTAATTAATATATTATCGTATTATAGTTATTACAAATAAAAATCCACGAATCAATAATTGCCGAAGCATGCAATGGTCGATAATAATTTGTCCTTAATAAGGATAAACCTATTCGTATTAAGAATTATAGAATTTCTTCTTATACTCTACAATTGTTAAATGTATATAACATATACATATTTATTTACATAATATAAATATATAATTATATAGACAATATATTATATACCTATATTTCATATAGGTACATAATATATGTTATATATCTATATATATAATTATATATATATCGTTTACTATATTTTTAATGTAATGTTATTATTTATGAATAATTTAACAAATCATTATTTTAATTTATTATCATTTTTTAATATTCAAATCATTTCTTAAAAATATAATTGTTAATGGTTTAGCTTTTAATAATCGGTCTTAATATATATATATATATATATATATATATATATATATATATATATATATATATATATATATATATATATATACATATGTATAATTATCAAGCTATTCAATATATATGGAAAACCTACTTGTATTCTAAAGATCTTTTTAGATTATCAATTAACAGTAAGTTTTCTTCTGCATGCTGCATCATTAGTATTACATTAATACTTAGTTTACTACTTGAACAGGTCTCATGATAGCTATTGGTGATTTATAAATTACTTATTTAATCGGCAGAATCTTCAATAAGTATCTTTAATATCCTATACATATTCAACTCATTTTTAGACATATATATTTATGTGCAGGTATTGAGACGTTACCTATGCGTAAAATGCACTAACGCCACACACGCGCCCATAAGTCGATAATATTGCGTGCGTTCGGTCATGCACCACTGCACCGTTTGCATTCATTGCTACAGTTGTATATAATTGATTAAATTACTAATATATATATATATATATATATATATATATATATATATATATATATATATCTAATTATTGTCATTAATATCATTAATTTATATATTTAAATATGCTACATATCTATCACCATCTCCCTCTACCTCTCCCTCCCCCTCATCCTCTCCCTCCCCACCCCCTCTCCCTCTTCATCTTCCTACTATATACTCTTCAAACTATGTAAATAATCTTCTAATTAACTATATAATCTTAAAATTGAATTAAAATTATGAAATAAAATAAATAAATAAATAATAGATAACTGTCAGGAAAATGAAACATTAACATAAATATGTTTTTATATTTTTTGATAAATATACGATGCCATTTTAATAGATAAAAAACAGTAAACAGATACTAATATTATTTTTTAAATATTTAACATCTATTTAAATGAAATACGTGAATAGTATATTTATTATAAAAGTATTAAATTAGTTTATTTAATTATATTGTACTTGTTGTAATATTAATCTTAAATTAGTTTATTTCATTATAAGTATACTAGTTTGAGCTTTCTTTCTTTCTTTCTTTCTTTCTTTCTTTCTTTCTTTCTTTCTTTCTTTCTTTCTTTCTTTCTTTCTTTCTTTTTTTCTTTCTTTATTTCTTTCTTTCTTTCTTTCTTTAATACGTAATATTATAATATCTGATTCATCTAAATAACTCTTTAATGTTTTATTCATTATATTGTTGAATTTAATATAATAAGTATAATAAGAATTATAAATTTATAAATGCAAACTTTTTTTAAAGTAAGGAGTTTTCTATAAATGAAATATTTTAATTCAACTGCAATAATTTTTGTTCTAAGGTTAAAATATTCAAAAATGATATAAATGAAATATATTCAAAGATGAAATAAATAAATGAATTCGATGTTTAAAATTGATTACATATTTTTTTAATTTGTAACAAAATTAAATTTTACAAATTATTTATGTACACGTATGAAAAAATATATTTTCAAATATAAATGTTTCTAAAAATGAATACCTTATTTATTAAAGTTTAGTGATAACTTATTTATATTTATATTTTAAATACTAAATACGTTAAATCAGAGCTTATTTGAGTTTAAACAAATTTAAAATTAGATTGTCTGGATGAATATGACTTTTTGAAAATTTAAGATTATTTAATAGTCAAATAAAAAAGATAAACATCGTTGAATTTTGTGAAAGTCATTAATAATTAAAACAAGACATAAGACAGAACTACATAAAATTACATATTAAATAGTATTCAACTTTGATTCTGTATCGTTTCTGTATCCAATTCTATGGGAATGATAACTTTTTATGCGTTCATAAACCGTACCTTTCATTACGTGGGAAATATATTTATTAATTAGAATATTATAATTTAATATATCCAAATCTTTGTACAGAACAATATAAATAATAGTATCATTTGATAGTGTTTCACATTTACTACCTATACCATCTTTCTTATTATATATTGCAAGATACGTTGCCATTTTCCGTTAACTAACACTTATTGTTATTAATTACATTATTAACAATTATAAAATTAAATAACCTTTTTATCATTATTAATTCTTATTTCATAACTTATATAACGTTCATGATTTTTGAAATTTTTTGAAATTGATAGAAAATTGGGTTTATAATTTAATAATTGTGTTTGTCTCCAGATTTATATAGAGGATTACTATATATATATATATATATATATATATATATATATATATATATATTTGTAAATATATATACATATATATAATAAAAATAATTTATACACCATAAATGTGTACCTTATTATATTTATACATATACATTTTATTAATATCATTATACATGTTATAATGTATACTTTAAATTCATTTTACTACAAATAAAAAATTAAAATATCAATAGAAGGACAATAATATTAACATAGAATACTATATGCAATTGTATATTAATAGAGTCTATAGACTTTATTAATATACATACAATATATAAATATACTTATCTAACAGCTTCAATAGGAACTGCAATCATTTATTCTTGATAAAAGTAATAACTTATATAAAAAGTAATAACATATATAAAAGGTAATAACATATATAATTAAAATAATTATAGATCAATAGTTATCACCATTGTCATGATCAGAATAAGGTAATTTCAACCGGTATCGGAGGCAAATAGCTAATTTACTTGTATTAATATACATAGTTATGCTCGATGTTATTAATTATATAACATTAATTCCTAATAATACTTTCATTCTAATAATTCAGTCTTAAAATAAACTGTATAGATAATAATTGGCAGTTTTTTATATTAATATTGTATAAGAATTATAATTTAAATGAATATATCAATATAAATTGATTACTAAATAATGAAATGATACTCTAATTTAGAGATTTATTTTAATAAAATTACGTAAATATAATGAATAGTGGAGAATGTATGTTAGGATATACTCAGTAATATAATTGTCAGTTATTATAAAAAAAGTAAATATGCTAAAAAATACATAACGAGGAAGTTGTATGTAGAAAATTGTACTTCATAAATAAAATATTAAATGCAATAATAAGTAAGTAAGGTAGATTTAATTATTTCAATGAAATATAATATATATAATGCATGTGCATATTAACTTAATCTTAGTATTTATAACTTATTATTACAGTACACTGAAAGATTATAGTGTTTCCGTATTTCAAAATAATAATATATTTGTTAGATATATATGAAATTATATTCGTATCATAGCAATATAATATATTATTAATATTAACAAGCTTTATAGAAAATGTATATCATTTTAATCTTTTTAGCAAACCACCATAAATTAAAGAAAAAGAAAAAAGATTTGGGAATAAAACATAATTATAAATAAATAAATTCACATTATAAGTATATGATTATATCAAAATAATATTTATATTCAATAATATTAATATAAAATGTATAAAATACAGTAATGAACAGTAATTAAGTAATGAATGCTATTATTTAATATAGAATAAATAATTAAATACATAAGATATTTTTAATATTGAAAAGTTAGACATGGCAATTGATATATTATGACATTTATCAATTTCCATAATATAGTTCATATTATATATATAATTAATTTATACAATTTATAATAATAGTTTATATTATATTTTCTGCTTTAAATTAAAAACTGTTTACATGTAATAAAGGTATAATAATTTAATAACTATTTAGTTCGACATATATGTAATACCCATAAGAATTATATATTCTTTTATATAAACTATATAATTAAATCTAAACATAGGTAGAACTATAAGAAATATTCATAACAAGATGTGAGACTACTTCATATAATATAGAAATGTTGGTAAATATTGACGTACTTAAACGATAATGCATTCAATTATTTCTAACTAGTAACTAATATATGTATTTATCAAGTGTTAATAATAATACAAAGATTACGATGATATTATTGTGATATAAGATATGATGTTAGGTTGACAGTATAGTAAAGTGAACGCTTTCTTCATATTAGAAGATATTTTATCAAATAAATTGTAATATTTAAGTCATTATTGAATGCAATTAGTAATTAATAGAAATCCAAACTATTTTTGTGAATATCTTAAAAATAACATGAATAAGTCTAGTATCTACAATTTACAAGGTTATGACAACATGTAATACATGTATAATATATATTACAAACTACTAAATAATATTTACAATAATTAATTAGTTATTAAAATATTTATTGTAATACTTAATAGTAACAAATTAATGCATTGTATTATATTCATTATATAATATTCATTTATTATATTAGGGAACTTGAAAAATATGAAATTTGAATTGGTTTTATTTAGTATTTCGATGATATTGTTAATGCTCTCAATCATGGTATTTATAATCGATTACTATCTATCAAAAAGGTAAATAGTATAAATAAATAACTGATTCGTTAATTCTAAATTATTAAATATAAATATTTTTCATTTAATACAAAAATTATGTAGTAAAATAAATTACATAGTTTTTGAAATATTATGAATATAGTATCTATTGTATTATATGATTACATCACTTATTAAAAAATAAAATTAATTAAAAAATTATTTATTTACATTATATTATTAATAATAAAGATATAATTAGTAGAAATTTTATCAAGTTGTAATAATAAAAAAGTGATCTAGGTGAATATATTTTATATATTATTATTATTTTAATAATTCCTTTATAAAGTATAATAATTTCAATGTGTAATATCCTATAATTATTATTATATTAAATAGATCCACAGTTATGGGTGAGTCTATAAAATATACAAATGACTCAAATAAAGTGATTTTCTCTGAAAAACACGTAGCAGATGTCAAATGTGAAATAGATACAAATCTAGTATTTGATAATCTTAAAGGTTTAACTAATATTAATGATTTAATTATATATAATATATATAACTAACAAATATTTAATATATTACACATTAGTAAGCATAATAGTAAAATTTATTAATAATAATACAATTTAAATTTTAAATCTATTAATTATTTTACTATATATATATATATATATATATATATATATATATATGTGTATATATAATATTTTTAACATCCATTTTGAATTATATAAAGAAAAATCAACAGAAAAGCCAGGGATTAAATCAACTTCAAATGATCCTGAATTTGTGAATTCAAGATGTGAAAATATTTCCGTTGATAATAATAGAGATATTCCCATAAAACCAAGCCGTCATATAGTGAAATTAAGAGAGACAGCGCCTCCTCTGAAAACTCGACGACATTTTTCAAATCCCCCTATTTATCTGGGTACCCGTCTCAAGAGAAACCACACCATGACAACAATTGCGAGTGTATATGATATACCCAAGTGCCACATTCGATATCCGGGCATCAGTAAAAGCTGCAGCGAAATACTATCACCAACATCTGAATCTGGATACCGTGAAGTTTGTTAATCCTTCGTAATAGAAAGTGTTATGTGTGTGTATAAAAATTACGTCATACTTGAAATAATGTATGTTTAACGTAAAACCATATTGTATACTTATAATCTTATACTTATACTTATAATCATAAAATACTAGGTCTTTATATTATAAATTGTTTTTATTTACTTTAAATAATATATTTAAATTTATTAATATATACGAAATATAATTATGTATTACAATATAAATACGTACATATAATGTATTCTCGTGTTAAAAAATAGATTATGTAAACAGCAGTTTCAACTATATACTTCATTTTCAATTGCAATCCATTCATTAACAGAGCACCTTTGAAAAAAGTATTGAGGGATTTCCCGAATATTCGATTCCCGTGACACGGCCAAATGGGATACGTCCATCAAGTCAATAGTTGACTAAATATAATTATAATTGTATATAATAGCATAACATATAATACCATTCCATTATAATATAAACAGTTATTTTATTTTTCAATTTGATATATGAAATATTAAAATGTTTGTATGGTACACCATTCTTTGTATCATTTGAAATCTTTCAAGTATGTATTACATTATTTTAATAGTATTTTATTGAAAAACATCGAATTAATATAATTTAATTATAATAAATCAAATTAAGGTATATTTATTACAATATAGTGTTATAGCATTTTTTTAATTTGAATTTTTGGAGTTATTGCATTTCCAACATCTTTAAGGCATTATATCTTATCTAGATTATTATTATTATTATATATTATTATATATATATACATATATATATATATATATATATATATATATGAATAAGGTTCAACATTTTATAATAATAATTAAATATAAGTGTAATATTAAATGAATAGAGTCAACTCTATATATAGAGTTACCCTATATGGTTAATTTTTTTATGTTCACGTACTTTATACTCTTTGCTTTTTTTTAGTTTAAAAATAATGTTAATGGATAAACTGTAACATGAGCATATGATGCAATACAATTTGTAGCCAACTAATATAAATGGAAATTAAATAATTGTAGTTATGAAATTATGTATGTGGGATAATATGCAAGATTACCATGCAATTCTAACTATAGTATATATGTAAAACTAAGTATATGCTATTTAATTAACATTTATTTATATTATTTACAATTATTATATCAATATATTATTATACATAACATATATGACATAGCTAAATTATAATATTTTCATTCACTAAGAATACTTAAGCATATATTATAATATACTATAATATAATATATTATAATATATCGATATTGAAATCTTACAAACATGTCGTAGGTTCATTTTTTACATTATATAAAACCACCGGTATACTTTTAAGTTGTTATATTTAATGCAGTAGTTTAATAGTATACTTTCCTTATTATTAAATGCAGTACTACTTGGATTTTAATAGTTATATTTAATTTAACAGGTTTAATTAATAGTAATATTAAATTACTATAACAAAATAACAACATAGATACTGGGTATTTAATTGTTAGACACAAATTTATTAAGAATATATTTAATTTGGAATGTTTCATATTTATTTTAATGTAGACTTTGTTTACATTATATTCGTCTGCAATCGAATATTAAATATGATTTTACTACAGCATGATTCTCACGAGGATATTAATGTTCATTGCAAAGAAATCATATATATTTAATAAATATAATCAAAATATAAGTAATATTATATATTAATATATATATATATATTAATATATATATTAATACATATAATGTCTAAACAAATGAAAATATCATTAAAAATGCCTATATTTGAATATTACTATAATACAATAATATTAATAGTTTAATAAATCAATTCATATTATATAACACATCTAAATTCAATTTAGCTTAAATGAATATATTCGTTTATATTTAATTATTGTATTTTGCGATGTATACTTATTCAAATAATAAGAACTCTATAAAATCTGGCCATTTAAAAGTCAATTATCTATAGATAATTAATTTTTAGTTATAATATATATTTTAAAATTAAACAAAATATAGATGATCTCTATTAGTTTTTATTTCAATCTTTAACTTTATATTAATTATTAATTTATTAGTAATTTGTAAAAATATCTTTATTTTTTATATTAATTAGCAGGATAAGTTTTATAACAATAATGTTTACGATGATTTTCGTTTTACATTTTTTACACGAATAATATAATCTATTTCAATATAGAAACTAATCAAATAATTTCATTTTTTATTTAGTAAATATTTGAACCTTACACATGCGAATACTTAAGTTTCCCAAATACCGAACTAATCGGGTAATAATGATGTTACATTGCACTAATTTGATTATAACTCATATGTAGTATATATTAATATTTTATTATGTATTATCTTTCAAATTAAATAACAAATATGATCATATAAATCGTATATGAAATTAAAATAATTAATTTAAAATTAATTAAATATTATAATAGATAATTTAAACTATACTTAAAAATATAGTAATGCGAATAATATAAGAAATGACTGTAAATAGCAAATAATATTCATGTAACTATAGATACCAAAGTATATAAGTAAACGGTTCTAAACAAATAGAATATCTATATCAATTATTTAATTTCCATATTATATGTACACTTTGCTATGAATTAGTAAAACTATTCCAGATTCGGAAACACCAACTTTGATGATATCTAATCTAGTTATCTACGGAATAAGAAATCAGCTCAATATATCCACTAATATTAGCACATTTAACATACTCATTAAACTACAACTATGCAACAATAGAAAGCGAATTTTACAATATTTATGCAAATATATGAAGCCATCTTTTTATGATATTCGTCTGAAATATTAATTAATTAAATGTAAACTAAACTATGCATATTTGATAATTCAACTTAAGTGATTACAGTTATATTTACCTTTCTCCGTATTAGCAAATTCTGAATGCAATTAAAGTAAACAATATATGTATTTCTTAATTATACAAAATGGTTATCTGTGTCCAGTGTATGACTAAAATACCTTTCATGATTATTAATTTTATAAGTTATTCATAAATGTTAAATAAAATTGAAAAAATCAATTTTAAACAAATAATTTTAAAAATATATAATGCATATATTTATATATTATACATTTAATTTTAAAATAGAGATTCATATATTTATTAATTTTTTAACGCTTTTTAAATTACAAATACATTTGTTGATGTAAAATGAAAGTTAATATTACTAATTGAAATATAAAACATAAATAGATAAATGTGGCGAATTTAACGTATGGAAATAGAAAATAAATAAATTTGTTATAAATAAAGAAAAATAACTTTCGGCTATTTCCTTGTAGATAGCTAGCCGATAACTTTCTAGATACCAGATATCGATGAGTGATTATTATCATGATTCACCCGAAGAGAGCAGATACAGATTTGTGCTGGATGGATTCTGGCTTGATTTAGGATATATAGGTATGTTTGCATATAATAGTATACAGAAACGAATCCTTCTAAAAATATGTGATTGGATATAGCTAATGATAAAACTAAAATTTAGATTATTGCGAGTTTTACAAATTATATATAGGTAAAAGAAGGCAGAACTTATGACAGATGCAATTTTATTTGATAACTAACGATGCGAGGTCATGATGATTTTAAGAGTTGTCGTAGATTTATAACTAAAGGAGATATGAATCGGTACATTTTGAAATGAGAGCTGGGTTAAGAAATAATAATTGAATTTGTCTAAAATGTATTCGATATATACAATATTAAAATATAATGAATTCGATTAAAACCACACGCTGAGCCAGAAATATTTCCCCAGTGATGTTAAATGTTAAATTTACAAAAATATTTAAGAAATGGTTCAAAAGTAAAAGTTGAGAAATAATAAATAATAAATAATATTTAAGAATTATTATTTATGAAGTACTAGTTATTAAGTACTAGTTATTAAGTACTAGTTATTAAGTACTAGTTATTAAGTACTAGTTATTAAGTACTAGTTATTAAGTACTAGTTATTAAGTACTAGTTATTAAGTACTAGTTATTAAGTACTAGTTATTAAGTACTAGTTATTAAGTACTAGTTATTAAGTACTAGTTATTAAGTACTAGTTATTAAGTACTAGTTATTAAGTACTAGTTATTAAGTACTAGTTATTAAGTACTAGTTATTAAGTACTAGTTATTAAGTACTAGTTATTAAGTACTAGTTATTAAGTACTAGTTATTAAGTACTAGTTATTAAGTACTAGTTATTAAGTACTAGTTATTAAGTACTAGTTATTAAGTACTAGTTATTAAGTACTAGTTATTAAGTACTAGTTATTAAGTACTAGTTATTAAGTACTAGTTATTAAGTACTAGTTATTAAGTACTAGTTATTAAGTACTAGTTATTAAGTACTAGTTATTAAGTACTAGTCATTAAGTACTAGTCATTAAGTACTAGTTATTAAGTACTAGTTATTAAGTACTAGTTATTAAGTACTAGTTATTAAGTACTAGTTATTAAGTACTAGTTATTAAGTACTAGTTATTAAGTACTAGTTATTAAGTACTAGTTATTAAGTACTAGTTATTAAGTACTAGTTATTAAGTACTAGTTATTAAGTACTAGTTATTAAGTACTAGTTATTAAGTACTAGTTATTAAGTACTAGTTATTAAGTACTAGTTATTAAGTACTAGTTATTAAGTACTAGTTATTAAGTACTAGTTATTAAGTACTAGTTATTAAGTACTAGTTATTAAGTACTAGTTATTAAGTACTAGTTATTAAGTACTAGTTATTAAGTACTAGTTATTAAGTACTAGTTATTAAGTACTAGTTATTAAGTACTAGTTATTAAGTACTAGTTATTAAGTACTAGTTATTAAGTACTAGTTATTAAGTACTAGTTATTAAGTACTAGTTATTAAGTACTAGTTATTAAGTACTAGTTATTAAGTACTAGTTATTAAGTACTAGTTATTAAGTACTAGTTATTAAGTACTAGTTATTAAGTACTAGTTATTAAGTACTAGTTATTAAGTACTAGTTATTAAGTACTAGTTATTAAGTACTAGTTATTAAGTACTAGTTATTAAGTACTAGTTATTAAGTACTAGTTATTAAGTACTAGTTATTAAGTACTAGTTATTAAGTACTAGTTATTAAGTACTAGTTATTAAGTACTAGTTATTAAGTACTAGTTATTAAGTACTAGTTATTAAGTACTAGTTATTAAGTACTAGTTATTAAGTACTAGTTATTAAGTACTAGTTATTAAGTACTAGTTATTAAGTACTAGTTATTAAGTACTAGTTATTAAGTACTAGTTATTAAGTACTAGTTATTAAGTACTAGTTATTAAGTACTAGTTATTAAGTACTAGTTATTAAGTACTAGTTATTAAGTACTAGTTATTAAGTACTAGTTATTAAGTACTAGTTATTAAGTACTAGTTATTAAGTACTAGTTATTAAGTACTAGTTATTAAGTACTAGTTATTAAGTACTAGTTATTAAGTACTAGTTATTAAGTACTAGTTATTAAGTACTAGTTATTAAGTACTAGTTATTAAGTACTAGTTATTAAGTACTAGTTATTAAGTACTAGTTATTAAGTACTAGTTATTAAGTACTAGTTATTAAGTACTAGTTATTAAGTACTAGTTATTAAGTACTAGTTATTAAGTACTAGTTATTAAGTACTAGTTATTAAGTACTAGTTATTAAGTACTAGTTATTAAGTACTAGTTATTAAGTACTAGTTATTAAGTACTAGTTATTAAGTACTAGTTATTAAGTACTAGTTATTAAGTACTAGTTATTAAGTACTAGTTATTAAGTACTAGTTATTAAGTACTAGTTATTAAGTACTAGTTATTAAGTACTAGTTATTAAGTACTAGTTATTAAGTACTAGTTATTAAGTACTAGTTATTAAGTACTAGTTATTAAGTACTAGTTATTAAGTACTAGTTATTAAGTACTAGTTATTAAGTACTAGTTATTAAGTACTAGTTATTAAGTACTAGTTATTAAGTACTAGTTATTAAGTACTAGTTATTAAGTACTAGTTATTAAGTACTAGTTATTAAGTACTAGTTATTAAGTACTAGTTATTAAGTACTAGTTATTAAGTACTAGTTATTAAGTACTAGTTATTAAGTACTAGTTATTAAGTACTAGTTATTAAGTACTAGTTATTAAGTACTAGTTATTAAGTACTAGTTATTAAGTACTAGTTATTAAGTACTAGTTATTAAGTACTAGTTATTAAGTACTAGTTATTAAGTACTAGTTATTAAGTACTAGTTATTAAGTACTAGTTATTAAGTACTAGTTATTAAGTACTAGTTATTAAGTACTAGTTATTAAGTACTAGTTATTAAGTACTAGTTATTAAGTACTAGTTATTAAGTACTAGTTATTAAGTACTAGTTATTAAGTACTAGTTATTAAGTACTAGTTATTAAGTACTAGTTATTAAGTACTAGTTATTAAGTACTAGTTATTAAGTACTAGTTATTAAGTACTAGTTATTAAGTACTAGTTATTAAGTACTAGTTATTAAGTACTAGTTATTAAGTACTAGTTATTAAGTACTAGTTATTAAGTACTAGTTATTAAGTACTAGTTATTAAGTACTAGTTATTAAGTACTAGTTATTAAGTACTAGTTATTAAGTACTAGTTATTAAGTACTAGTTATTAAGTACTAGTTATTAAGTACTAGTTATTAAGTACTAGTTATTAAGTACTAGTTATTAAGTACTAGTTATTAAGTACTAGTTATTAAGTACTAGTTATTAAGTACTAGTTATTAAGTACTAGTTATTAAGTACTAGTTATTAAGTACTAGTTATTAAGTACTAGTTATTAAGTACTAGTTATTAAGTACTAGTTATTAAGTACTAGTTATTAAGTACTAGTTATTAAGTACTAGTTATTAAGTACTAGTTATTAAGTACTAGTTATTAAGTACTAGTTATTAAGTACTAGTTATTAAGTACTAGTTATTAAGTACTAGTTATTAAGTACTAGTTATTAAGTACTAGTTATTAAGTACTAGTTATTAAGTACTAGTTATTAAGTACTAGTTATTAAGTACTAGTTATTAAGTACTAGTTATTAAGTACTAGTTATTAAGTACTAGTTATTAAGTACTAGTTATTAAGTACTAGTTATTAAGTACTAGTTATTAAGTACTAGTTATTAAGTACTAGTTATTAAGTACTAGTTATTAAGTACTAGTTATTAAGTACTAGTTATTAAGTACTAGTTATTAAGTACTAGTTATTAAGTACTAGTTATTAAGTACTAGTTATTAAGTACTAGTTATTAAGTACTAGTTATTAAGTACTAGTTATTAAGTACTAGTTATTAAGTACTAGTTATTAAGTACTAGTTATTAAGTACTAGTTATTAAGTACTAGTTATTAAGTACTAGTTATTAAGTACTAGTTATTAAGTACTAGTTATTAAGTACTAGTTATTAAGTACTAGTTATTAAGTACTAGTTATTAAGTACTAGTTATTAAGTACTAGTTATTAAGTACTAGTTATTAAGTACTAGTTATTAAGTACTAGTTATTAAGTACTAGTTATTAAGTACTAGTTATTAAGTACTAGTTATTAAGTACTAGTTATTAAGTACTAGTTATTAAGTACTAGTTATTAAGTACTAGTTATTAAGTACTAGTTATTAAGTACTAGTTATTAAGTACTAGTTATTAAGTACTAGTTATTAAGTACTAGTTATTAAGTACTAGTTATTAAGTACTAGTTATTAAGTACTAGTTATTAAGTACTAGTTATTAAGTACTAGTTATTAAGTACTAGTTATTAAGTACTAGTTATTAAGTACTAGTTATTAAGTACTAGTTATTAAGTACTAGTTATTAAGTACTAGTTATTAAGTACTAGTTATTAAGTACTAGTTATTAAGTACTAGTTATTAAGTACTAGTTATTAAGTACTAGTTATTAAGTACTAGTTATTAAGTACTAGTTATTAAGTACTAGTTATTAAGTACTAGTTATTAAGTACTAGTTATTAAGTACTAGTTATTAAGTACTAGTTATTAAGTACTAGTTATTAAGTACTAGTTATTAAGTACTAGTTATTAAGTACTAGTTATTAAGTACTAGTTATTAAGTACTAGTTATTAAGTACTAGTTATTAAGTACTAGTTATTAAGTACTAGTTATTAAGTACTAGTTATTAAGTACTAGTTATTAAGTACTAGTTATTAAGTACTAGTTATTAAGTACTAGTTATTAAGTACTAGTTATTAAGTACTAGTTATTAAGTACTAGTTATTAAGTACTAGTTATTAAGTACTAGTTATTAAGTACTAGTTATTAAGTACTAGTTATTAAGTACTAGTTATTAAGTACTAGTTATTAAGTACTAGTTATTAAGTACTAGTTATTAAGTACTAGTTATTAAGTACTAGTTATTAAGTACTAGTTATTAAGTACTAGTTATTAAGTACTAGTTATTAAGTACTAGTTATTAAGTACTAGTTATTAAGTACTAGTTATTAAGTACTAGTTATTAAGTACTAGTTATTAAGTACTAGTTATTAAGTACTAGTTATTAAGTACTAGTTATTAAGTACTAGTTATTAAGTACTAGTTATTAAGTACTAGTTATTAAGTACTAGTTATTAAGTACTAGTTATTAAGTACTAGTTATTAAGTACTAGTTATTAAGTACTAGTTATTAAGTACTAGTTATTAAGTACTAGTTATTAAGTACTAGTTATTAAGTACTAGTTATTAAGTACTAGTTATTAAGTACTAGTTATTAAGTACTAGTTATTAAGTACTAGTTATTAAGTACTAGTTATTAAGTACTAGTTATTAAGTACTAGTTATTAAGTACTAGTTATTAAGTACTAGTTATTAAGTACTAGTTATTAAGTACTAGTTATTAAGTACTAGTTATTAAGTACTAGTTATTAAGTACTAGTTATTAAGTACTAGTTATTAAGTACTAGTTATTAAGTACTAGTTATTAAGTACTAGTTATTAAGTACTAGTTATTAAGTACTAGTTATTAAGTACTAGTTATTAAGTACTAGTTATTAAGTACTAGTTATTAAGTACTAGTTATTAAGTACTAGTTATTAAGTACTAGTTATTAAGTACTAGTTATTAAGTACTAGTTATTAAGTACTAGTTATTAAGTACTAGTTATTAAGTACTAGTTATTAAGTACTAGTTATTAAGTACTAGTTATTAAGTACTAGTTATTAAGTACTAGTTATTAAGTACTAGTTATTAAGTACTAGTTATTAAGTACTAGTTATTAAGTACTAGTTATTAAGTACTAGTTATTAAGTACTAGTTATTAAGTACTAGTTATTAAGTACTAGTTATTAAGTACTAGTTATTAAGTACTAGTTATTAAGTACTAGTTATTAAGTACTAGTTATTAAGTACTAGTTATTAAGTACTAGTTATTAAGTACTAGTTATTAAGTACTAGTTATTAAGTACTAGTTATTAAGTACTAGTTATTAAGTACTAGTTATTAAGTACTAGTTATTAAGTACTAGTTATTAAGTACTAGTTATTAAGTACTAGTTATTAAGTACTAGTTATTAAGTACTAGTTATTAAGTACTAGTTATTAAGTACTAGTTATTAAGTACTAGTTATTAAGTACTAGTTATTAAGTACTAGTTATTAAGTACTAGTTATTAAGTACTAGTTATTAAGTACTAGTTATTAAGTACTAGTTATTAAGTACTAGTTATTAAGTACTAGTTATTAAGTACTAGTTATTAAGTACTAGTTATTAAGTACTAGTTATTAAGTACTAGTTATTAAGTACTAGTTATTAAGTACTAGTTATTAAGTACTAGTTATTAAGTACTAGTTATTAAGTACTAGTTATTAAGTACTAGTTATTAAGTACTAGTTATTAAGTACTAGTTATTAAGTACTAGTTATTAAGTACTAGTTATTAAGTACTAGTTATTAAGTACTAGTTATTAAGTACTAGTTATTAAGTACTAGTTATTAAGTACTAGTTATTA
This sequence comes from Osedax frankpressi, assembly GCA_964035775.1. Lineage (NCBI taxonomy): Eukaryota > Metazoa > Annelida > Polychaeta > Sabellida > Siboglinidae > Osedax > Osedax frankpressi. Next base: position 14,648,437 of record OZ038314.1, on the reverse strand, counting down.
AGTACTAGTTATTAAGTACTAGTTATTAAGTACTAGTTATTAAGTACTAGTTATTAAGTACTAGTTATTAAGTACTAGTTATTAAGTACTAGTTATTAAGTACTAGTTATTAAGTACTAGTTATTAAGTACTAGTTATTAAGTACTAGTTATTAAGTACTAGTTATTAAGTACTAGTTATTAAGTACTAGTTATTAAGTACTAGTTATTAAGTACTAGTTATTAAGTACTAGTTATTAAGTACTAGTTATTAAGTACTAGTTATTAAGTACTAGTTATTAAGTACTAGTTATTAAGTACTAGTTATTAAGTACTAGTTATTAAGTACTAGTTATTAAGTACTAGTTATTAAGTACTAGTTATTAAGTACTAGTTATTAAGTACTAGTTATTAAGTACTAGTTATTAAGTACTAGTTATTAAGTACTAGTTATTAAGTACTAGTTATTAAGTACTAGTTATTAAGTACTAGTTATTAAGTACTAGTTATTAAGTACTAGTTATTAAGTACTAGTTATTAAGTACTAGTTATTAAGTACTAGTTATTAAGTACTAGTTATTAAGTACTAGTTATTAAGTACTAGTTATTAAGTACTAGTTATTAAGTACTAGTTATTAAGTACTAGTTATTAAGTACTAGTTATTAAGTACTAGTTATTAAGTACTAGTTATTAAGTACTAGTTATTAAGTACTAGTTATTAAGTACTAGTTATTAAGTACTAGTTATTAAGTACTAGTTATTAAGTACTAGTTATTAAGTACTAGTTATTAAGTACTAGTTATTAAGTACTAGTTATTAAGTACTAGTTATTAAGTACTAGTTATTAAGTACTAGTTATTAAGTACTAGTTATTAAGTACTAGTTATTAAGTACTAGTTATTAAGTACTAGTTATTAAGTACTAGTTATTAAGTACTAGTTATTAAGTACTAGTTATTAAGTACTAGTTATTAAGTACTAGTTATTAAGTACTAGTTATTAAGTACTAGTTATTAAGTACTAGTTATTAAGTACTAGTTATTAAGTACTAGTTATTAAGTACTAGTTATTAAGTACTAGTTATTAAGTACTAGTTATTAAGTACTAGTTATTAAGTACTAGTTATTAAGTACTAGTTATTAAGTACTAGTTATTAAGTACTAGTTATTAAGTACTAGTTATTAAGTACTAGTTATTAAGTACTAGTTATTAAGTACTAGTTATTAAGTACTAGTTATTAAGTACTAGTTATTAAGTACTAGTTATTAAGTACTAGTTATTAAGTACTAGTTATTAAGTACTAGTTATTAAGTACTAGTTATTAAGTACTAGTTATTAAGTACTAGTTATTAAGTACTAGTTATTAAGTACTAGTTATTAAGTACTAGTTATTAAGTACTAGTTATTAAGTACTAGTTTATAGTACTAGTTATTAAGTACTAGTTATTAAGTACTAGTTATTAAGTACTAGTTATTAAGTACTAGTTATTAAGTACTAGTTATTAAGTACTAGTTATTAAGTACTAGTTATTAAGTACTAGTTATTAAGTACTAGTCATTAAGTACTAGTTATTAAGTACTAGTTATTAAGTA
>OZ038314.1:14620456-14646666 GCA_964035775.1 Osedax frankpressi | reverse complement strand
AATGACAAAAGAATGACAAATAATGACAAAATAATGACAGAAGAATGACAAAACAAAACTGAATCGAAATTGATAATTTGAGTTTTTCTATAATTCTATCAAATATAATGAAAAGCAATTGGTAAGGAATATTTAATTTATAAAACATTACCTCATATTTTATATTAATATTATCATTTACAAATGAAAATTATTGCATACCATCCATATTTTAGATATTTGAAATAATTTATTATCCATTTAAAAAGTGTAATTACCGTTATCACCAATCTTTAACTACATGATATATTAATGTTAGTTATACAACTGCAAATAAGAAATATATTTTACAGACCATTTAGTAGTAAATTATAGAATTCCTCTGCAATGGCTTTTCTTTTACCGTGGTAATAACTTACACTTATTAAATTGAGTAAATATAATTATAATTATATGCATAACTCGATTGTAATGGAGTATCAACAATGAAGATAGAAAACACTACGAAATTTTAATTAGTTAATTCTATATTTTATGGTTATTAATTTATATGTGTCAATATGTTTATAAACTAATATATTGTTACTTGACATATACATATATATGCATATTCTTACATTAAATGTTATATATATATATATATATATATATATATACTATATACATCTTATACTATACATTGATATCTTAAACTTAGTAAATTATTAATATATCTCCGTGAATGAATTAAATCGCTCGACTGGATATCGGCGTGAGGTTATTGATGTCGTTTGAAGGAGTGGTGACTTTATTGACCCACGTCATATACGCAGGATATACGCAGGATTTATATCCGGGTCCAGTGTATAACTATAGATATATTGTTGAAATCTAGGACCTCTTATTATAAGCGAGAGCTTTGCACATATAGGTCAAATTATTCCAAATAAGGAGTTCGTAAAATACATTTCTCGTATTACCGATATATAGCATAAAGAAAGAAGCATTGTTCTCCGATACATAAGCGTAGAATGCGATCAGCTATTACTTGTATTTATATATCTTACGATTGCAAAACGCACGGGATATAGTAAATCTATACACAGAGTAAATCCCATAACTATACTAAGATGAAATATCTTATATAATTTAGAAAGCTTGTATACGTTTCTTCAGCGTAAATAGTGTTGTTTTTTATTAAATATTACATTACATAACGAACAGAAAAGAGTAGAACTGAAAATTGTTAAACTATATATTCCCTAGTCTGTATAGTATACACTATTATACAGTGTATAATATTGTATAACTCTAATATGATATTCTGATATTATATCGTGATATTATATATTATTACACAATTTTACGGAACATGTATCCATGCCTTATAGATAAATAAATATTTATAAATATTGTATACAAAATGTACAGTATAAATATTAGCATTATTGCAAATGTTGAAATTATATATATACATATATATATATAAATATATATATATATATGTATATATATATATATATATATATATATATATATATATATATATGTATATAATTATCATATGCTTATTGAAAATATATTACTGTAGCAATATTTATATTGCATAATCATATACATCATAATTGTTAATACCAATAGTCCATGGTGTAATATTGCTTTATTTAATTAGTCGATATTAATCACTCTTTTATCTACGACACATTGTTCTATTGAGCTAAATTAACTGATTATTTGTTTACTTTATATGATTAGCCATTATCTAGAAATCGAATAATCTTCCAGCAATCGCGATACGATATTTAATATAATATTTAATATTATGCAACACTAGGACTGGATTGCTAGACAGATAAATCACCGATTCAATAAACAGAAGTGGCGTTGTGTTTCGTCTAAAACTCGGTAGCAAAAGGGGCATAAAAACCATCAGCAACGGGCGAATAAAAACAGTTAGATATTGTCTAAAATCCTGTAGGTATGGAGCGTAGGAATCCACGATAAATTATAATTATAGAAATAATGTTTATCCCGTATAAGTCATGTAGTCGAATTGTCTTTAAACCGGTTATAATATAATGTAAACTTCATTACACTCTGAATATTACATACAAATGTAGCTTAAATCTATCATGGTATGAACTTTGGTGATATATATACATATATACTTATATACTTATATATATATATATATATATATATATATATATATATATATATATATATATATAGTAATACATCAACAAACCATTTTCTCACATATATAAAAAAATATATATTTGTTTATACAATATATATATATATACAATATATCTTATACAGTATATACGTAAATATGTTTATTAATATTTCAATATATATTTTTTAAATGAAATTGATTGTCAACACTGACACTAAACTAATATAGAATGGTTATTGTTTCTGCTTCATAACCTATATAGTATAGCCCATGGGTCAGCCTTGTCTAGAATAGAGATCCGATATTTCGCCGACTAAATAAGTATTTACTGGCGAATTGAGTCATGGAAAACTTGAGTATAGAACCGAGGCATAGCTGTACATGACTCATACACTGGACATGACTCATACACTGGACATGACTCATACACTGGACATGACTCATACACTGGACATGACTCATACACTGGACATGACTCATACACTGGACATGACTCATACACTGGACATGACTCATACACTGGACATGACTCTTACACTGGGCATGACTCATACACTGTACATGACTCATACACTGGACATGACTCATACACTGTACATGACTCATACACTGGACATGACTCATACACTGGACATGACTCATACACTGGACATGACTCATACACTGGACATGACTCATACACTGGACATGACTCATACACTGGACATGACTCATACACTGGACATGACTCTTACACTGTACATGACTCATACACTGTACATGACTCATACACTGGGCATGATTCATACACTGGCCATGACTCATACACTGTACATGACTCATACACTGTACATGACTCATACACTGGACATGACTCATACACTGGACATGACTCATACACTGGACATGACTCATACACTGGACATGACTCATACACTGGACATGACTCATATACTGGACATGACTCATACCTTAATAGTAATCGATAATACGGCTAACAGCGTACAGCGTATGTGGGTGTTCCGTTTGACATTGGAGACAAAACCTATATAGCGGATATTCTATGGCGATACAAGTAAGGATGGGCTTCGTCATATCAAAGAATACAGTACATCATTCGATATATAGACCTTAGCTATCCTGACAGTGAATTGCTGTCATAAATTATATTAACTATATATTTAATATATCGTATAAATGGCCTTAAGGGGTATTTATATCTAAACGATGTTATTATAAAATACTAGATAACTCTGATTTTATTGTAAATATGTATAAATATATGTAAATATGTATAGATATATGTAAATATGTATAGATATATGTAAATATGTATAGATATATGTAAATATGTATAGATATATATAAATAAGTTCTACAACATGTTTACAAATGTATACATAAGTTTTTAAATGTTGATTATTTTTTCGTAGAACATTGAGTTCACATATAAACTAATGTACACAAATTTCCACCAGCGATATTTAATTACAATCTTATTTTATAGTTGGTGTTTATGAATTTACGTTAATTACTTCACATGAGAATGAACATAAATATATTTAGTTATTATATAAATTTAGATCTTATTAATATAGAATTCATAAATCTCAAATTAAAGGCATTTTTTATATACAATAATATTGCAACGTATTTATAGTATCAATTCAATAAATATTGTTATATTATATAAGGAGCAATACATTTATTATTATTTTATTATTAATCAGAAAAGAATAAGTTTATATGATAATAACAAATATTTGGAATATTGACTAAATTATTAAAATTCAATAATATTTAAACTAATAACTGATTTAAAATTCTAATCTACGAATTAATATAATAATGCTATAAATATATATTTTTGATATCAAAATGGTATATATTTTATTTAATAATAATATTCAATAATATCTATAATATCTCTAATATGTTATAATATAATATTATTGATATATTAAACATTAAATATATTAATTAAAAATGAATAAAGTATTGATTACAATATGAAATTAATAAAATAAGTCAATAGTTCTTTATATTTAGAAAATCATAATAAACTATTAAACTTTTAACTTTACTACTATTTGACCAATCCCAAAAGATATGTTACTAAATTTAGTCGAGTACATAAAAATGGTTGAAATAGAAATATAGTCATTATTCATTATTCATTGTTCATTATTCATTGTCGAATCATCTGTTGTTCTATGAAATAGAAAACAGCAGTATTTAAATTAGTTGCGAGATATAAACAGTGACAAAAATGTAATGGAAAAATTTGTATAAGTAAACTCCCTTTTATATATCTCATAATTCTCTCATATATCTCACATATATGTCATTTATAAATAATATATTATTATCATGTTTGTTCAACATGATCCAGATACAATATTATGTACTGAAATTAATGTTTATTTTATTTTTCGATAATTAAATATTATTATTAATAGTTATCTCAATTCTAAACTAACTTGTGAATAACCTCGTTTATACCAATTAATGAACGTGTTTAAATTTAGTTTTTAATATTTTTAAATGTATTTATTTATTGTTATAACAATACTTTTATTGTAATACTTACTTATTTTTATAAAATAACTTCATATTCAAAATTAAGATCAATAATTTATTTATAATAATTGTATAATATCTATTAGGAATACGAAATATATATATATATATATATATATATAGTATGATCGAATTATGATATTGTTGTATTACTACCATAAGTCTCGTAATCTGAGTTTATTTATAATTTTATTAGAATATAGTCTAATTTAGTATACATACTCGGTCTACCGATTTTTTATATAGTATGTATAGTACTACATATAATATATATAGTACTTTATATAGTATATATATAGCATATGGTCTTCTCCCAATACGTAACTAAATTGGAAATATCTGCACAAGAGATTAGTAGATAGTTCTTATTATCGAATTTATTATATTACTCATTAAATGATACTAAATTTCTATTACTAGAACATATTATATTACATATATATATAATAACGTATACACGTATATATACATATTCAATAGGTAACTATGTGTATATTCAAGTTTATTTAAATAGGCCATTGTCAAATATATCTATTATAATATGAAAATATAGTATAATATCGCCCACCGTATCAATTAACTATATACAAAAGGTGTAGCGGAAGAAAAAATATAAATAATATCGTATATTTAAACATCAATCAAAACTCAAATCTGGCGAGATATCGTATACTATACACATTGCACTGCTTCGTAGTGTTAAATTGTATACATCACTACTGCTATCGAATTACTCGACAACTAACAAACTTATATTTATATATAGCATACTTTATTATGCATGTTTTATTCTATCGAACTTTACTATGGTATTATATAATGTTTATAATATATAACAGTGTTGATAATGTAAATTATATTCATAAAGATTATTAAATAATAATAAGTTTTCAATTAATACTTTATAAATAGTTTTAACTTCTAGTTATTTAGTTATTTAGGAATATGTAAACTATATAACTACTGTATTCTAAATAATTATACTAGAATAATTATAATATATTAAAATGTAAATACATAAATACATTTCAAATTAGATTATAATATCTGCATATTAAAATATAATTAAATAATTATTTAATATTAGCATTGACACATATATGAAATAGTACTACATATATATATATATATATTAATATTGCCTAAATTCTAACATATTATTAAGGAAATCGAAGTTCGGTATACCGTAATCATACTATAGTATGATTACATTACATTGTATGCACTTTGCACTGTTTTTGATCATATCGTAAGATAATGTAATAATTGTTATTTCACAATAATCTAATCAATCGAAATATTGTATTGTTATAAAGTATGGTATAATTTGTTAAAATATTGGAATGATTATATAATTACCTTAAGTATATATTTCATAAACCATGCATACCATATAGTCTATTATGAGTATTCTATATTGTAATGTATAAAGTGCAGAATATATAATGTATACGGAATATATAAGGTATACTGTATAGAATACACATAATGTATACAGTACATAATATATAATGTATACTGTACATAATATATAATGTATACTGTATAGAATACACATAATGTATACAGTACATAATATATAATGTATACTGTACATAATATATAATGTATACAGTATAGAATATAAATAGTTTCAGCTGTAAACTAAGATTTATGATTATTTATTATTTAACTAATTATTTTTTTATGATTAATTATTTCATTAAACTAATTGTAAATATTATTATATACAATCTACTTAAAGTTTTATATTTTAGTATTTAGTATAACATAAGATTCATAAGGTAATGGACAATAATTAATTTCATATTTTGTTTTCCCTCTAAAAGTATTTACAAAGTAATATTAACTCTAAGACTATTTCCATTTAAATTTATATAATTTCTGAGTAGTGTTGATCTATATAATGTTGTTAATAGAATGGCATATGAAGATAGTATTATTTATGAGAGTAAATATATAACATCATATATACATACTATCAAGTATATTGTAGTTACGAATTTGTAGAATAAGAAAATAGTTGTTGTTGTTGATATTATTGTTATTATTGGTATTGTTATTGTTGTTATTGTTATTATTATTATTATTATTATTATTATTATTATTATTATTATTATTATTATTATTATTATTATTATTATTATTATTATTATTATTATTATTATTATTATTATTATTATTATTATTATTATTATTATTATTATTATTATTATTATTATTATTATTATTATTATTATTATTATTATTATTATTATTATTATTATTATTATTATTATTATTATTATTATTATTATTATTATTATTATTATTATTATTATTATTATTATTATTATTATTATTATTATTATTATTATTATTATTATTATTATTATTATTATTATTATTATTATTATTATTATTATTATTATTATTATTATTATTATTATTATTATTATTATTATTATTATTATTATTATTATTATTATTATGTTGATAAAACAAACTCACGCATACACATTCATATAAACAAACCACTGTATACACACAATTATTATGAAAATCTGTAATCTCTAATAGACGTTCAGTACTTCAAGTTAACATGTGGTCCTGCATAAATTACGTCGCGTATTCTCTTAGTCCATTCATGGGCATTGATATATTATTGAAACTTGCTATTATATGTGCGGAATAGTTGTCCGTCAGGTATAATATATATATATATATATATATATATATATATATATATATATATTGTCTTTATCCCAATTTAAGTCAATTTAGGATACATACTTTTTCTTATCATTTATGTAATATAGTATTCATCATATTTTATCTTGAAAATTCAGAAAAAAACATATTATATTATAGACATTAATTCTAAACTATTATTGAAAACATATTACTTCATGTATATACGAAATTCCAACTTTAGGAATATTAAGTATTATATTATAGAAATGATGTTTCTTTTTAAGAAAATATTTTATTTTATGCTTTATGATTTTAATTTTCTAATATAACGTTATTTTATAATATCACGTCTTATCGAAATAACTGTAATATACGGAGTACAATGTACTCTTTATTAATCTTGACTCTTATATTGGCGTAATTATTTTATAGTAATTGCTGTAGAGGTTGGTAGGGAATTGTTGAACGACTTGGCAGGGCAGTTGTCATGGGTAATTGCTGGGGAATTAATGGGGTATTTTGTGGGGGGTTTGGCGAGGAAGTTTGTGAGGGATTTAGTAAGTAGTTATTGGAATTTAGCGAGGAGTTGCAAATGAGTAAATAGGTGGTGAAGTTAGTGCTGTAGTTTGTATGTGAGTAGGTTGGGTTGGGAGTTTATTAGTGAATTTGGTATGAAGTTGGTAAGGGAGTTGGTTTGTAGTTGGCAGTGAGTTGATGGATAATTGGTCGATAATAGCCAATAGTTAATAAAGGTTGATGAGGAAATGATGAAGATATGGCTGTAGATATAATGAGTTAACGGGGAGTTATTTGTGACATCATGCGGAGTTGGTAGAAAGTTGATGGAAGTTTGTAAAGGGAGTTAGTGGTGAGTTTGTATGGAGTTTGTATGGAGTTAGTTGGGCTACATGGTGTTGGTTTAATGTTGGTTGGGAGTTGGGATGAGAGTTGGCTATGAGTTAGCCGATAATTGATCTGAAGCGAATAGGTAGTTAGAGAAGATAACACATAAAGTATACGTGGTGTTGTCAAGGAGGTGTTCTAGAGTTGTTTGACAGTTGGTAAGGTGCGTGTATGGTGAGCAGTTGTGTTGAAGTGGTTGGAAAGTAGATTAGGAGTTCTTATGAATTTGATAAGGTTTTAGCAGTTAGTAAGATGAACATTAGTGGAGTTGTTTTGAAGTTATTGTGGAAGATAGTGAGAGATATTTTTTGGAGTTTGAGTTCATTTTTAGGGATTTGGTAGTGAAATTAACGGGAAGTTGATGGTTAATTTGTGTGTAATTGGGATATATTGTATAAGCAGTTGATGGAGAATTTGTGGATATTTAGCAGATAGTTGGTTAGAAATTGATGTGAAGGTGTTTAGAGGGTTGGTATAGAGATGGTGAATGTTTGTGTGTGAGATTGTTGGATATTAGTGGGAAGTTGATAGGAATTATTGGGGAATGGGTTAAGAGTTGTTAGGAATTTATTTAGTTTGTAGTGATGTAGTGGGAATTTTGTGAGTGATTTGGTTGTAAGTTAGTGGAAAATATGTGTTTGATGATGTTTAGGTATGACATGGGTCTGGCTTTGATGGAATTGATGGAATTAATGGCATTGATGGCATTGATGGCATTGATGGCTTTGATGGAATTGATGATGATTGAGTAGGATATTGGTGTAGAATTTATGGTTAGTTTGTGAGGTAGTTGATGTTGATAGTGATGGTGATAGTGAGATGGTATGATAGTTGTTTGTGATTTAGTTGATGGTGGGTATGGTGATAATTGGGAGTTGGTTGAAAATGGAGGCATTTTAGAAGGTATTTGTATTGAGGTAGCGGGAAGTGTACGTGGCAGTTGGTTTGAAATTTATCAATTATTGGTATAATGATTGAGAGTTTATGTGGAGTTATTTTCTTGAGTTGTGGAGTTGGAAGGGATTTGCTACATAGTTCATTAAGAGTGTGAGTTTAAAGCTAGACGTGTAGAATTAATTTGGCATTCGGAGGGAAGTTGGTTTTAGTTAGTGGTGGATAATTAATATGAAATGGTTTAGAATTATTTGTGAGTTTATTAGGATGTATTGAGCATTTGTTGCGTGTTGGTCGACATTTTTATGAGAATTAACAATATTGTTGGTTTGTAAAGGTAAAAACACTTACTTTTATAGTTAATTTATAACTTATTTAGGAGTTCATAGGATATGCTGAAGGAATTCGATGTATTTCATTGAAGACATGTGGCATGCGAGTAGATAAAGTAGACTAGGGAGTTTATTTATGAATTGGTATTGTTAAAGGGTAGGATAATTACTATTTTAGAGGGATATCGGTGCAATTTAAATTTAATAAGAGTTATATATATATATATATATGAATATATATATATATATATATATATATATATATATATATATATATTCATATATATAGAAAGATATAATTAATGTGTTATTTTATTATTTAGGTATTAAATATATAATTTTGCCGTCAAAATATATATATATATATGAATATATATATATATATATATATATATTCATATATATAGAAAGATATAATTAATGTGTTATTTTATTATTTAGGTATTAAATATATAATTTTGCCGTCAAAATATAAAAGCTTGTAAATAAATGTACTACATAGTATCATAATATATATCATATGGTATAATCGCAGTTATTCTAATTATATTAAGTATTAAGCATCCATTTATCATACACTTAAATCCATACGAGCTAAATATATCATAATAACTATATGGACTAATGTTCTAGTATATCTAAATATAGACTAAAGTGCTAGAAATAATTATATAAATTCGAAATAAATCTCGTTTTTTCTTTTTAGAGTTATAAAATCATTGGCCATATCGATAATATAAACATTCTCAATATAAGTTTAAATATTACTACTATAAATAAGTATTTAACATACAGTAACTTTATGTTAATAGCTGAATCTGCTGAAATAATGAATCCTCCAGTTAGTGCTAATTAATATTATATAACGTTAATATTTCTATGCCAGTATATAAATAAAACACCTTCATCGATACAGTATGAACTCCTCAGCAAATGCATAGATGTCATCGCTAACTTGTTATGCCTGGTAACGGGTGAGCGTTTAGAATAGATTTAATTAAAAGTCGTTTTAAGCCAACCTTGATTTGAGATACTCAGATATGTACTAGAACATCCGAATTGGTATTCAATCTGTCAGATTGTATGTTTACATTATAAATTAACATGCACCGTCATACAATCTATAGCAATTATAATGAAGCAATATTTTTATAATATATTTTAAATAATATTGTTCTGCAAATATAAAATCATATATGTCAGATGTTCATATGTCATATGTTCATATGTCATATGTTCATATGTCATATGTTCATATGTCATATGTTCATATGTCATATGTTCATATATCATATGTTCATATGTCATATGTTCATATGTCATATGTTCATATGTTAAATATGTTCATATGTCATATGTTCATATGTCATATGTTCATATGACATATGTTCATATGTTCATATGTCATATGTTCATATGTCATATGTTCATATGTCATATTTTCATATGTCATATGTTCATATGCCATATGTTCATATGTCATATGTTTATATGTCATATGTTCATATGTCATATGTTCATATGTCATATATTCATATGTCATATGTTCACATGTCATATGTTCATATGTCATATGTTTATATGTCATATGTTCATATGTCATATGTTCATATGTCATATGTTCATATGCCATATGTTCATATGCCATATGTTCATATGCCATATGTTCATATGTCATATGTTTATATGTCATATGTTCATATGGCATATGTTCATATGTCATATGTTCATATGTCATATGTTCATATGTCATATGTTCATATGTCATATGTTCATATGTCATATGTTCATATGTCATATGTTCATATGTCATATGTTCATATGTCATATGTTCATATGTCATATGTTCATATGTCATATGTTCATATGTCATATGTTCATATGTAATATGTTCATATGCCATATGTTCATATGTCATATGTTTATATGTCATATGTTCATATGTCATATGTTCATATGTCATATGTTCATATGTCATATGTTCATATGTCATATGTTCATATGTCATATGTTCATATGTCATATGTTCATATGTAATATGTTCATATGCCATATGTTCATATGTCATATGTTTATATGTCATATGTTCATATGTCATATGTTCATATGTCATATGTTCATATGTCATATGTTCACATGTCATATGTTCATATGTCATATGTTTATATGTCATATGTTCATATGTCATATGTTCATATGTCATATGTTCATATGCCATATGTTCATATGCCATATGTTCATATGCCATATGTTCATATGTCATATGTTTATATGTCATATGTTCATATGGCATATGTTCATATGTCATATGTTCATATGTCATATGTTCATATGTCATATGTTCATATGTCATATGTTCACATGTCATATGTTCATATGTCATATGTTCATATGTCATATGTTCATATGTCATATGTCATATGTTCATATGACATATGTTCATATGTTCATATGTCATATGTTCATATGTCATATGTTCATATGTCATATTTTCATATGTCATATGTTCATATGCCATATGTTCATATGTCATATGTTTATATGTCATATGTTCATATGTCATATGTTCATATGTCATATATTCATATGTCATATGTTCACATGTCATATGTTCATATGTCATATGTTTATATGTCATATGTTCATATGTCATATGTTCATATGTCATATGTTCATATGCCATATGTTCATATGCCATATGTTCATATGCCATATGTTCATATGTCATATGTTTATATGTCATATGTTCATATGGCATATGTTCATATGTCATATGTTCATATGTCATATGTTCATATGTCATATGTTCATATGTCATATGTTCATATGTCATATGTTCATATGTCATATGTTCATATGTCATATGTTCATATGTCATATGTTCATATGTCATATGTTCATATGTCATATGTTCATATGTCATATGTTCATATGTCATATGTTCATATGTCATATGTTCATATGTCATATGTTCATATGTAATATGTTCATATGCCATATGTTCATATGTCATATGTTTATATGTCATATGTTCATATGTCATATGTTCATATGTCATATGTTCATATGTCATATGTTCACATGTCATATGTTCATATGTCATATGTTTATATGTCATATGTTCATATGTCATATGTTCATATGTCATATGTTCATATGCCATATGTTCATATGCCATATGTTCATATGCCATATGTTCATATGTCATATGTTCATATGTCATATGTTCATATGTCATATGTTCATATGTCATATGTTCATATGTCATATGTTCATATGTCATATGTTCATATGTCATATGTTCATATGTCATATGTTCATATGTCATATGTTCATATGGCATATGTTCATATGTCATATGTTCATATATCATATGTTCATATGTCATATGTTCATATGTCATATGTTCATATGTCATATGTTCATAATATTGTTTTCTTAATGCAATGTTTTAATTTATATTTCGCTATTTTAAAGTGATTATTTTAGAATGTGTAACCAAAACTATTTCTATACTAACATTATTACAATGTATTATATTGCATAAGTTATCTAGGCTTCAGTTCAAAGGTGATAGTCCTATTTATATCACAATAAACATCTTACATTATTTTATTTTATAATATTCCTATAAACTTCATAGGAAAATAACTCATACTTTTTTTTAGACTTTATTTTATATTATTTGTAATAACATAAATATAACTAAAACTACAATGTAAGGCATAATACCCTATACTATATGCAGTAGTATACTATAATCTCTTTTGAATAGCGTAACGATTTTCTAAACGATTAACACTGTATCACGAATCTGATAAACACTAATGATTTTAATCTTAAAAGCTTCACAATAGTTCATATTAAATTCATAGTGTATAAAAAATGCATAGAGTATTCAAAGTGCAACTTTGCTTTTAATGATATAAATTGACATTTGTTATTGTGTAATATAAAATAATTAGTTATTAGAGGAGTTGCAATGGGCTAATATATAAAATTCAAACAATAATTTATTGATCCATATATTTGCATGTACATATATATATATATATATATATATATATATATATATATATTTATGTATTTAATGGTGTATTTATATTCGTATAATATAAATTATATATAATTAATTTACATAAATATATATAAATGTTACTCTTATATATATTTTACAAACCCAAACACATCCACCTACTCACTCACACATACACACACTAACATACCCAGTTACACACACATACAATACACAATTTGTATATGTGCGTCGCACAGTATACGGTGACCATCCATCACTCATACCCTGGATAATAGGATATATCCAGGACTCAAATCTTCAAACTAAACCACCGAATTCGGAAAATATCTACCGATAAAATATCGATATTGGTTTTTATTGTTCCATTTATGCAAATAGAAATATATTGATATTTATTTTTTGAAGCATTGTATTCCCTAATCAAATAGTTATGTGTATAATATATATATATATATATATATATATATATGTATTGCATAATTCGTCACATGGCATTTTATACATAGTCTGTGTAACCCAACACTTCCACATCACCAAAACGGTGCCATCGGCTGTGTAGTCTGCGCTTCTAATATTTGCTTTGCTATTTATTGCTATTGACCTCGGGGTCATAAAAAAATGCCGGATGCGGAGGACTTATATTGGAATGTCTGTACACGTGAGAATAGCCTTTCGATCCTCGTTATGTGGCGGTTGCCTGTTTCAGCCCGAATTCGCGATCATCATGTGATCACATTTCAGCCAATCGGCGAATGCGGCGGGCGTCCAATCCTATATAAACCGACACGGTACCGTATCCTCGATTTATCGTTCTGCAGACGTCCTTTAACCTTCGATACCTCATCAGCACTCCATCATACAACACCAGCATGTCATCTAGTAGTACTACCAAGACCACTACGAAGACCACCCGGGTCAGCGAACCGGTGAAGTCTTCCTACTCTTCGTCCAGCTATAAAAGCACCATGACCCCTCGTAATACTACTTTTGTTCAGAGAACATCGATGGGTTCCCCAGGCAGCTCCATGCTGCAGAGGACCGTCACCAGGAGGTTTGTAGTATTTTGGGTATAGTAAATTAGGTGGCTACAATCAAGTATATTTATAGGTCCAATTCTCTAATGTGTGATTAATTGATATTTATTTTAATATATATATAAAAAGTTTCAAAAAATCCATACGATTTTTATCATAAATATAAATGGTTTGTTAAATTATTTCAATTTAATTTTATAAACTTTTTCAAAGATAAAACAAATATAATTATAATAGTAATTCCATAGACGTGGTATAATAATTGTTTGTTTATATAAATTTTAATGTCAGCTAATAACACATTCGGTATAATACAGTTGTCCAGATATTTATTTATTTACTCTGTAAATCATAATCAATATAAACATTAATCTGAAACCGTTATGTTTATCTGGACTGGACAGTATATAATTAGAAATTACCCAACTAATTAATAACTAGCTATACGATATAGTTAAACTATTAATGATATAATGAATTCGATGATATCGGATTAATGTATATAGCAACCGTTTTCTACTATAAATAGCATAATTTAAATATCTCTTTTTAATTAGTTTCAAAACTACCATATTTCGATCTAAACTGTTATTATAGTATAGATATAGATCACAAAATTATCTATGAGCGTGTTTTTAAAAAGTGTATATAAACATGTTATATTTTTATAAAATTGATAAGTAATGCTAAAATATTTGTTACCCGAATAATATATTAATATATCATAAATAAACTTAGTTATTACTGACGTCTATAGACTTAAATTATTGGCCTATAGGTCAATAATTTGAATGTGAAAAACTGTCAAATTCGTACATATTTTGTATCGATTATATACCAATTGACTCGATTAGCGAATATATTACATTGTCATGCTTCTAATATTTATTGTATACTATATATTAGTTTAATAATGATGTATTTAAATTACATATCTTCTTTAGTTAAATAAATTAGATTAGTTGGATATTAAATATGTGACAATTATTAAGTGTATGATATGTAACAATTATTGAACACAATTCATATTGCGGTATTATATAAATCTAGAATGGGAATATATACATTTTAATATTAAATTATTTTCCTTTTTAATGATTATACTATATAATAATGATATTTTTTACTAAACGATATTTGAATCTTAACAATATGTATATATATATATATATATAAATTTAAATTGAAATAATACGTTATGTATATGAAACAATTTAATTGACCAAAATTGATATGGTCATTTATAAAGTAGTAATATATATGAATTAGTCTATAAATAGAAATTAACAGTATACCAAAAAATATATTGGTTGACATTTTAGATATACTCGCGATAAAATATTGATTATACCCTACGTTTCAAGTATTTTTCTATATCGATAAGTGATAAGGTACGACCGTACATTATAGCGAGTACATTATAATTACTTCTATTTTTAAACATTAAGAATTATTCAACTATTGTCAAATGCATACAATTAATAATTATGTAGTGGTAGAGTTTTTGCTTGGTGCAAGTATCTGTCTGAGTAGAATTTACTAGAATAAAGACAGTTAGACATATTGATGATTGATTTGACTAGACATTTGATATGGGTGCTAAACGCGTGTTTTACCGAGTGCTCGTGTTCTCAAATAACATATTTTACTATTTCTCATGAGTATTGCTTACTATTTATTTTTAATTTTTCAACATTTATTTGAACATTTTTCAGTCCATTTCGAATACATTTGTTTATCATTTAGTAATTATTTTTTATCGTATCTATGAATTGGATCTATAAATATATTCTAACTAAATTAAACCTAGAATTTTCTCAAAAACATTAATTATAATATATCAGCAACTGATATCTAATTTCGATTAAATCGGTCATGCTTAAACAATACCTTAATACTTAAACAATACCTTAACCATGAACACTCCAGTTAACTCCACTCCACTTTCAACAGTATGGGCTACAACAACGTCTCTAGCATCACTCCACAGGCTTTCGCTAACATCAGCGCGAGCGGTGTCACCGATGTCCGGGAGAGTCGAGTTCAAGAGAAGAAAGACATGCAGGATCTGAACGAACGTTTCGCCTCTTACATCGAGAAGGTACGTTTCCTCGAGGCCCAGAACCGTCGGCTCGCCGACGAATTGGACAAACTGAAGCAGAAGTGGGGTCAGGAGACGTCGGCCATCAAGGCGATGTACCAGACCGAGCTCGAAGAGTCCAGGAAACTTCTCGACGAGAGCGAAAAGGAGAAGGCGCGTCTTGAAATCAAGTGCTCCAGCCTAGAAGAGAAGATCGACGAACTACGAGCTGAGTTAGTAGCACTTAAAACCCCTAGCGACTATATCAACTTCAAAGACTTTAAAATAACATTATTTGACATGTACTATATTTGTAGTCTTATACGAACAATTAACCTGCATGTTTATTATGACGTATAACCGTATCTTTATATATTATGATGTATATTTCAAATTATATACGTCTATTCATAACGTTCCTCCACAACTGAAAGTATACCATTATGTAATGATACAAGCTGCCCCGAAGCGAATTATTACACCCCACCGTTATACGGTCTATTCACGTACACCGTGACTACGAACCCGTCTCGAATCCGAAGTTAGCAGTCCATTCTAACGGGTATATATTAATAGACTAGGGTGGCCGATCGATATTCAATAAAATAGTCGTAAACATCGTACGTAACGGTTGCGTCGCCGGTCCGGCCGAGGCCCCCATGAGTAGGGCGATGCGGGGTTCGACTTACAATGGTAGGTGTTGTGTACACAATGTCCGGGGGTGTCGTAAACTATCCCGAGTCTACGCTACGCCGTCCGCCGACCATTGTGTTCGCTGGACCACTCGTTAGGTTACAAGGTAAATTATCAAACGGAGCTGTACGTTACGATATCGTTGTTATTAAACATAACGTGTTCTCGTGTGAAAGCAATTGCTATGAAGTCATATCGGTAACATTGTTGGCGGACTATTTACATGCCGTCGCTAATGTAGGTGGAATAGGATATAACTAACGTTTCAAATTATAGTTGTTATACGGTTACAGTAACTAATTATTAACGAGGACGATACATATATCAGATTAAAGCATTTTCAGCATATCGATAGTATCCGAGATATTTGTAATGGTTTAGAGATATTTGCGGTGTTGTTGATATATGGAGTAATATTAGTAGAAGTAATTGCAATATAAGTAGATATATTGTAGAGCATTATACCATTATATATATGTGGCAATAGTGCTAGTATCCCGTGCTACGAATAGGAATTGATTTAAATATAGTGGTAGTGGAAAACTTTGTACGCAATTCAATAAACTATCATAATAGATCTCAGCTATATAAATAATGCCTATGCATGATGTATACATTTACCTTTGATCTATAAATTCGAATTCTCAATATATCATAGGCGAAGATTATCTTTAAAGATAGTGTAAATAATAAATTGACTCTGTCCACTTCTCTCGCCCACTCTTCTCTTCTCTCTCTATCTCTCTCTGCCCTCTTCTCTCTCTCTTCTCTTCTCTCTCTATCTCTCTCTGCCCTCTTCTCTCTCTATCTCTCTCTGCCCTCTTCTCTCTCTATATCTCCCTGCCCTCTTCTCTCTCTATCTCTCTCTGCCCTCTTCTCTATCTCTCTCTCTGTCCTCTTCTCTCTCTCTCTTCTCTTCACTTCTCTGTCTCGCCCTGTATCGTCCACTCATTGCAATAACTCATTCAACGGAACAGTGCACACGTTTTAGATTCATATCTATGTATGTGCATTATGTATACGCTGTTTAATATATTGAATCTCTAATTAACTAATTAAGTAATGGTGATAATTATTTTGCTAATCATTGTGGTAATGGCATTGTTAGTGGTAGTATTAGTGGTAGTGTTAATGGTAATGGTAGTGGTAGTGGTAGTGGTAGTGGTAGTGGTAGTGGTAGTGGTAGTGGTAGTGGTAGTGGCAGTGTTAGTGGTAATGATAGTGATAGTGGTAGTGATAGTGATAGTACTAGTAGTAGTGATAGTAGTAGTACTAGTGTTAGTGGCATTATTAATGGTACTTCTATTGGTAGTAGTATTGTTAGTGGTAGTGCTTGTGGTGCTTGTGATAGTGCTAGTAGTAGTTCTGGTAGTAAAGCTAGCATTATTGATAGTAGTAGTACTAGTGGTAATTGAAATATTAGTCGTAATTGTAAATACTAGGCTGAACAAAAGGTTTAATGTCAGATAAAGCACGAATTGAAAACAATGAACACTAGAAACGTAAATGGTTCATTAATAATAATTAATAATCTGCGATAGGCGTGCATTTTATTTCCTATTTACGTAAAACATTTAAAAATCAATTCAACATTAAATTGAATTTACAATTTCATTTTAATTAAAGCTACTTTCAAAAATTCGTAAAATTATATAACAGGTTGCAATTAGTTTACTCTACGTATTGTTTGACCGTTATATTCTTCGATTATGTAAGTCGCGGTAAGAGAAGAATTGAGTGGGTCTGAGTAGGAATTCCGGACAAGTTGTTACAGGTTCAAGTGAAACATGTGCTGGCGAGCAACGCAAATGAGAACTGCGTTATTCTAATTGGATTTGAGTGAATTGACCTTTATATCGGTTGGAATAAGGGGATTAATCATCATATTACTTATAATTTAGCTGATACTATTACAGGCCTTTTAAATCATGTATATATGTATATATATATATATATATATATATATATATATATATATATATATTTACATGTATATTATTATTTTATATATTGTATAAAATTCCAACATATTTATCCGAGATTTCTTCTAATGTAAGTAAATAACTTAATTTTAGAACTGATAAATGATACAGCGGTCCTTAATGGGTTATCAAGTGGATCTCATTCAGTTATTAGTTATTTTAGAGCTTGTTTACTTTATATTACCCCAAAAATAAGACAACGACATCGGATAACAATATACCAATAAAGAAAGAAGATATTTATTGCTAATATCGGGACTTACTTTAGGCTATATGTGATTTACTATATCCATAATAAAGATCGCATACACACTAATAGAGCGGCAGATTCTCATATCATTATAACGGTTTTGCATATCTAAGACATCTTTGTATATTCGCATTTCCTGAATTATATTTATTGACGCGTGACGATAGACAAAATCAGTTTTCTTATTTCTCGTAACAAATAGTAGTTGATACTACATCTAAATATTGTATTGTTACTGTAAATTGAGAAATTGTTAGGTACATTTATGTACTATATCAACGAAAATGTCGGCATTTTAATGTAGCTGATATATATCCTCTAACGGACTTATAGAGCTTCCGTATCCGGTAACAATATTTGTCTAAAACGGCGATCAATTATGTAAATGCTATAACAATGGATTATGGAAAGATTAAATATTCGAGTATCTGCGTTTTAAGAATTTCAATCGAATCTAGAATGTTTGGTGAAACTAGGGATCTTGAGAAATGTAAGATACCACCATGAAATGAATATACAGGGTAGGATTTAATTGACCAATGTACGCGTGTAATTAGGCGAAAAGCTGTGACGCAATGTATTGTGACGCATTCTCACGATCGAAATGTCTCTTGGCCGCAGTGATTACCCCGAGATGACCGCAATGATCAGTCGATCTATTATCATATATACAAGTACTAATATATATATCTATATATTTCCTCTATCTTTCTCTCTTTCTCTCTTACTATCTTTCTATTTTTCTCTCTCTCCTTCTACACCCCCCCTCTCTCTCTCTCTCTCTCTCTCTCTCTCTCTCTCTCTCTCTCTCTCTCTCTCTCTCTCTCTCTCTCTCTCTCTCTCTCTCTCTCTCTCTCTCTCTCTCTCTCTCTCTCTCTCTCTCTCTCTCTCTCTCTCTCTCTCTCTCTCTCTCTCTCTCTCTCTCTCTCTCTCTCTCTCTCTCTCTCTCTCTCTCTCTCTCTCTCTCTCTCTCTCTCTCTCTCTCTCTCTCTCTCTCTCTCTCTCTCTCTCTCTCTCTCTCTCTCTCTCTCTCTCTCTCTCTCTCTCTCTCTCTCTCTCTCTCTCTCTCTCTCTCTCTCTCTCTATCTCTATATCTCTCTCTTTCTCTCTCTCTCTCTTTCTATCTCCCTCTCTCTCTCTCCCGCTCTCTCTCTCTTTCTATCTCCCTCTCTCTCTCACACCCTCTCCCTCTCTTACTCTCTCTCTCTCTTTCTTTCTATGCCCCTCTCTCTCTCTCTCCGCTCTCTCTCACACCCTCTCCCTCTCTTACTCTCTCTAAGAATCTCATACCAATCATTTTACATAACATACTGTGTCATAACAATGCTACTCTGTTTGAATTAATAAGCCATAAGAACTCCCGTTGAGCGTAGTCTATTCAACAACCGACGTAATTAAAATCACTGGCGCCACCATAGTATATCCCTATTATATAGACCCTATTACGTATAGCAGTATTGCAACACTTGACCATGTTTATCTCTCCGTCCTGGGTCTTGTTTCCTAAATTGTTTCCGTAGATATGCCTGGGTAGTACAAACTTGTAAGTGTGATGTAGAATGAGAGAGAGAGATAGATAGAAACAAGAGTGTGTTAGAGATAGAAATATATATATATAAAGAAAGAAAAATGAGACAGAGAGATTTATAAATAGAGTGTAAGAGAGTGAGAGAGATAGAGAAGAAAGGGGGATGGAGAAGGAAGAGTAAATATATATTTGTACATTTTCTAATTAATGTGAAATAGAAGTTGGTTGTCAGCGATGAAAAATCTCCAGATGTCAATAATTTAATCATTGTCGTAAATCATAAAATTATAGTTTGTTTACACTAACCGAGAAAAAGTGGTTCCGAATGGGGTTGAATAGTGCTTTATAATTAATAGTTGCAGGAAATATCCGATTAGCTCTACACGTTAGAAGTATGGTTTTTATTGACATTTTAGGAGACCGGATGGGTTAGTGGATGTTAGCTCGAAGGGAACAGAAGTGTATGATTCATATCGTGTATCACTTGTCACAACCCGTTATACTGAGTCGATTCAAGATATAACCCTGGATAGGTGTCGCGATACTTCTGCCTCATTTGGTGACAACCGTAAGAGGATAAGGTGTCGGGTGTCAGGGAAAAATTCGTAGAGTAGTGATACAGCATTTGTACCAGATGTAGAAGTACATTTGTACTGAGATGACACTTGACTACGAGATACATAAATGGGCGTAAACTCGGTAATGAGAAAGGGCGTGACTTCAGTATCCGTTTCGCAGTTTTTTAAGAGTTAACTCAAATAGTACACTAATCCCATACACCATTAGGTTATATATATCAACTCGCATACTTCACCACTCCATACGGCAGTCCATCCAGCATCATCACACCACACTGTACCTCACCGCACTGCACCACTCCTCACCGCACACCGCACACCGCACACCACACCCAACCGTACAGATTCCTATGTGCCAGTATCCGTAGTTGGTTTAGTTACCGATAAATGTATTTATAAATAGAGTTGAATTATAATGTAGCAATTTTCTTAACCGAGCGTCCGTTATTAAAAAAAACTCCTCCCAGACGAATGTAAATCGATACTTGGTGACCTCATTCCGTTAGAGGATGTTCAATGTATATATAGTGCTGTATCGGTAATTTGATGTATGGCTGCTGAAATGTAGAGATGATAACGGGATATCTATGTTTGGGTTTGGCGGCGATAAACTCCGTGTATCGATATGAATACGTGTAAGGGACTATGGGTGTAGGACTACGGGTGGGTGTGGAGTAGGTTCGATTGGAAATAACGTCTAGGGAACGATTATTCGGCGCTACTCTTGGCCCAGTCGCGGCGTACGTCGAATAACTACAACGAAATTCGTAGGTACATCACGTGATGATTACATCCGCGTTAAAGGTTTTGCGGGCGAGACTGGGCGGCCGATGGGAGGGTAGAGGAGAAAATAATGCCGCGCAAAAAAGGAACGGTACATCGCTCCTGTTATCATCAATTAACTGCCCGCTTACGTAATCGGCTGCGAATGCACACATCGCATAACTGCCCTAGTCTCGGATTACTCGATTGAATAACGATGCCGGTGATTACATAACTATCGCAGTCGCGCACCGCAACTACTATCTATATCGGGAATATGTGTACGAGATGATAGCGAGGTTATGGGTGAGGTTATGGGTGAGGTTAAGGGCGTATCTAATCTCGATTATTATTACGTAAACGATGCATTGTATTCGCGTAGAAGACTCACGAGTTATTCTTGGTGTAGCTACTTCGGTAAGTGGATATCGGGCGAGGGGAATGGGAATAAACGGAAAATAACACCACTTGTACAGTTTATGAATAATAGCGATCTATTTATAGATCTCAGGCATGGTTACGATAGAATTCGCTAATAGGCCGATACCTTCTCTTTAGTATGAGTCACAATACAATGCAACATGATGGGTATACTTAGGAAGGGCTGTATAGTATAGGTTAAGATGGGGGTAGCGTCATGTTAGACCCGGGCCCATTACGCAATACCGAGGCAACCGCCGTCATTATAGCGTAATTATAACTACGATATTGCGTCAGAAGCGCTATTGGGTGTTACGCCATCTTCTGTAATCGGCACTCGCTGCAATGGAATACAATGGAACACAATTGAATACAAAGGCGTCCGCTATAGTGACAGCTACGAGATAACGCCGGCGATTGCACCGGATGTGTTTAAAGGAGAGGATAAACACATTGTTCTGGGAGAGGGCAATCTGCCGTCGGGCATGAAAACGCGACGTTCGCAATGCGTACTAACTCTACAACCGACTGACTCATGCGAAATGTTTCGTAATCCTTGTGCTATTATCGGACAAGTGTTTTAAGTAACAGAGTAATTATCCAACGGAAATACGATATCGGCGGTTGAAAATAGAAAGTTAATTATTCAAAGGAAACCAAACGTAATAACATATTATTCACTTGGGTATACACCCCTTGTTACAACTTACCGGGCTTCATCTGGTGCACAGACTACACTATATAGACACTACATCGGACACCATATCGCACACCCAAGACTAGGCACTACATACCACACATTTATATAGATTGCATATGCCAAACTATACACTGCACACTGCACCCCATACACGACCTAAACTTCATCATACACCCCATAACCCATACCCCTTAACCCACAAACACACCCATAACCCACACCCACATACCCCACACCCACACCCCACACCCACACATCTCACACTACATCCCGTACTTCATTCCACCGCTTCCTAATCTTAACCTTTCGTGTCCCTATGGTATACAGTATTGTTTCATTACTATACCTAGGGAATTCGCCTACACTCTTACAAGGCTCAGTTAACCCCATTACCTCCCCGTAACACCCATGATAACTCTCTCACTACTCCATTACCATACAACTACACTTTACATACTATCCTACACCCCTACTATTAACCCCATTACGTACCCGTAACACCCATGATAATTCTCTCACTACTCCATTACCATACAACTACACGTTACATACTATCCTACACCCCTACTATTAACCCCATTACGTCCCCGTAACACCCATACTAACTATCTCACCACTCCATTACCATACGACTACACGTTACATACGATCCTACACCCCTACTATTAACCCCATTACGTCCCCGTAACACCCATACTAACATTCTCACCACTCTATTGCCATACGACTACCAGCTACATACAATCCTACACCCCTACTATATCCTGGCCACGCCCTAACCACACCCCTTCACCTTTCAGACTCGAAGACCTCGCTGCCCAACGTGCTATCGACGCCGATCGCTTGGCTCGCCAGGACGAACAATTGTCCGAGTACGAATCCGAGATCGCATTGTTGCGTCGCCGTCTGGACACAATGGAGAACGACCGCGCCAAGGACAAGAAGGAGATTGCCCGTCTCCAAGAGACATTGAACCGTACCAGAATGGTTAGCGAATCGCTGTTTGCTAGTACGTAGGCATGGATTAGCTACCGCGAATTCGTAGCTAGACTTCCGGTTTATATTAACGGTATGATATCTATATAGTTTAGATTAAGTATATTAGGAGAGTAACTCAATTATATAGTAACTTCACTTTCACTAGTTAATAATAGATGGAATAAAATGTTAACAATTCCATCTGTATATCTATGAATACATTAATGTATTGATTTAAGTGGATTCTGTAGATTGATCTATAGTTGATATATAGGTATATTCTACATTCGGTGTACACGCAAAATACTCATTAACGTCTGCTATCGATTCATATTGATATTATAGTTAATTCATGCCTTTTCCACAATATTTAATTATGCTCACCGACACTCTCACAATTCTATATATATTTACTATTTAATTTAAATTGCAATATAACAAACAAAGATGGCTGTAAATTCGTTTTGTAGATGAATAGATTCCAAAGTAATGTAAAGTCTATTATTACCAAAATTATTCATAAGTTTGAAATTGAATGCGCTAAATGTCAATCATTCATACGACTACTCCCCTTCTATGACATTTACCCTCTAAGTATATAGAAACAGTAGCTACAGGCTAAAGTAGCTACCTAATAGATTGTTCTATAGATGCGTTCACAAAGTTATTAATGTAATAATGAATATATTATAGTTATGTATTAAATTCAGTGAAGTCGATACTATTTCGACAAAGATTTATTATTTGTAGTATGTACAAGAATGTATACATTCTTATGGGTATAAATACCAATATTAGCGATAACTCTCAAAGTAGTATAAACCTATGGTGATGTAATATTATAAATGATAATAAATTATAATTAAATAAAAATTGTCGATAAATGCGAAAAATCATCTATTATTAATTATAATTCTCTTTGTTACGCTTTAATTCATTAATTTACATGTCGATAAATGCATCCATATCTCGTAAATCTAGACTAGCTGAAAAATAGTTTTTATATGAACTATAAATACACGCGAGATGCTGACTATGGTGTTATATAATCACTCATGGACGATGACATCGATGTCCTATGTATTCCATATTAGGAATCCATTGTAAAAAAAGATTATTTAGTATCCATGGTTAGAGATGTTGTAAGTTACTTAATGGATTAACGTGCAACTCTATCCACGTACCCTGGATGTTTGACTTGGACTCTAGTGCATCGAGATGCAATGTTATATAATGTTATTGTTATATAACCTCGGATTTACGAGATTTATGTATTAAAATATTTAAAGTATTTACCGAGTATTAACTCTGTATTAATGTCTACGGTTATATTTTAATATTTTCATGTTCTGTAAGGTGAATTCGACTTGTTATGTAATACTCGGTTACGCAATACATAGTTACGCAATATAGGTAAGCAGTTGTGGTGTGTAATGCCTATGCTCAATAATGCAAGGCAATCATAATTTTACACCAACTTCGTTTACAATAAATTGATTGATACGAGGTATCCCAACGGGTACGAAGAGGAATGGTAATAGGGTTAGCACCACTCTGGGGATGCCACTGGAATGAATACATAGGGTTAGCACCACTCTGGAATGAATACATAGGGTGGAGGGGGGCGTAGACACGAATACGTTTGCATTGTGCTCATGCGATGTCGAT
>OZ038314.1:14565456-14617956 GCA_964035775.1 Osedax frankpressi | reverse complement strand
ATCTCCTTGATTTGCAGGATTTGGACAACGAATCCTTGAACCATATCGATGCCGAGAATAGGCGTCAAACTCTCGAGGAGGAACTCGAGTTCATGAAACAAGTACACGAACAGGTTTTTATCAGAACAACCTATACAACCTATACACCGTACGATAACGTACAACGTCATGTTTGACGCATTAATGTAAATTGTATGGCTTAATACGAATATCCTACGAAATGATCATATTTAACAATCAATTAATATATGCATCTTAATAATTCATTATTCAAAAAGTAAATAAATATACATAACTAGGTATCATTAATACAATCACTGATACTTCAATTTAATATATTTCAGTATCGCTTAATTTCAAATACAATTGTTTACATACGTGTAAATATTTGGTATATGTATTACAATATTTAGGTTTATTTCTTTTTCATTAAATATTCGAGCAATATACTGTACAATTATTTAAAAAAATAATAGCATTGTCACGAACATAAATGGAATACATTTTACAATATTGTATATTTAAATAATATCATGTACAATAAGAATACGTCATACAACATAACTACATGTAGTAAATAAGCTATTGATTTGTTCTGCTGTTTATTTTAGTACTTATTTATATTATAATAATATATACGAAACTTATATTACGACTGTAAAATAAACCTATTAATAGTAGAGATATCTTATAACTATTATACAAGTAAATGTAAATTTTAACATTCATTATTGGAATGTATAAGCTATATCTCTAGGGTGTATCATTAGTTACACCCAGTTGACTAGATTATATATGTATAAATACATTAGATTCTATTATTTTTGACATATCGTCTGGAGAATGTTCTATAAATAATGATAATTGACTAATTAATGTTTAGAATAATAAAAACTTATAGTAATGTAATAATAGATCTTCAGATTAACTAATACCTTATCAAAATATATAAATTATAGTTTATATTACTTTTTAAAAACTAATTAGTTGATTTAAAACACCTATTATAATGTACATTGGTTTATAAATAAGATATATTATTAGATTAATTCATTTATCTTTAAAAAATGCTTCTTATTTAGCAGATAACCATCTGTAGTGTAATCGTATACATTTTGTCTTATCTGAATTAAGATTAGAATTAGAAATAGGCTGTTTGTCTTGAAAAGGAATGCTCGGATTTAATCGTTTAGATTTGTCATTATTATCTTCGACCCTCAATGATCGAGAATTGCGTGGTATCCGGGTGCAACATAACATAACCACGCATGCGTGAAACATTTATCATTGAGCGCGCAAGGCGGGCGTTCGATAACCCGAATATATGGTAGCATGAAAAAATATAGCCTCAATTTCGATTTTCTGAAAAAACATTAAATCGTTTAATATATTTAAGTATATTCTGAAATCGATATATATATATATATATATATATATATATATATATATATATATATATATATATATAGTACACATAATAATGACAACCTAAATTCAATATTATATAACATTAATATTCCCAAATATATAATTCCTTATCTTACCAGTTTTGTGAAAGTGGTGTATATCTAAATATAAATTAAACGTGTTAATATAATGTAAATATAATGTAAATGTTATATCACTAAATATAATAATTATAAAAAATATATATTCTATAAAATATTTGTTATTTGCATAAAATATATTACTTATGTTACCATTGGTAATTGAACAATTATATATTACCATTTTGTATATTAATTTATAAATATGCTTATAATATAACATTAGTTGTATCCTTGGAGTTTTTAAAAAAATTTTTTTACAATATATTAGTGAAAACTTTAATACCCAGACAATGTCTAAATAAACTTGAACAAAGCCCATCAATCTATTGTGTGTATATATTTGAGCAGCTGTCCAAGGGATACTTTTTTATAGAACTATCTGGACCAACTTATTGCCAATAACACGTATTTGCCCGTAAAAGAATAACGTAATCAACACTTTGCCTATTCGCTCAAAGTTTATATTTCGCAGACGATGAAAAAATGACCCTCTTAACTGAGAATTCCTTTCAGTGTAAATATTTGTAATGCAACAGTGCATAAAATAAATAGTATTTATAATTAAATAAATTTTATATTTATTTACTCGATGTATATGATAATATAATATATAAATGCATATGGTAGTGTTATGTAATCCAGTTATTAGTTGATACACATTTTTAAAATAATAGTTTATTAAAATAGCATATTTAATCAAATTATGATTCATCTTAAGAATACACAAATATGTATACGCATAACTTTACTATATACGATATTTATGTACAAGAACAAATTATTAATATTATATTTATAGAAACTCCGAATGTCCATATATGGAAATACCTTCTATATTTACGTGTACATTACGCTATTCATGATTCAACTTTGCTTCGCTTTTCTTCTCACATAAGAAGTGATTTATCGCCCATTAAATATTCGTCAATGCGCCGTCTATTTATTATGCAATTCTAATATAAATAAGCCCCATTATCGTAGTCATAAATTGAATACAGTTTTTGTAAGAAGTCCAGATTGTTTAAAATATAAATAATATGTTTATATATAAATAAGTCTATTTGATGTATACATATTATATAATAGTACAATTTTTGAAATATTTTTAATTTACGTTGTTAAACATATATTGTATAAATATTATAGTTTACAATGTGTAACAAAATCTAACAATACAAATGATATATTTTAATTTATTTTATCTTTCAAAATTATAAATCCATAAATGTAATTTATTGAATACATATAATTTAAGTTTTAATATAATATATAATTATTATATTATTATACTTCTGAATATTAATGTATAAATACATATATACCCTTTAAGAAATAGATATGTAGTATATCATAATTGATCGTGTATTCATAAATAGATCTTTAGATTAACAATGCATTATACTTAGATGGTAAAGCAGGCGATTTTTTATAGTTCGTTCAACTATGGTTATAGTGAGACAGTAAATGAATCGTATCATTTAGATCATATGATTACAATTTTCCATTATTTATTAATGTACATATATCGAACATAGTATCCTAATTTTATAATCGATCACACCAGTATTTGATAAACTAATTGTACGATATTATTTTATATTTGTATATATATATATATATATATATATATATATATTTATATATATATATATATATATATATATATAAAATATATATATATATATATATATATGATATACCTGAAGTGTATTATCTGCCACGCTGTATTTACTATGCAAATATATTAAGTATCTAACCCATGATCCTCTAAAACAGGAAATGAAGGAGTTGGCTGCTTTGGCCTACAGAGATACAACTGCCGAGAACCGTGAGTTCTGGAAGAGCGAGATGTCCCAGGCATTGCACGAGATTCAGACGACGTACGACGAAAAACTCGAGCATATGCGAGGGGACCTCGAGAGCTTCTACAACTTCAAGGTCCGTGCTTGGCAGCGATTCCGTATCCGCTAAGCGATTCGATTTAGCGCAACGGCAATTAGCCCGACAAATTAAGTGGATATCTTTATTTCACGACTCCGATAGCAACTGAACTCCGAAATTTGATTTCTTTAGATCCAAGAGATGCGCACCGGAGCCACTCGACAGAACATGGAGAGCACGCACTCTAAGGAGGAGAACAAACGTCTCCGCCAACAGATGGCAGACTTGAGGGCTAAGCTCAATGAGTTGGAGGGAAGGGTTAGCACCCAGAGTACACTTAACTACACGTTTAATAATATTACTATTGTATAACATTATATTATTTACAAGTTCGATTATTTAATTGAAATTCTCACTATAACTATTATTCTAATTTTTATTTTATTACTCATATTTAGATAATAATCATATCTTCAGTATGTATTAAATATTAATATCTTATAAACAATTATTGACAATGATAAATAAGTGTATATATTTATTTTCTGAAATAGAATTGTTTCCAGATTTTGAGATATAATTGTATCAATACTTAGGCCTTGAAGTTTGTGTTACTTTTTATAATTAACTAAATTCTTGATTCGTTACTAGAATGCTATGCTTGAGAGAGAAGTGGATATCTTGAGACGCGACTACGCAGAAAAAGAAAGGGAATGGGAACTCGAGACTACCGAGCTCAGTAACGAGGTAAAACATGAACTTTCTTTATCCCAAAACAATAGTTTATATGTGATATATGTCATCTAATTCATTTGTTAATACCGCGATAATAATATAATAAATGATCATATAGGATTTAGTTAGATTTTATAATGACTCGTAAATAATAATATGTATGTTTGCTTACATTAAAAACTGTATTTAATCGTATTATTAGATTTGTTGACATAACGGCATCGATCTTAACGCAGGTTGCTAAATTGCGCGCTGAGATGGAAGCGATGTTGAAGGAGTTGCAGGATCTCTTGGACACGAAACTCGGACTCGAACTCGAGATTGCCGCTTACCGTAAACTCTTGGAAGGCGAGGAAACTCGGTTAGTTATTATTCGTACGCATAGGTTAAATGTATATACCAGTGATATCGTATCCTAACTCGTATTGTATGTATAGATAGTCTCCGAATGTAATATAGTTTAATATATTATTAATATAATTTTAAAATTTAAGATCAGAATATTTATTAATTGTATTGGTTTTTTTAGTGTGGGGATATAACTGGACCTCATTTAAATTTATATAATTAATTGACACGAAGCTTACACACACTAATCCGATGCTTAACACACAGTGCATCTAGGTATGTTTTTATCCTACTTTGTGTAATTTCCAATATTTCTCCTTCGGTATTTATTTAACATATAATATGAACACAAACAAATCTATAACGTGGCCTGAATTTGATTATTTCCACCTAAAATAAGATTGCATACAATAGTTGAAAAGGGTATTGCGTAATATTGCGTAGATCTTTGTAAATACTTTTTTCGCACGATAATATCTACACATGGTTTTTTATTGTCTGCACGTTTTACTAATGTTGTCAGTTGCTGAAATTGTTGACAAGAGCCAGAATAAATTAAAATTAGCGTATTTTTATTATAGTAATAATGCTCTGAGATTTAATTAAATTTAATTGCTTATCAATAATATCATTTGCAAACGAAAATTTCATTTAAAATACATATCGTTTGTTTTTTAATATTTAAAAGCATGGTCGTTGCTTAATGTATATATTTGCAACTCGACCGCAGTTCACGTAAGAGTTA
This sequence comes from Osedax frankpressi, assembly GCA_964035775.1. Classification (NCBI taxonomy): domain Eukaryota; kingdom Metazoa; phylum Annelida; class Polychaeta; order Sabellida; family Siboglinidae; genus Osedax; species Osedax frankpressi. The sequence continues at coordinate 14,612,697 of OZ038314.1, read as the reverse complement.
ATGACTTCGTTTATGGCTCCTAGTCAAAAGTCGTCTACTTTAGAAATACTTTCAAACACTTGATAATATCTAATCACTGTTGCATGTCTTTCCACAGAGTAGGTCTACGAAAAGTTGTCGACGAATTCGTAGGAAAGAAGACCGATGAAGGTACACACTAACACCCGCACACTCAACAAACTTACGTAACACTCGCACACGCGCGCACTCGCGCACACACACTCACACCTAACCAATGCTCTCCAAGATACAAGCATTTTAACCACGTACGATTAATGCCCTTCATTGCATGATACACACGCTTATTATTAATATTTTAAAATCGATGTTTTTTTGGGATTCGCAATTATGAAATAAATTGTTTATAAGGAATAGCTTTTTTTCGCCTATATATATTATTGGGATATATATATATATATATATATATATATATATATATGTATGTATATATATAATATATGTATATATACATTAATATAAATTTAAAATTTAGAAGCCGCACTCATTTACTAACCCGCACCTAAATGCACTTTAGAAGTCAGTACTACACGCGCACTCCACTCCGCTCATTGGCGAGAAACATACGCGAAGATCTGAATCGGCTTTACAGCCCCGACGTGCCAGGCACCGAAGACGGGGTCGAATCGCTCGATTATACGCCCGTCACGCTAGAAGAAATACAGCGGGCTTCGGCGGAAAGCGTCGATAGAGCGCCCCTGATCACGGCGGTTTCGGTAGAGGGCGCCATCAGCTTCGAGTTGAAAGAGGGCGCCGCCAGCGACCAAGACACCCTAGAGATCTGTATAGGAGAGTCGCCCGTTCATGTCGAGTACGGCGACACGGCGTTGAATGCGGATATTCGGGGGTACGGGGGAGACTGCAACGCTGGCGTTAAAAATGCAGTGGTTGCAACAGTCGATGAAGTTATTGGCAGGCCACCAGGATCTATTGAGACGAGGTCTGCGATCGGCGAATCGAACTCTCCAGAAAATCGAGGCGAAAATATTCTGACGGATTCAATAGTCGCTATTCCGAATCACTTTCAGGAAAGTGCAGGAATTATGAAAACACGCGAATATAAAAGTAATAAAGCGGATGAGAACGGCTACGAATCGGTATTCGAAGAATTTACTAGCGTGGAAATTACAACCGACACCGTCGATATAATAGAAACAAATGTAAGTATTACCGAATCTCGAGTAAATTGCGATGAGTACATAGGAATCAGGCAAGATTCACCATCACCGGATAACAGTAAGGTGCTAAAAGATAGAGATAGCGATTCAAAAGTAGATGTAAAAGAAGTGGTTTCCGTTTCTGATTCCGAAAGAGATATTGCTGCACAAATTAAGAATACCACTATTTCCAATAAGGATTCAAGTACTACAGATGAAAAAGAACTGTATCGAATGGATGAGACGATTAGGGATACTGAAGAACCGCATAAATCCGCCATAGAATCACAGGAGAAAAGAATCTTTGTAGAGAAAGACAACTCACCTATCCAATCGATAGAAGTTACTACTAATGATGACGCAGAAGATGTAAATATTGAACCCGAGGTTATTTTAGTGACGGAAAATATACTGGAAACGTGCACGAATCTCGAAGTCGAATCGCTAGATAATGATAAACTCTCCGATTCAGACGTGGGCGGTACGGAATACGGAGTTATATCCGCAAGCTATGACGTCACTGCTAGTTATGATATAATAACTCCTAGAGGCAACACCGAGGCAGATGTCAGTATTGTATTGAACGAACTCATCGCGGATAGTGACGTAGTTAACATAGAATCTGCAGAAGTAAATAGTGTCGTTGTGGAAGATAAACTAGAAGGTCAAGTAGTACATGATAATATTACCGAAGTCGATGAAGATCTGCGTAAATTAAGTATTAATAAAATTGAAGAAGATTTAGAAGAATCAGTAATAAACAGTGATATAGTTGAAGTAAACGGATTGGAAGCCATATCGAAAGGCGATGAAATAGATAATGGAAACTTTAGTGTGAACGAAAATAATGGTAAAGAGATTATCAGTGACGTCATAGATCTGAATAAAGTTGACTCACTTGTAGAGAGCATTATCGATAAGAGTATCACCACGCTGACCAGTGAACAATGCGATAACCTTAACTTATTAGGAACAGCTGTACCAACAAATGAATATCAATTAGCCAGTACTGATGTACCCGTAATCGATCACAACTTAGCGAATACAGATGTACTGAAAGATGAACATAATTTAATGTGCACAGATAAATATTCGGTTGAAGAAAACGTAGTGAGTACAGATGCACCCTCGGCTGAAGATAATTTAGTGAGTACAGATGCACCCTCAGTTGAAGATAATTTAGTGAGTACAGATGCACCCTCAGTTGAAGAAAACTTAGTGAGTACAGATGCACCCTCAGTTGAAGATAATTTAGTAGGTACAGATGCACCCTCAGTTGAAGAAAATGTAGTAAGTACAGATGCACTTTCGGTTGAAGAAAACTTAGTAAGTACAGATGCACTTTCGGTTGAAGAAAACTTAGTAAGTACAGATGCACCCAAGGTTGAAGATAATTTAGTGAGTACAGATGCACCCTCAGTTGAAGAAAATGTAGTAAGTACAGATGCACTTTCGGTTGAAGAAAACTTAGTAAGTACAGATGCACTTTCGGTTGAAGAAAACTTAGTAAGTACAGATGCACCCAAGGTTGAAGATAATTTAGTGAGTACAGATGCACCCTCAGTTGAAGAAAATGTAGTAAGTACAGATGCACTTTCGGTTGAAGAAAACTTAGTAAGTACAGATGCACTTTCGGTTGAAGAAAACTTAGTAAGTACAGATGCACCCAAGGTTGAAGATAATTTAGTGAGTACAGATGCACTCTCAGTTGAAGATAATTTAGTGAGTACAGATGCACCCTCGGTTGAAGAAAATGTAGTGAGTACAGATGCACTTTCGGTTGAAGAAAACTTAGTAAGTACAGATGCACCCAAGGTTGAAGATAATTTAGTGAGTACAGATGCACTCTCAGTTGAAGATAATTTAGTGAGTACAGATGCACCCTCGGTTGAAGAAAATGTAGTGAGTACAGATGCACCCTCAGTTGAAGATAATTTAGTGAGTACAGATGCACTTTCGGTCGAAGAAAACGTAGTGAGTACAGATGCACTTTCGGTCGAAGAAAACGTAGTGAGTACAGATGCACTTTCGGTCGAAGAAAACGTAGTGAGTACAGATGTACCCTCAGTTGAAGATAATTTAGTGAGTACAGATGCACCCTCGGTCGAAGAAAACTTAGTGAGTACAGATGCACCCTCAGTTGAAGATAATTTAGTGAGTACAGATGCACCCTCGGCTGAAGATAATGTAGTGAGTACAGATGAACTATCAGGCGATGAAGTGGGTGCTGATGTACCCACGCGTAAACTCTCGATGGCAGATGTAGAATACATGTCGTCCGCGCCGCAACATGAAACAGTGATACCGGACATAGCCGCCGAAGACCTTCGGTTGCCCGAGATCACAGAGATCCGAGTCGACTTCGATCCCAACGTCGACCAAGAGGTACGCGTTGAGCAGATCGATTTCACCGCTCAAGACGAAGGTAACTTATCGCCGAATCCGCATAGAGCCGAGGAGCTTGTGCAAGATGTATAGAGATAGAAAGAGTGTGTGCGCGATGTACTTAGATAGAGAGAGAGAGAGAGAGAGCGAGAGCGAGAATGAGTGAGCGACTATTTGAGCTTACGGTTAGGAATGGCTTGCTACGCGGTGAACCAAGAGATTCGCATGCGTTATATTTTACATTTCTATTTCATTCTAGAGTTTATTTTTTTCTTCGTTTTTTTACACTTGATTGGGTTTTATTGTCATCGCATTGTTATCGTTCTCCTCGCAATACTCCGCTTTCAGTTTAACCTAATAGTAGTCGTATTTACTAACATCTAACTGTGAAATCTTTTAATTTCATATTTAACCTCAATAATTAAACGAAATAATAATAAACTCTAAGTAATAATTACTGTATTATCGTTTATGCTATAAAAATATTGATATTGAATTTGTAATCGAAAAATAATGCTTAATAAAGATTAAAATTTCACATATGCTTACTATACTTTTGAAAAATATTTCAGACCGCTTCGATGCCAAAATATCATCGGCAGCCATTAACATTAATCTTATAACTATCCTCGAACCTAACAGAATTCAGCAGCCGCAAATCTCAAGTGGTTAGCGGTGAAATGTCTGCCAAGACAACATATCAGAAGAGCGCTAAAGGAGCAATCGCTATTTGTGAGTGCGCAGCGGATGGAAAGTTCGTCATAATCGAGAACACAGGACGTAAGGTCGGTTACGTTATAGCTATGATGTAAGAGCGATGATGAAATCGCACTCATGTAAAAGTATTTAATATATATTAAGAAGACGAATTATTATATAATTTGTTTATAAATAATTCTAACACTAATGTATGTACATTGTAAATTGTAAATACTTTACTATGTATATAACTGAGTTATTTTCTCGTTGTTTACAGGAAGAAGCCCTAACCAACTGGACAATCTCCAGGTCTGTGGATGGTAATGACAAGAGCGAATTTTTGTTCGATGACATCAAGATCCGCCCCAACGGACGTGTAAAGGTAAGTTAATTTGTTGTAAAATTAATCAATATTCACAGTGTTATTATATTGCGGGTATAACCGAATAACTCTGTAATAAATATATTAATAATGTAATGCATTCGCCGTTATATATTATATAATGTAGAACTTTAGTATCCCAAACTCCTATCTGTAATTCAATCTCACATTATTGTCTCTAAACTATAGATTTATATACCTAAATCCAAATTAAATTATTTCTACTCTCTTCCTATCTTCCCACTTAATTCCCCATTTAACTCCTCCTTAACTCTCCATTTAACTCCTCCTTAACTTACCATTTAACTCCTCCTTAATTCCCCACTTAACTCCTCCTTAATTCCTCACTTAATTCCCCACTTAATTCCCCATTTAACTCCTCCTTAACTTACCATTTAACTCCGTCTTAATTCCCCACTTAACTCCTCCTTAATTCCCCACTTAACTCCTCTTTAATTCCCCATGTAACTCCCTACATACTATTCAACTAACTCGCTACTAACTGACCGCCTTACTTTCAACTTACGCTCTCTCAGATTTACTCATCCTTGTCGAAACCATCGAGTCTCGGACCCAATGAATTCGTGTACGAAGGAGAAAACTGGGGTATTGGAGCTCACGTAATCACCAAGCTGACCAATCATAACCACGAGGTACGTTGCTATATATTAAATAAATCAAATCTAAAACTAAATTTTACCATTACGTATTTAGATATGTGGGCGTGTGTGCATTTGTACATGAGTGTGTATATATTTGTAAATGAGTGGGACCATGTGTGTAATTCGATATCCAATAGCTAATTTATTTAGTATTGGTATTTATTATAGCTTTGTTTACTTTCGATATAAGATTTATTGCCTCTTTTGTATTTGCTCAGTGTCTTAAAATAACGAATAAAGTAGGTGTAAATTTAGCAAAAGATAATTGATTTTAAGGTGATAACGGAGTACAAAGGAATAACCAGCTCCAACTTTATTTATTATCGGCGATTTACGGGAGTAATTTTAAATCCTAACAACCAACAATACAATATTATTTATTGTGACATCGATATTTGTATATTAGTATTTTAAATTTAAGTCATTTGTATTCGTTTTCTTAACTGCAATCCTAACGTTTTTCAGGAGAAGGCTTCCCACATCCAAAAGACCGTCTACACTTCATAAAATCATGAAACACCTAATTCTGAAAGAGGCTTGGGCTCGCCGAATTTTTCGAGTTTGCGCAGGCGTCTGAAATTTATCTGAAGTAGCCGGAAATATGCGACAATATTACTTTCCGGAGGCATTTATGCCTTAGATTTCATACTTTTCGAACGCCCAAACATTTTCGCTAAATCACCCACATTATTAATCTCCCGCGCGCGTCTACACATCGCCACTTTATGCTAAAATCCTACGAGATATCCCGATATCGACGTGCCTATATTAAATGCTATCTTTCCGCATGAACGTTCCCCAGCCACCCGAATAATCAAATTACCCTTAGACGTATTTACTTATTATATCATTCTTTGAGTGTCGTTCTCGAACGTCTGCTCTATTTAATCGGAGGAAAATCCATACAAAAATAAAATGTTACCTAGTTATGATATTAATGAATTCCAATATAGACAATATGACTATCGCTCGACCTGTGACGGGGTTAGGTGTTGAACCTCGAGTTATCATGCTGTTAGCCTCATCTTGTTATGACCTTTCACCTTGTCGGTACGTAGCTTCACGCGTTATTTTGCGCGACGTCGCGTCAATTTTTACTGTATTTACCAATTCGTTGTTTGGGTGGTGGTTGTTATCGGATCGTGACCTTTTGTGACCTTTGCGTGACCTCGCGATACGTTGGTTTACTTATGCTGTTAACGCTATGATTCATTAGATTCGAGGTATCATACATTGTCCCATACATGTTCGCTTCATTATTAATTAATAAACCACTAGTATAATTTTGTACATAAATAAATAAAATCATGAAATTATCTCTTATTTAAATACATTCGGAATGGAATCATTATCGCCCGAGAATAATTATTACACGTTTATAATCATTACACACTAAAAGTATTACACTAAATAGGGTTACAAATATTTTATAAGCATTATAAGTAAATAATACTCGTATGTAAGTATCTACTGGATATTGAATATAATAGTGGTGTGCATTCTAGATATAATGTACACATAAATATACACACATACATACACATACACACACAAATACACATACAAACACACATACACAAACACAAACACATACAAACACACACGCACACAAATACACATACAAACACATACACAAACACACATACAAACACACACGTACACAAATACACATACAAACACACACACAAACACACACATATAAACACACACGCACACATACAAACACACACACATACACATACACACACACAAATACATATATACATACACATAAATACATACCCACACACACAAATACACATACAAACACACACACAAACACACATACAAAGACAAACACACACACACACACAAATACACACACATACACATACAAACACACACACACAAACACACACACATACAAACACACACATATATACACAAATACACATACAAACATACACACACACAGACATATATACACACATATATATATATATATATTTCAATTATAGTAGTACATTTTTATATTATTAATAATTTAATTACAAATCTCTTTTTGAAAATACGTTAGAAACATCAATCTAATACTTAGTTTTAATATATTATAAAGAATGAAACTATATTTTGTTATAAATGAGTATATTGAATATTAAGCTTTTTATTCATTAATATGTTTACTAAAATATATTATTTTGTAATTCAAATACTAATAAATTGTATCTGATTAAATAAGAAAATAAGAAAATTAGAAAGAAAATATTAAAAATTTTTGAAATTATCATTTCATATTGTAATAAATTATAAATTAATAAAAGTAAATGAAATATTATAAAATAAAGCATTATGTTTACAATTGAAAAGCTTTGCGAATATCAGTCAAATCTCGTGTTAATTGTGAAATTTTAATTTATTTATTTGCTAAGTGATCAGCAATTGCTTTGTCGATAACATCTACTGCGAAATTTGCATCTTCTTTTGTTATACACATTGGAGGTTTAATCCGGAAAACCTGTAAATTATTGATAATAACCAATTCTTGATACGAATCACTATATAAACCATTGATATAAACACGACAACAATATTAAAATGGGGATGAACCGTATGCTAGTTTATTAATAATATTCGCATATATTATATAGTCGATATATCATTATTTTATTAGATAATTATCACATAATTAAACCAGGTACCCACATAGATTAAACCAATAGAATTGTTTAGCGATATCATTTTTTATCAACTATTCTGATAATTTTATTTGGAACTGAAAAAATTGACAGATAAACAATCATCCCGATTAACAATTCATAATTTGTTCTATAGAAAATGTGATATCAATATTTTAGATATTTTTTGCTTATTCTGCTGTCGAGATAAGCAAATATAATAAACTACGCTAATATTCATAAATATCGTTAATTGTATCATGTATAATTTTGTAATCTATATTGAAACAATATATTAACTAAAATGAACAATTAACGTATTAATATGTCTTGAATAAATAATTGTTTAATAATATTGTTTAATACTACGTGTATACTACGTAAAATCTATTATTATAATTATAATTATATATATATATATATATATATATATATATATATATATATATATGTATATATACGTATAATATATTATAAACTAAGTATATAGCATGATTAAAATGCAGATAGATGAGTTCAGTGTACTACAATCGTTGTGGTAAAAGTTTTAGGTTTACTTAGGTAAACGTTTTTTTTAAAGAGATAAGTATCTCGTAATTTCTTCTATAATTATGATATTGTTGATAGCATGTGTGCATGTCTATAATATTGGCGTCATCGATAGATAAATTATTAATGTGAATCTAGTTAGAAATCCCGCTATAATATTAGCAATATATATTTAATAATGCATTTAGTTTTACGAATATTACAAATATATATAAAAAGAATTTATATTTAATATATTAACAGATCCGTATAATCCTCCTTTTCCGAGTAGAATACCCAAATCCTTTGTTCTATCCCAAATGTCATTCACCTCTTCAATTGGAAGAGCTTCTCTAGTTTTCTAGAGAAAACGTAGTTTAAAAGTTATAATAAATTATTGATTAAGTATATTAGTATAGTATATATATATTGTATGTGATACAAATATTATGTTTAACAAAACAAATATTAACTTTTTGAGTATATTAGTTAAATATATATATATTAAATATATGTATATATGTATATATATATATATATATATATATATATATATCTTGTAGTTATTTTTAGATATTTTGGAATTAGAAAAATAAGTAAAATAACAAAAGAATATAAAACTCAATTATTATAAATCAGTTCACATTTACCTTTTTGAAATAGAAAATACTAGATTAATTAAAATTTAATTAGTTAACGATTAATTATTTTTCACTAATTTAAAACAACATAACATGTATGTATTTTTTGCATTACCAATTGGAATTTAGATAATTTAGTTTAATTTATAGGCAAACATATTTTACAATATATTTAATATATTATAATTATTTGTATTTCAAAAAATAACATTATATAAATATATACATTATTTAATTTATTATGTTTCTTTTAAGAATTACATATAAATTTTATAAAAAAGATTTTATTAACATAAATTGTACAAATTCAATAATATAGACTCAATATTTTCGAATTCCATTTTCAAGTAAACATATCTATACTTTTATACTATTTATTATATTCTATGTATAAGCATATTATTTTTATAAACGTTAGAAATAATATATTGACCATTGTATGTCAATTTATATATTATACCATATTATATTATGTATAATTAAAATAAATCTCTCTTAAAATATATCTGTATATGCAATTTTTCATAAATGTAAATATTATATCAAATTAAATATTTTCAATACATTAATAAAATATTTAATATCTATATTTAATTATAAATATGTATTATACTTATATATATTATTATTATATCATCATATATATATATATATATATATATATATATATATATATATATATATATATATATATGTATGTTTATGTGTGTATGTGCGTGTGTGTTTATGTGTGTATGTGTGTATGTGTGTGTATAATGTATAAGAGTGTGTATATTTGTATATATAGATATAATAATATTCATATTATATATGAACTTTATAAATAATGTACGCATATTAAATGAGATGCTTAGATACAATTATATATAAATATAAACACATCTGCACCATGCCCATATTAGAAAAGGCGCCATTATCAGTAATCGCAGCTGTTATATCATTTCTAGCATAATTAATATAATTTAACTAGAGAATTGGGAATATTTTGTTTGGTATAATAACAATTTAGGAAATTGAAAAATAACTTACGAATCGTTACCGAAAATAAAATGAACGACGATTCGAAACGTAGGACTAAATGGAGATTATGATCAATAACTATACTCTTAAGAAAGCTCTTATTTAAGCCACTGTGTATAACGCATAACTAACCCTGTTTTTTACCATTTCGATACCTATCATCAATCCTTTTCCTCTAACGTCCCCAATACAATCGTATTTTGTTTTTAGGTGGTTTAATTTCTGCAAAAAATGAGTGCCAACGACCCTACTCGTCTCTTGGCAGTTATCTTCTTCTATTGCCTGCAATCAGATCATATATAATAATTATTATAATGTCCTAATTCAGTAATCTATTCTTTTAGAAAGATTTATTTTCGACAGATCAAATATGTTTATATTTAAAGCATATACATTTACTTTATACTAAATATTTACTATATTATAATCAAAAAACGAGACTAAATCTAATTTAACTAGAATATATTATTTACTTCAAAACTAATAACTAAATTACATCTATTTCTAATAAAAATGATCATAAATCCATTTATAGATTCTATAAAAATCTTCTTTTCATAAAATTAATGATAGTAACACACATTTCAACTTTATTCTAAATAAAAAAGAATAAAAAAAAACAAAAAACTTTCTCTGTTATATCTAATTATTACCGACATAATCGCTCTTCCCATAACAATTAAATGCATCTTACATCTAGAACGGCACTGCCCACCGCACAACTTAGAGGATTTCCGCCAAATGTATTGAAGTGAAGAGCTTTATCCGGAGCAAGACTTGCAGCAATCTCCGGAGTTGTTACCACCGCTGCAAGGGGCATGCCATTACCCAGGCCTTTAGCCATGGTCACTGCAAGACAATAAGTATGTGCATGTAATCCTTTTCTCGGATTACGTTTTAGAAAAAAGGTGCTATATATATAGAATATATGAATAGATATTAAATTATTTGGATGGTCTGTTAACCTCACAGTAACCACGTTATAATTCTTTTAAATCAATAAATATTAACAAATAGTTTAACATAAATAATGTAATTCCTTATATGGATTATTAAAGTGGATTATTTAATTTTATATAATCTAATCTTAATATTCTTTTAATATTAACTTATATTATACCCAATATTTAATAACACTAGTTATTACATACTATTATAAAATGCAATTAATAATTTATATATATATATATATATATATATATATATATATATATCTTACCTATATCTGGAATTACACCATGACTTTCAAATCCCCAGTAATGACTTCCCAATCGTCCTAATCCAGCTTGGACCTGGGAATTATGCAATTATTTATATAATTATAATTATAAATTACACATATAATACATTATATATTTTCATATTATTATTATCAGTTGTTACTACAGTAAGTAAGACAAATATTCATAAATTATATCATTATATCAATTTTAATCGAATATAATAATAAAAAAATATGCACAATATATTGTTTTCATATTAAAAGCACTATATTATTTAATTTAAAATATATATATATATATATATATATATATATATATATGCAAATATATAATATGTATATATATGTGTATATATGTATGTATACATATATATATATATATATATATATATATATATATATTGTGTATATAATATATATATATATATATATATATATATGTATATATATATATATATATATATATATATATATATATATATTCGTGTATATAATTATAAATAATATTGTTTCAATAAATACTAACAATTGTTGGTATTTTAAATAAATCTAAATCATATTACTACGATAATATATAATACTTATTCTAAATGGAATTTAATTTACTATAATTTTATGTATTCTGTAAACTCTTTCTATACTATATATAATTCAATTCAAACTTCATCAGAAATGCATAGTCCTCCGTTTTTCCTGACGAGTTCGAATGCTTGCTTCAGATAGTTCTTGGGGAATTGCACTGTTCCCCCAACTCCTATTTAATTGGATTTAGTTGAATGGTAAATAACAAAATGATGTTAGCAAATATGTGCATACGTTATGATATTATGTTGTACTATTTTGTATACATTAGAATCCATACGACATTCTATAAATAAATATACAATGATCGACAATGTATACAATCCATTCGAAGCCAACACCACGACATAACAACCAAGTACGATTAATATGCCAACCTTGTATGGCTTCGCTGAAGAAACCTGCAATACCAGAAGACGGCTGCGAATACCGGAACACGTCTTCGAGTTGTTCGATGTACTGATTTCCTGCTTTACAATTCACTTCTCCCGAATCTAGCCAGATTATCAAGTGTGCGGTTAGACTTGTATTTTAGAATATTTATCAACACCCCTGCGATTTAAGTGCATTAATTGATAACATTTAGAGGTAATTGTAACGGTTTTGAATAGCAATGTAATGGTTATTATTAATAGAGTAACTGTTATTTTATAGAATATACTTATTTGTTAACATGTGAGTAAAGCACTTTAAATCATACACAGTTACATATATATATATATATATATATATATATATATATATATATATATATATATATATATCTATTATTTGAATGATATTGGTATGTAACACATGAATAGTTAATAAGAGAATACATTGTAGGAATGTTAAGATATGAGTTCTCAATAGTTACGAGTACAATACCTTGATCTACGTTGCAATCACAAGTTCGATCCGTCTGAATCGGGGAGTCCCTGCAATGAGCTCCTCCAAAAGGTCCTCGATAAACGTCCGGATTTATCGTCTACGAAATGCATCTTAGTATACAATAACGTATGGAGTTACGGTGGTAAGGTTATGAGGTCAAGTTTAGGCTGCAAGGTAATGAAGTATTTGTAGAAGTTGGATTTCTTCATGAGAAGTTCGTATACTAATGGGGTGTATATTAATGGGGTGTATATTAATGGGGTGTATACTAATGGGGTGTATACTAATGGGGTGTATACTAATGGGGTGTATATTAATGGGGTGTATAATAATAAAATATATATATATATGAATCCATATCTATAATAAAGGTATTCCTATATACGAAAGTAAACAATGGATAAATTGAGTGTTCATACCTGATGGATTCCGAATCCTGCTGGTACTTGAAATCTCCAACTTCGCAGAGCTGTGAGTCCCAGAAGACTTGAACAAGTACCATGGAATGCATTCCTGGTAATCGATCACTGGTTAAAGTACTTAAGATCATATATATAATGAAATATGTGGTTATAGACTGTGAGAAGGTATATAGTGGTTATAGACTGTGAGAAGGTATATAGTGGCTATAGACTGTGAAGATATATAGTGGTTATAGACTGTGAGAAGGTATATAGTGGTTATAGACTGTAAGAAGGTATATAGTGGTTATAGACTGTGAGAAGGTATATAGTGGCTATAGACTGTGAGAAGGTATATAGTGGTTATAGACTGTGAGAAGGTATATAGTGCTTATAGACTGTGAGAAGGTATATAGTGGCTTTAGACTGTGAGAAGGTATATAGTGACTATAGACTGTTAGAAGGTATATAGTGGCTATAGACTGTAAGAAGGTATATAGTGGCTATAGACTGAGAGAAGGTATATAGTGGCTATAGACTGTAAGAAGGTATATAGTGGTTATAGACTATGAGCAGGTATATAGTGGCTATAGACTGTAAGAAGGTATATAGTGACTATAGACTGTGAGAAGGTATATAGTGGTTATAGACTGTGAGAAGGTATATAGTGGTTATAGACTGTGAGAAGGTATATAGTGGTTATAGACTGTGAGAAGGTATATAGTGGTTATAGACTGTGAGAAGGTATATATTGGTTATAGACTGTGAGCAGGTATATAGTGGTTATAGACTGTGAGAAGGTATATAGTGGCTATAGACTGTGAGAAGGTATATAGTGGTTATAGACTGTGAGAAGGTATATAGTGGTTATAGACTGTGAGAAGGTATATAGTGGTTATAGACTGTGAGAAGGTATCAAGTGGTTATAGACTGTGAGAAGGTATATAGTGGTTATAGACTGTGAGAAGGTATATAGTGGTTATAGACTGTGAGAAGATATATAGTGGCTATAGACTGTGAGAAGGTATATAGTGGTTATAGACTGTGAGAAGGTATATAGTGGTTATAGACTGTGAGAAGGTATATAGTGGTTATAGACTGTGAGAAGGTATCAAGTGGTTATAGACTGTGAGAAGGTATATAGTGGTTATAGACTGTGATCAGATATATAGTGGCTATAGACTGTGAGTAGTTGGTTAGTGGCTAGATATCACTATCTATGTATAACCTATATATATATATAATATGAATATGGTTGACCAACGCGTTGAATTATATATTAATATGTTTATATTTCAAATGAAATACATTAAATTGTGTAAATTACAATAATTAGTTATCGAGTGTAGATTTCTTTGTTGCTATCGAATAGGTATTATTATTATTGCTTGTATTGATTGCATTGAATTTGTATACAATTTAAAATCATCTCGAATCATCGAATATAACTAACACGGTACGTCTGTTTTGTGCTAAAGGCTAAAGGCTAAAGGCTAAAGGCTAAAGGCTAAAGGCTAAAGGCTAAAGGCTAAAGGCTAAAGGCTAAAGGCTAAAGGCATGTGTAGTAACCTAAGAGACAATACGTTGTATCTGCCGGTGTGTAGTCTGCACAGTAACATCGCTAGGTCATTCGCTTCGGATCCACTATTCACAAAGTACACAACCTGTAACCAACGAAGTTAAAATGTTTTTGTTGTAATAATCATGTAATAATAAATATATTTAATCATAAGTATTTATCAATATATATATATATATATATATATATATATATATATATATATATATATATATTTATATATATATATTTATATATATATATATATATGAAAATATTTTTAAAGTTTTTTTATTATATAAAGTAATAATTGTATACTACTAATATACAACTAGTATATCTTTAAGTATAAAAGTATGTTTAGAATTTAAATATAAAGCATTATCAATATGTAATATTATATTATATTTAAAACAATGTTTTTATAAACATAAAAACTTATAATATAGATCAATTTAATTATAGAACAAATAATGTAAATAAAAGTGATATGTTATTTATTTATCTTCATATATAGGGAATAAATATTTGTGTTATAAATCTACCCGGGTTCTATATAATTCTATACGATTATATATAGTTCCTATGTGATTAGATAGAATAAACATAAATAGTTAATAATCTTCAATTTATTTACATTTATATTAATGTATTACAATGTGTGTCCAGAAAGTATTATAAGCTATTTTAATTATTATAAGTTATTGATATCAATCTTAATCACTGATTATATATATATATACATATATTATAATATATATATACACATATATATATATACATATATTATAATATATATATATATATATATATATATACATCATTGTATAGTATTCACTTGTAGTGTCCCCACGAAATAAATTAGAGAATATCATAGAATCTGATATCAATACATTCGTGAAATCTAAAAACAAATCTAATTATATTCATACAACGAAATGCATTTGATTCCTCTATGAATGCATATAAATATATAATAAATTAAAATACTATATAATTTTCTAAACAAATTACTATTAGCTGTGAATATAAGACATATCAACATGTTAAATTTAATAGTTTAATGATATCCAATATATATCACAAATATAACAAGCTAACGAATTATCTATATCCCTAATGTAGACGACTAAAACTTTACAAACCTTAAGATTTCCGGGCATTTTTGCTGTTAATTTCTCGGCAAAATCGTGAACTTGAGGATGCAAATAAATATTCGTAGTATGCCACAATTTATCCACTTGATCTTTTAGAGCTTTTGATATATTTCTAATTGTTTTAATGAGGATTGAATAGATATAGTTATAAAGTATATATTAGTTAAAATATATCAATAATATTAGCCTTAAATATGATATTCGTTTTTTAATATATTAAATTAAATATACTAATGTAACATTTCATTAAATTTAATTGAATCTAACGGGTGGCAATGCCCTACGCTAATTGTAACAATTCCTGCAAACAGATCCAAATATCTCTTACCAGTATGGTCATAAAGCCATTGCATATAACCTATAAAGTATTGAAATATATTATTTTCCATGATTCGTCCAGATATTTATAAAAAATCACAATATTAGTATTTATCATACCCTCATTAAATAAAATTGGTTCTTTATAAAAGGTAGTTAAAGCTGGACTAAGATTATGTTTTCGTATCTTGAGCATTTCTTCATATGATTTTCCCTGCGTGATTCATTTTCAATGGTCATATAATATTCAATTATTACAATTAATAATATGGGATAACGATGTACGATGTATTACATTCCTATGCGGTTATTCTGAATTATAATCATATACCTTATAGGGTTTTGGCTTGTGGTCGCATGGCGGCATATCGACGTTGCAGAGTTTGCATGTGGTTGTCAAACGTCGAACAAGAAAAGCTTCGCTCAAAGCTAGTAAATGATTTCGTTAACTAAATTAACATGAGTATTTGCAATAGCATGTGTACTTCTATTATACTCCTTAAACAACTAGAATATTTAGCATAATGAATAGCAGTACTTACTTGTTAAAATATGTATAGAAACAGTATGAAAAATCAATAAATGTATAAACCAGATACCGTATATTCCAAAATTATCTGGTTGTACACGTGTTTAGATCTTTACTAGTGATGACTGATATCTTAGATTAGTAACTATTTTGAAATCAATATTGGATTTTAAATTAAAGCTTTTTATATGGTTTCAATATGAAATCTAAGATGAAATCTATAAAAAGTTTGAATGTATAATCTAATACAACAATAGTGAGTTGAATTGTTGATGTTCTTATAATTTGTTATTCATTCGTATATATACAACATGAGAAATAATTATTACTATCCTAAAATGAAACAATTCTTTATGAAATTATGTAAATCTCTTTTACGTAATCTAATAATGAGTTGATCTCTTTTTTATTCTAATCTATTTAGGTGATATTTATAAAAATATATACTTCTTCAATGAATCATGTTTGTCACCTCAACCATGAACATGCTGGTAAAGTATTATTATTAGAATCATTTCAAATAAGGTTTATTATGGTATATATAATATATTTATAGAAAAGAAAAATATTTATATATTAATAGTAAATCACATATTATACAATTTCAGTATAAAAATATTTTCATGTAATTATACCAAATACAGAATGATATAAAGTAAACTATATATATATGATTATTTGATATATATGATATTCATTTTTTATATAATATAATATACATAATAACCAGTGCAGACTTGCCTTCTACACGTAGACAGCATTGCTGATAATATTCAGGATTGGCTTTATTGGCGTTAATCTTGAATACGATGTGTACGTTTATTACATATGCGTGTATCAATCGCGAGTGAAGTTTCTATAGAAAGATATGTATAGAAGGGAAGAGGGGCGTGGATAACTTGTAAAAGAGGAGGTGTATTGGTTATTTTATAAATACTCTATATTCTGGACAACGAATCGATACACGGTCGAATAAAAAATAAAAATATATATATATATATATATATATATATATATATATATGTGTGTGTGTGTGTGTGTATGTGTGTGTGTATATTTAAATATAAATATATATTTATATTTGTTTATAGTCATGATTCCGATGAATAATATATAATACATATATTGAATTATATAATGTTACATAACAAGTACATGGTAGTTTATCTATCTATATATATTTATATATATATATATATATATATATATATATATATATATATATAATAGTATATGTATACAAAACTCAGCGGGTTAAACATACATGTTAAATTGAGTATTAACATGTATATCATAGTTAAGGAACCCATATACAAAAACAGGGAACAGTTGTATTACAATAAGGTAAACAGGATCAAATCAGTAAATTTAAAGTGAAAATTAAAATTATGTATAAATTTAAAAATTAAAAGCCTCTGCATTTTATAGACGGGGAATTGACAGATCCGTCAATTAACACCTTTATGGTTTCAGTTTTTATTACTTTCAAGAACTATTTCTTCATGGCATCATTATCAGTATGCAGGATGCCTACCGAGCCTACATAGAAGGTAATATCTAAAGTAAGAATTATTCCCATTTTTCTGTTTATTACCAATTACATGTTGGAAATAGATTTAAATGTCGCTATGATATAACTTGAGATAGTATGCTTAATCATGATGTATAGCTTAATCTATTGTCTTAATCTATTGTCTCCGGGCTCGGAATGTTGACTACTATTATAATAACATAAGTATGACCTTTCAGATTGGTTCAGATCAATTTACCTGCGCATTCTTGTGGTATCGTCATCGATGGATGTTTACATTATTTCATGTCATTATTCTCTTAATATATCAATGATCGCTTGTAACTGGATTACAGACTGAATGTCCAACTATTGCTGTATTATCTGTAAGCGTTATAATCCATGGGTTTTGCTATTTAATTACAATTCAACATGTAGATTGCAATATATATATATATATATATATATATATATATATATATATATATATATATATATATGTTCAACATACGAAGAAATAGGTTATGTTAATTGTCTCTTCTCTGTCATAGATATTGATTAATTTAGAAAATAAGATCTAAGACGATTTTGCAATTATCATTATGTCCGCTTATTGAATCAGTTTTTGTATTCAAAGTCCTTCGAACTTTCAACATTCATTAAAAAGTGGTTTACGAAATTTTCAGGAAAAATCGTGGAAACTTTCAGAAATTGTTTATCCGATTTATTGAAATCGGCTATATCATTTAACTCGGGGAGAGTTGATGAGAAAGTGACGGAAGTAGATGTCTTCTCAGAAATAAGTTTATTTGCCAAGATGATAAAACCAGTATAGGCAAATTCGTGTAAAGACATAAGAATATATGAGGTAATATTAAATAATACCTTAGAATAAATAAAAAATAAAAATAATACATTAGATCATTAGAGTAGTTTACGCACTCTAAGGTAAGCACTTGATGAATTACTCTCATAGTGTTGTTATTATATTTTCAAGTATGTCCTATGCAGAACAATATGCTCGATCATTTTCTTAGGATAAAGAAAACCGATGTTTACAGCTGTTTTACATTCCGATAATAATCCCAAGATGGTATATTCTCTATAACTAGATAATCCAGTGAAAAACGCTAATAAATCTACATACGCCATACTATATATATATTAATATATATATGTATATATCGTAGAGTAATCACGTCTACAATTTACATGTGTACATCTCATTGTAGTCATAGATTAACAATTTCATAATTTTTGGAAAATTATAAATCTGAGTTGTTATATTAGCTCACATTAGTTAATAAAAAATAAAGATAATAATGATTAATATAATATATAATGAATACATTATCAATTGTTACTTGCATAAAATTTAACTTACGTAAGAGAATATAATAATATTGAAATATAGTTTACTATATGCATTTTACATTAATTAAAACAATTTTTACATAAGTTTGTCTCGAAATTTAGCAAGTAAACGTATGTTCATTCAATTTTGTTTAAAATTCCTGATAATGCTTATGGAAAATAAAATAATTAATGGAATGTATAATTAATGTCAAATAAATTAATTATTATTTTATAATAAAATAAATATCATTGAAAATATAAAATTTAATATAATTTAATAAATAATTAAAATATATAAGTATCCTATTTATTTCGTGTCACTTCACGCCACATGTTATCCACTATATTATTTGAAATATAATTTGTAATACGCAGTTTTAAATATCTTAGATACAAAATATGATGTCAGAGATGATTATCAATTTTTATCAGTTAATAATTGTTATCAGATAGGTGTTTATAATTAGGTTTATTTTGTTTCATTCAAATCCGTATTTATTAAAGAATGGTATTAAAAAGATTAATACTACAAAAGCTAATACCATTATTCCTCGATATAATGACATTATTCGATTATACAATGACATTATTCCTCGATAGTAAAATTGTTTATGCTTATGTTATAGCTGTGTTATCATGTGTCGACTATAACCAATGTCTAGTTGGAATTAAGTATTCAAATAAACAAAGGTTGAGTATTTACTTAGGTGCACTTTTCTTCTTTTACCTAGTTATGAATAACGTGAGAGTTGATTAATTAGCTTATACATACATTTTTTTATCGAATATAGAATATAAATTCACCCGTATATATAGCATAGTATTTCTAATATAACTTATTTATGTAAATATGTGTTATATAACATATTATAATACATATTATTTTCTATTTAAGTAAGTAATTGACAAATAAGTCCAATAAGATTAAATATATATTTAAAATTTCTCACTTGGTAGTATTTCTTATGCGGAAAATAGACATTGATATATCAATATAATTCATATTAGAGTATACATATTATATTAGAGATATACACTCTAATATGAATTATATTGTTTACTCTCTCTATATATTGTATAATCTATGTATAATCTATTTATTTACAATATATATAACTAAAATATATAGCTTTCAAATGCAGATAGTAAAGTAACTGATTATATAATATTAAACTGTGTATATTAAATATTAATTATATTTTATAGATAACAATATTTTCTGCAACATTATATAAGTATAACATTATTAACATTGTATGTCAAAATTATGTTTGCTGATCACTGTTTGTAATTAAATAATATTTTAATTCAATGGCAATAAAAACAAATCATTATTTAGGTAAGTATTTAAAATATTGTAATTTTTAAAACTATAAAATAAGTTAATTATTTTATTAAAAACAAATTTAACTTTCTGTTCCCTGATCAATATATTATTTTCTCGTAATCAGATACACCGATTATTTCATACCTAATAACAAAATGTTTCATTTTAACATCATTTTATTAGTATTATTTTCATTGGTACGCATGACATCGGCCGCGTTCCCAGGAGTTGACGCTCGTTTGCATTTCGAAGTATTAAAGAATGCCGCTCTGGTTATAGGACTCTGTTACAGTACACTGATCGTGTGCATATTGCTGATTAACTGCATCCACAAGATGTGCGGATATTCTAAAATGTCGTCAATGCAAAAAAGCAGCGTCGTTCATAAAGTATAAGAGATGAAAGAAAACGTAAAAAGTAAATTTTCTAGACGGAATACGAAAAATTACTTCAAATGAGAGTTTTGAGTTATACATACAACATGACATATGCCTGTGAAGCTATTTTCGATTACCAATAAACTATAAAACTTAAATTGTTAAAGTAATTTTCTAATCGAATTATTATTAAAGTATATACCGATAGGAAAATAATGTTACAAAAATCTCTATTTTAGTATGCATTTTAATAATAATATATGTATATAAAGTATTTACTAATATATATATATATATAAATTCTATCAAAGTTATTAAATAAGGGTAATAATTAATAATTTTTCAATTCTCCTATAATTATTATTCTTTTGAAATATATATTTATATAATATATTGAAATTTATAATCAATGAGCTAAGATACCATCCAGGTCGGTAACATATATTTAAGTATCATTAATCTATTATTGGGAAGTTCCCAAGAAAACATATGATATGATTATTTTACAATCTTATATAATTATTTAAATAAAATATTAACATATATTTTCACCTTTAATAAATAACAAAAAAAACAAAAATAACAGCTGGGTTACTAATTCTTGAACATTCTATAATTATTAAACTCCGTAAAGACGAATTGGGAGGTGATATTTCTAGATAATATGAAATTTACATATCCTTGACAATATTTAGACACTGGGTTCTTTAAAAATAAATATATTTAAAATAGCCCGATTGCATTTTCTAAATATATACATATAGGCATATAGTTACTATTATTGACAGATTAATAAATAATAAAGAGAAAAACATTTATTGTTTATAAATTAGAAATCAATATAATTATTAATTAAATTGAATATATATGAAAGTAGACCTAATATATGATAGTTTATATTATATTTATATTATAATACTATTAATTAATGTGGTATAATATAAAAATTATCATATATTAGGTATACTTCCATTGTATACATTAATACTAAACATAAGTTTATAATTATTATTAATTTTAAATATACTGTAAATGTACAAGTTTTTTTTGTTGATAAATATGCTAATTATTAGTAATGCATTCTTTATTGTACTCAGTATCGAAATAAAAGATATTATTTATTTAAAAATAAACAATAATAAATAAACAGGATAAAATTACAATAAAATCTAATACTTTTCATAAATTACAATAGATATCACAATAAAGACTAGGTAGGATAATAAACTATTTATGTTCACTCAAAGATCCCCAGTTTGGTCCATATTTGACCTGAATTAGACATTAAAGACATTCATTATTAAAGATGACATTTTAAAGAACCAGTAAGCATGCATTATTAATAATTTATAAATATTATTGGAGATATCACTTATCGAAACCATAAATGAATTACATTATTATAATAAATAATGGTGGGTGGTAATTATTTACAGATTATTTCATCAATGTTTACTGTACAGAGAACAGTAAACTCCTTAATAACTAAGATATAAGTTTGGTTTGTCCAATAATAAATAATTTTACATAAAATATGATGTTAATTTTTTTTAATATTTATAGATATTTCTAAAGCATAAACATATTTTTAACACCCATATTAAACTCATTAAAGATATTTATTTAAGAGATAACTTACTACCCAGTGAATAGGGTGACTTAATGGTTTTGTAAAATCTTTTGATGTTTCTACAAATATTAAAAATATTGAAATTAAGAAATTAAGCAATGCAAAAATGAAATTACCTGGATTGTTTGGTATATATGAAAAAAAACATGGGTATATATGAATAACAACTAATTCTGGGATTTTATCATGACTCACTATTCTATGCTCCTATTACTAATAATGTTACAATAATGAACCTAAACTACTAAATATACCTTATACATACTACTTTATACTATTTTATACATACTACTTTATACTTTATACATATACTTTATACATACTACTTTATACTATTTTATACAGATACATTATTAAGTAATATAATTATTAATATCTAAATAATTGTTTACCTTTACTGGTATTTTCACCAATAAATCCATACAATTCTCCATATTTGATCTCACAATTTCTATAACCTGATATTATATTATTAATTAAAGTAGAATACACATTCTAATATTTATTATTAATACATATAACTTATGTCTATTAAATTCACATATAAATATATTAATAACCTTTTCTAAACAATTATTCTTAACTTCATAAATAAGTTCGTCGTGTAATTGAAGAACTAAATATGCTCCATTAAATTCTATGCAAATAATTAATAAATATAAAGCCAATCTTTATACAATTTATAAAATGATATTATTAAAATAATATAAATATACTATTATTGCAAGATTAATTGCAACGAATAATATTGTTCTAAATACTATTAATTCCAGAATAATATATTATTACAAAATAAATACAAATGATAAAATGGTAACCATTTCCTGCATTCCGAGTTCTATGGGTAAGCTTATTATCTGGATAAATTGAACTCAATTCATCGTCAATCTTTATCATTGCAGTTTTAATGATATCAGAAGCTGATCCTTGAATTCTGGTATTTACAGCTTGTCTCTCCGCCTTTAATACATTTATTTGGGCAGCATATTTACATGTTTCAATAAGTAGGAATTTAAAGATTAACTAACATGGCAACTGGTGTAAGAATTTTTGCTGTTAATGTCTGGTAAATATCTTTTACGTTTATTTATTGTTTGTAAATATCCTTTCTTCCTGACTTCGCTTATGGTGTTTTCTATAAACTCTGATATCCCTATAGTATAATATTTTAAACTAATTCAGCAGCAAATTACTTTTTAATTAATTTAATAGCTTAAAATAAATTTTTAATCTGGCCAAGAATCAAACTTTAGACTTTACAATGGAGCTACCGAGCCTCAGAATTTCATTTTTATAATACATATGCATATACATATAATACATAATATGCATCTTAATAGAAGTTTACCAAGGTATTTTTCCTTGAATGTTTTAATGAACAATTCGGCATCATCTACGGGAACATTCAACTGTTCGGAGAGCGTATAAGCTCCCATTCCGTAAACGATCCCGTAACAAATCTGCGATAATAAATAAATAATCTATAAATTGATATCATTTCAGAATTAATATAATTTTTAAAATGAATTTCAATTCATTGTCAATTATATAATAATTCGCTAATTTACCTTTTTGGCCTGTTGCCTGATCACATCGGTAACTTGGGATTGTTTACAATTTTTCCATTCACAAGCTACCTTAAGAAAGAGATTAAATATTCGCATCAATATCAATATATACCAAATTATGCAAATATTTAATCCACGATATTAAAATAAATATATAAATGAATTTTAAAAGTTATATTGCATAAAAATATATTACCTGAATAAAAACATCTCCTCCTGAATTTAAAATATTAAGAAGTTTCTTATCTTGTGATAAATGTGCAAGGATCCTTAATTCTAATTGGCTGTAATCGGCAGACAATAGCACACATCCTAATTATTTAATAACAATAAATTAGTTATATAAAAATCAAATAATTATTTTAAAATATTTTAGGACATCAAATATGAATGCATATATATATTAATTAATATATATATATATATATATATGCATATATACATTAATAATAAATTCTAAAATATTCAGAACACTATGATTTATTCTGATGACATTCAGAATGCTACTTCTAGTATATAGAGAGATATTAGTAGATTATTTTTATATCAGATAAAATATTTTAATATTTATATTAGTAAAATACTCAAATGTTCATATTTAAATATATCTCACCTTTACTTGCAATAAATGAACTCCTGAAACTGATTAAGTTAGGTCTATTATCATCTGTTTTAAATAATTATAATATACTATATATTATGATATAAATATAAATATAAATACATTTAAATTCTTAATAAATAAATTACATATGGACAATATTAGACTATAAAAATAAAAAACCATTTTCAATATCTTCAGGAAAAGAAATATCTTTATCTCTTGGTACACATTGAATACTTGGCTCTTTTGCATTCACTCTTCCAGTCACTATACATATATTAGATGTTAATATTAAAATTAAAAAGTTAGTCTCATTTAAATATTACCTATAACAAATGTAAAACCAAAACATATATATCTAGCATTAAATATTTAATATAAGTATTTTAGCAATCAAAAAATGGCTGTCAATGTAATTTAGTGACAGCTGGTATTTTTCTAATTCCATACAACTTTATTAAAATTGTTAAATATATCAAAAGTAAACATTGATCAATACTTTATTAATATTATAATTCCATTTTTTATAAATGATTATATTATTTATTATAATATTATAACTATGAATTTAAGATAAACTTAATATCTACATTGATATTAGACAATGAAATATTTGTATTACTAAAATATAAATGTTAATTAGGAATTGTACATAATAAGTATAATACTTATTATTATTATTATTACTATAGTTATAAATAATAATATTGTATTAAAATAATAATAATGTTAAATTAATGCATATTATATTTTTATTTAATATTAGAAAAGAATATATTTTTATAAAGTTCTCCTATGTCTCTTTTTCCCTCTCCCCTCCCTCCCTCCCTCCCTCCCTCCCTCCCTCCTCTCTCTCTCTCTCTCTCTCTCTCTCTCTCTCTCTCTCTCTCTCTCTCTCTCTAATGCTATTATAAATATTTAAAACCAGTATATGTATGATATTCAGAATGTATTCTTTTCATATTCGTTCTTTTGTTATGAGTTGTGAGGTGTGCCAAAGGTCTACATGTCTGTATTAATAATTCATATGTTATTGATCAATTTTTATTATAGTAATATAATAATTTTAAATTAAATCAAATTGTTATATACCTAAAGATTATAAAAAATATCATTAAATGCATGCTATATTTTAAATTTAAACATATTCAAATTAGTAGGTATATATTTTGACCTGAGTTAATGAATGATTAAGAGATCTCCAGTTCAGTAATAAAGCGGGATATGGGTGTTGAGATCTTAGCCTTTGTAAACAGCTTTTCGCTGTCGAACGTTTTTTTTCAGTAGCAGGTAATACCAGTTTTAGTTTGTCATACAATATCTGAAAATATGCAATTGAATTAGAAAATAAGGTTCATATATTAAGATAAAATATTACGATATAAATATAATAATTAAAAGAGATAAAAGAGATAACCATAGCATTGTCTTTAAAACTTGCAAGTTTAAATTTCCTTCCTGCTAATCTATAAGATTCATTTTCAATGTTTAGCAAACTAGATTCTAATAATGCAGTTTGCTCTTGACATATAGATTCACTAAAACCTTTATTAGAAAAATATAGTATTTCATATTGTTCTAGATAAGTTTATATATGGCCATAGATATTATATAATAAGAATTTCAATAAATCATAACCTATGCCATTGAGTTCTATTTTGGCTATACAGAAAATAGATCGAATTTCAGTTTCAAAATAAATATTATACATGCCGTCTTTCTTCAGAATACCCGCTAGGGTCTTCATAGATTGTAAGGCAATCATTGATCTTATGCAACAAGTTTCTTTCGATGCGTGTTCAACTAATTAGTAATATAAATATTGTAATATGGAAACACACACCATTCGTAATACTTTTTAAATTCAACTATTAATTCAACTATTAATTCAACTATTAATTCAACTATTAATGCAAGTATTGAAAATAACTATTAAAATATTTATAAAAATAATTAGATAAGACACCTCCTTGTAGTAAATCAATATTTTCAGGAGAATACAGAGTACCTAATTGTCTTATGGTGAACATATCTTTATCTGGATCTAAAATCCACTGGGCAATACTATTTGATTTAAAACATTATATCAAATAAAATCGTAAGATAATATATTATAATATGATATAAGAAAAAACAATGTAATACAATCATAACCTTGGATCGTGCAATTTACACCGGAATATAATTCCAGAAGCTCTAGAAAGTGTTTTCAATACATGTTTTAAATTGTAAATTGTAATACTTGAATTAATATCCAGACATTTCTTCTTTAGGGCATTTATATATTTGGATTTACCTATTACATATATAAAATCTTAATTGTAAAGAATGTAGTTTAAAAAGCTGAATAATGTTTATATTAATATATATTCTAATATATAATATATATAATATGTATAATATATCGATATATAATTATATATTATACCTGCTTTCAATATATTAATATGATATATTATATTTCCCTGTAAACAAATTGCTATTCCAATAATTTTTGAATCTGAAATATATATTTCGTTAAATGATTTTTAAGAAACATTAAATTATATATAAATATATTGAACTGAACCTTCCAATTCTAAAGAGAGGGAGAATTCTTTACTATTTCCCCAGTCAGTCATAAATTTAGAATCATCGATAGCGGAATATATGTCAACTAATTGTAATATTATTAAATTATCTATTTAACTTATCTATTTAACTTATCTATTTAACTTATCTATTTAACTTATCTATTTAACTTATATATTTAACTTATCTATTTAACTTATCTATTTCACTTATTTATTTAACTTATCTATTTAACTTATCTATTTAACTTATCTATTTAACTTATTTATTTAACTTATCTATTTATATTATCTATTTAACTTATCTATTTAACTTATTTATTTAACTTATCTATTTAACTTATCTATTTAACTTATCTATTTAACTTATCTATTTAACTTATCTATTTAACTTATCTATTTAACTTATCTATTTATATTATCAATTTATATTATCTATTTAACTTATCTATTTAACTTATCTATTTAACTTATCTATTTATATTATTTATTTA
Organism: Osedax frankpressi; assembly: GCA_964035775.1. Lineage (NCBI taxonomy): Eukaryota > Metazoa > Annelida > Polychaeta > Sabellida > Siboglinidae > Osedax > Osedax frankpressi. The sequence goes on along the minus strand of OZ038314.1, from coordinate 14,584,478 downwards.
TATTATCTATTTAACTTATCTATTAAACTTATCTATTTTAATTATCTATTTATATTATCTATTTATATTATCTATTTAACTTATCTATTTAACTTATCTATTTAACTTATCTATTTTAATTATCTATTTATATTATCTATTTATATTATCTATTTGACTTATCTATTTGACTTATCTATTTAACTTATCTATTTATATTATCAATTTATATTATCTATTTAACTTATTTATTTAACTTATCTATTTAACTTATCTATTTAACTTATCTATTTATATTATCTATTTAACTTATCTATTTAACTTATCTATTTAACTTATATATTTAACTTATCTATTTAACTTATCTATTTCACTTATTTATTTAACTTATCTATTTAACTTATCTATTTAACTTATCTATTTAACTTATCTATTTAACTTATCTATTTTAATTATCTATTTATATTATCAATTTATATTATCTATTTAACTTATCTATTTAACTTATCTATTTAACTTATCTATTTATATTATTTATTTATATTATCTATTTAACTTATCTATTAAACTTATCTATTTTAATTATCTATTTATATTATCTATTTATATTATCTATTTAACTTATCTATTTAACTTATCTATTTAACTTATCTATTTAACTTATCTATTTAACTTATCTATTTTAATTATCTATTTATATTATCTATTTATATTATCTATTTAACTTATCTATTTAACTTATCTATTTAACTTATCTATTTAACTTATCTATTTTAATTATCTATTTATATTATCTATTTAGCTTATCTATTTCAAATATAAATTTAAAATATAATATTTATTAGTAAGAAATTAAACTAACTTATATTGAGGGAATTTAAATCAACATTATTTGAAACCTTCCTAATATTTGCATTTTTCGATAAGTGGTTCCTTTATGTAATATCATTTAGGAAAAGTTATATTTTAATAATAAATTGTTCAATGTATAAAGTTAATACTTGAAAGAAATGATATATACTAACATTATGATTTTTTTAGATTTCGATCTAGTTTTAGCAATTTGATTTTTGGAAGTGTAATTATCTGGAGGTTTAGCATTCAGGAATAAATTATCAATAACTATTGGATTGACGATGATTGGCTGATAATTCTTTGATGTCGTGCAGGTTTCATCTTTAGAGAAATTAGTATTTGATGTTGTATTCATTTCTAGATATGAAATCTCTTATTATTATCGAATCAACTTACATCGTAAGTAAAATATATCTAAAAGTTAATAGATTTAACCTTTCGAACAAATTGGACTGAGCACCACAGGTTCATTAATACTATTTTGACTTGAAGATTTACCTACAAAAATAAAGTAATAGATAAAACATAATTGATAATAATTTAAAATTATTTTTCAAGATAGAAATTAATTTATTATTAACTTATTGGAGTACTCGAAGACTGAGTTATAAATAAAGAAGCTTTTATAGTTTTAGATCTTGATCTTGTTATAGGTGAAAGTCTTTCCGAAGTTACTTTTATACTCTGAATGTTGTCTTTCATAATGCAATCAGATTTAATAAGTTTATTATTTAAAGATGATGTATCCAGCCAGCTGTCACTCCATGAAAAATCGTTAATATTTCTCTTTAATGATAATTTCTTATTGCTATCATTCGGAGATTTCTCCAAAAACTCCGACGAATCATCGAACAATGCACAACTTTCTATCGCAACGACCTTTGCAACTGGTATCTTAGAATTATTGGCGATTCCGTCACTGACTGTAATTACAGAATGTGTCGAAGAAATATCCATCGTTTCGCAGAGAATATTTTCCATAGTTTCGCAGAGCACATGTCGGTCAGTTTCGACATCGCGAATCCGCGGCGTGTAATCGTCTATTGCGATCGAATCGTCCGTGCGTTGTTCCCGTTTTCGTTGAAGTTCGCTCGCGATGGCTTCGCTTCGCCGCGAGCGAGTATTCGGCCGTCCGGGCGACTTGAAAAGTTGGCACCTCTCCGACGTGCGACGTCGCGAATTCGGTTTGCTTTGGCGCGGAGACGTTTGCTGTAGTTTCTTGGCGTTTCGAATCACCGATGGCGAACGAGGTCGGCGTTCCGAGTTCGACGCTTCGTGCGAAGCGTCGACGCAGACTCCTCGACCGTCGGAAGTAATGGCGGCTTCGGCGAAGTCGAGCGAAAGTTTACGCGGCGATTTACCGGCAGAAGAAATCCTGTTCCTGCGATTCAAATTTTTCGGAGATCTTTTGGGAGAGTATTTCGGTGAAGTACTTAGCCAACTCTTGGACAAAATCTAAAGCAATCGAATATGTTACTAATAAATATCCATTCGTAAATAGTTATCAAATTAAACTATAAATACTATGTTTTTAATGTATCATTTTAAAATATAATTTTGACAAACCGGCTTCACTTTCTTCGGTGTGTGCTGACCGTTCTTCTGCGGAGATAGGTTCACCTTAATGTTTAAAGCGCATTCCGAAAACGAATCCGAAAAATTCATCGCTTCCGGTACCTCATCGGGCAATTGCTTTTCGTCGCTTTTACGGTCGGCTAGTAAACCTTTCGGTGGATTAAAACTCGGAGAACACGTCTCGTCGCGTGTCTTCGTCGTAGAACCAAAAGCCATCGGTAATTCGGCCGCATCTAGAGTCATCGGCATGGAGTCGACGATTTCATCCGTAACATCGAAAATAGGCGAGCGGTCAAGTTCTTGAGTTACGGGTAGAGATCTCTCTTCCTCCGAGGAATCAAATTCAACGACCTCATTTGGACACCTTTCTAAAATCTGCGCTAATAACATACTATCCGATATAGAACTCGAAGGGGAGATTATTTTATCTACGAGCTTATGTTTATAATTTTCGGGTATTATTTCAGAAGTAAGGTCTAAATACGCCATTGACTCAGGTATCTTATTGTGGGCACATGTATTTTGAACGTCATAAGTTTCCGCGACAACATGGCGTGTTATATTGAGATCAGAATTAACTGTATCACTTCCAATGGTAAGATCTCGTATTACAAAAGTTTCGGGTACTGTCTTCTCTCGGTTTATTATTTTATCATTTGATACTACTAGTTTTGGACAATCCATTATATACGTCTCTTTTAATAAATTGTATTCAACATTTTTAACATTCGGTTTTATTAAATCCGTGGAATTATCTTTGAAACTTTTATCTCTATGCATATTATTTAGTTTTTGATCTTTTATTTTTGTAAATAAATTATCTTTTTTTGTTTGAGGAATAAAATCTTTAGTATTCATCGAATTATTTAAAATATTGCATATTTGATTATTTCTACTAGAAATATTATTTTTATTATTTCTAGACGTCAATGTGTCATTTAAATCATTTGATAAATTAGTTTTTGAATTTTTTATTTTTTTACAAAACATTTCTGGTGAAGTTAATTTTCTCTTAGATCGATTCATTTCTTTAGGATTAGACTGTTTATTTATAGGAGACTTTATGAAAGATATTTTTCTATGAGTTAATCTTTTGGGAGTGTATTTTACAAGTTTATTAACTTTAGACATATTTTGGGAAATCCTAATAAAAGATTTATTATTATTTACTGAATTTATACTTGAATTTTTATCGATGATACTTCTGATTGGAGAATCTTGTTTTAGTTCTGTAAAGATGAATTCAATAAAATAGTATTAATATTATTTAATAAATTAAATCAATGTTTAGGTTTATAACCTGCTTCAACTAAAAGTCCTCCTAATTGTTTTAAATCTTTTTTTAAGAGATTACGAGCGTCTTCTAAAATTATAGATGCAGCTTCATCAACTGTAACCTAAATATATACATTTAATATGCATACTCAGTTGAAATTAGATTAAAATAGATAATACTCAGTTGAAATATATCGGATTACAATAACAAATCACATACCTGTCCTCTTCCTTGTAGAGTATAACGAGCTTCTGAAGTAATTCTTCTTTTCATATCCCACTCAGTCTCGCCCTCTTTTTTTTTTTTACTACATTAAATTTTTTAATTTAATTTTCTATTGAATTTAATTCAATACAAATAATTGATATTGCAAATTATCAATTAATGAATTCTGATGAGTAAATAATTAAAAGCAAGCGACATCAAGAAACATAACCTCATAAACGGGGACTGCCGAATGAACAGTAATTCTATATCTTCTTTAGTTGCACTCGCTAATTCTGCGACAGTTTTGTAACCTGCAAAATAGATTTAAATATTGAGCGGAAAGTAGTTATGGTATGATTTAAATTAAAAGAAATTACAACTTATAAAATGGATAAGTTATTTTTAAATAATTAAAAATAAAATAATCATTAATATTATTCATTGTTTCTTATAATAAAAGTATGCATATTAAAACCTGCATTGTAAATAAGCCTGGAACGCTGCTGATTTAAACTTGGCACTCGTGCTAGATCCAAGAGGTCAGAGGTCACCCCAAAAATCAATCTCGATTTAAACAATTCACAAAGAAGTTTCATATTCATCCACCCGAGTTGTTCGCAAAAAATTGTAATCATACCTGAAAATATGGTAATGTTATTAATTTAATGAAGGCGTTGAAATTTTAAAAATTGATAAAGCAAACAAATTGTATTATATATAAAATAATTATGAGAAATATGAGATATTCAAAAATATTGAGATATTTACAAAAATAAAATATAATATAATGAATTGTATGGATTATATTTGTGGATGTTTGAATGAACAGTTAAATTTATTAATTGGTAACATAATATTTCACAAAGTAATCAAAACGTTTATATTCAATCCAACAAATTTTTCTAAAATGAATTTATAACCATAATATATAAAATAACCAAAAATATATCCAGGGTTGAAATTCATTTATAACTTATTAAATCAAGTAGTAAACTGGTGAAAATGACCATAATAAAATGGATGAGATGGGTTGACAACACACGACGGGTTGAGGTGGTGGGTTGATGGGTTGAGATGGGTTGAGGCGGTGCGACCTACCGCTAAACGTTGCCGCGGACTGCTGCAACGACTGCAGTTGACCTCGAGCGACCCCAAAGCGTTGAGCAATTTCACACAGCGGAAGGTTGTCGCTGATCAACTCGCGTAGTTGCAGCGCGCTGAAGAACCGTCGGTGAATGTTGAAATTATTTCCGCTGAAAATGCGGAGACGTAAAAAGGTAAGCCGATAATTTAATGCAATTTGACAGTCTGATTTTTATCAAGTTTATACGTTTACATTTATTTATTTATATTTATATACGAAATACAATTAATATTGATATGTTTCTAATATTATATTATTAGCATTATTATATATATGTACATATACATACTGATTTATGAACTTACTATGCTTTATGAGATGGCTTTTTCGCTTTAATCAAGTAACTCTCAGTGACGCCTACGGAGTCGGCGACTTCGAGGTCATCTTTGTTGAGACCATTAAATAGGTCAAGAAATATCGACCAATTAGGAGAACCCCCTTCGTAAATCGGAGTCAACTAGAAAACGGTGACAAATATTTATCAAACCACTTAATAAAACATCTAAAGTCAAGTAGCTGAAATAAGTTATTTGCGAAAAGTAAAAACAATAATTTGAATAACTAAAATGATATACGATAATAATTAGTCATTTATTTAAAACCAGATATATTATATGTAAATCAGATGAGAGAATTAATTTTGTCCGAGCTCTTCTCAGCGTCGCAAAGACTGTCAAACCTGCAAAGATTGGTGTATCTAATCTGAATGCATGAGATTTAATATCTTAAACTCTTCGATTAGCAAATCAATAGACTTTCTATGAAATCTCATGAAATCACTGTAAACCTTCATCGGGGGATAGACTGCTTGAAAGAACGGCACTACCCAATTGTGTACTTTGAAACGACTGTTCGCCTGCAATAGTTATTTTTTATTTAAACAAGGTTAGGTTCATGTGAAATGTATACGCTACTTTTTTAATAAGCTTATAAATAAAATGTTTTAAATATTTAAACTATTAATAGGTCAAAATTAATAATATAATATATATTTAGTATGTGGTATCTATAGAATGTAGTATCTAATTAATTATTAACTTTTAATATTATTAATATATATATAATTTATAAATTTTAATATGGAAACAAAATAACATAAATTAGCAGTTTAAAATATGAGTAACCTAAATCATTTACAACACTGACTACAAATTCATTTTCAACCAAGAACTCCACACACTTATCAGCAATAGATTTGCTAATATGGTTACGACTGTTTAAACTTTCAGGTTTGCTTTCATCTGTTTCAAAGGAATATGTGAATGAAAATATAAATATTAAATACTACAATTATTTACAATGATAAATAAGATATTAAATAATGATAAAGTATAATTCTTATAAAAAAAAAATTTAGTTTTCTATACAAAAATATTTTTTACTTGAAAACAAATAAACTAAATTGTCCTGGATATCAGTTTATATAAATATTGCTGAAATTAATTTAATGAAGCTTCAATAATACAAACAACCTGGAATATTTCCTATGAACTGCACGAGGAACATGTTGGAGATGTAGGCGAAGAGTTCAGACTGAGTGACCACTAAACCACTAACAACTGCCTGTAGTTGGTACAAGGGAAAATGTTTCTAAATTGTATCGATTCACTTAAATGGGGATTAGAAAAATTACGAAACATAATTCCCACAACAAATCGGAATATATAATAATTTACAAGGTAATGACGAAATAATGATGAGGCAATGACGAGGTAATGACGAGGTAATGATGAGGTAATGTCGAGGTAATGTCGAGGTATTGACGAAGGAATGTCGAGGTAATGTCAAGGTAATGTCAAGGTAATGTCAAGGTAATGACGAGGGAATGTCAAGATAATGACAAGATAATGAAGATGTAATGACGAGGTAATGTCAAGGTAATGTCGAGGTAATGTCAAGGTAATGTCAAGGTAATGACGAGGGAATGTCAAGATAATGACAAGATAATGAAGATGTAATGACGAGGTAATGTCAAGGTAATGTCGAGGTAATGTCAAGGTAATGTCAAGGTAATGACGAGGGAATGTCAAGATAATGACGAGGTAATGACGAGGTAATGTCAAGATAATGAAGAGGTAATGTCGAGGTAATGACAAGATAATGACGAAGTGATGACAAGATAATGATAAGATAATAACCTCTAAGACAGTTCGCTTTAACTGGTAGGTAGCTAGATCACCGACATCTTCACTGTTCGGTATCAGGCTACTGACGACAGGCGGTAGAGGTGACTGGTGGGGGGAGAGGGAATGATTCGGTATGATGTGAGCTGGGGAGAGAAAATGGGGTTTGGTAGGTAGGCGGGTTGAGGACTAAGGGATAGTGATTAAGGAGGGTAGTAGCGTAATACAAGTAGGAGAGGGTGAGTAGGTATATCGGGTGAGGGCTAAGGGTGATGGGTATTGAAGATGAGAGGGGAGTAGTGTGATGTAAATATGTGGGTGGGGTATGATGTAACTAGGCGGGGGGTGAGGAGGGGAGAGAAGGTAGGTGGGATGAAGTGTGAGGCAGGGGATAAAGAGGTGTGTGAGGTCATTATAAAGTCTAGGAATGCGATATTAATAACAGATTATTGAGAAGCTAATGTGAATACAATACAAACCCTTAACAGTTGTCTGACCCCATTGCGTTCACTCTCCATACACATCATGATACTTTCTCCTACGTTGCATTAGTTAATATTATGAATGAAATCAATATTAATCACTATTGCTAATTAATCATCACGTATTCACTTTACTATTTGAAAATATAATGTAAATATCATGTAAATATCATGTAAATGTCATGTAAATATCATGTAAATATCATGTAAATATCATGTAAATATCATGTAAATATCATGTAAATATCATGTAAATATCATGTAAATGTCATATAAATATAATGTAAATATCATGTAAATATCATGTAAATGTCATGTAAATATCATGTAAATATCATATAAATATCATGTAAATATCATTCACTATTACTATAATATAAAATACGTTATTTAAATTACGATTCAGAAAATATACGGTACTGTATATTAATGCTGAATTGAATTGTTTAAAACAATGGAGTATTTACCAGTAGTATCTTTTCCCTTGCGACCTGCCCTACCGGACATCTGTTTGTAGGTCAGCGCTCCCATTATTTTATTTCTAAACTTTGGGGAGCGAATAATAACCTATTGTGAGAATATTTTTGAAGTTTTAGAAAATAGTTCATTCACAATAATCTAACATTTGCAGTACTCACATATTTCTTTAACCGTATGATAATTATATTAGCAAACTATAATATACGACATCTATTTTAAATATATAAAAAGTTTATTTATTATATTCTTGTTTTGAACTAATAAAACCAAAATAGCCTGGATGGTTAATTTTTTATTTACTGAATTTCACAATAAATGTCGCAGATCAGCAATCTTTCAGAGTTATGTAAAAGTTTTATAAAATCTATTTTATTGATGTGTCTATTCCCCAAACTTTGGGGTAAACTTCCAACTATATTATAGAGGGTAAGCCAAAGTTTAATAACTATGCGTACAAATACAAACTCGTTTGGCAGGCAGATTTACGCCCGTACTCAGAGTCGAGGTGGCCATTAAAACACGGATAACTCCGCCCCTAAATGCCTCCTCGAGGATTCCTCGCTCGTCGGTGGTCAAACCTGTCCGGATTACATTGTCATTAATAAGGCTTAGGGAATAAAACAGCTCCAAAGCCAGTTAATATATGATTATGAATTACATGAATTAGTAATACACGAATTACATACAGAACAACGTCTATACCATTCTTAATATAATATTAACCGTACTATAATCAATTTAGCTGGGTCAAATAGAAATAGAATCAAAGGGTAATCGATACGGTTAAAGTAGAATCACTAGAAAAAGGGTCAGTGGAGGACCTGCATGATGGAAAGCTACATTGTATCGTATTGTGTCCTTTAGAATAGAGTCCAAGCCAGCAGGACAAGTCAATAGCTGATGACGTAGTTTCTCTATGCTGTCATTAGACGAGGTGATGTCTTTCACTGCAAGTCAAATAGTAGGAAAGTAAATTAATTATCCTAAAGAAATCAATTTATAACATTGAGATCATTATTACTTTATCACGTAAGCAGAAATAAATACATGTACGAGTGAAATAATAAAATATACATACAGAAATAGGGACATAGGGGATTCAACTGAATTGAACACAAATTATGAAAATAGTGACCAGCCAACCTAGACCAGATTTCATCAGGAAGTAGAATTCCTTGGCGACTTTGTAGGACAACTTCTCAGTTTGGTCGCGGGAATTACAGAACACCAGACACGAATTGCCCTGTTGTATTATCTCCAGGGAAAGCATGGTAATGTCCATTGCCTTGCCACCAGCTATAGGGAGGTTTTCGGGCATCCTAAAATAATTAAGGAATACTAGATATTATCAACGTGTTTATGGTATAATGTATAATATACATTGTACATATAATTCACTATCTAAACATAATAGCACCAATATCTACATCCAATTTATAGTTAATTTATATTATAATTTATTTTTATATTAACTTCGTTTATTTGCAATCATTTATTTATATTAGATTATAAGATTAATTGAAAGTTTGAATAAAAATGGAAACACAATTTATAATAATAATCAATTCATAATTTTAATTAGAGATTTGATCTTTAACATGAGAAGCATATTAAGATTTAACATATTAATATTACATACAAAAAAAATAATATTGACTTTATTAATTCATTTTAACTTGATTAACATAATTAATTTGAGTTAAATAAATTCCATAATAATCAGAATCATCTAGACAACATTAATCATTAGACAGATTTATAATAATTAATGTATGTCAAATATTTGTAAAATTGAAAAATTGCAATTTAAAAAATTATTATTATTATATATAATTTTAAACAATTAAATGATTAAATGTATGTGTTTTAACATCAATAAACAATTTTAGGAAAACAGATAAAAAAGAAAACACCTGTAATACAATCCATATAATAATATTTTATTAATAAGAAAATCAAGTTTAAAGTTTTTTTGAATTATATATATAATAAGAGAAATTAATATTAATATTTCTATATTTTATGTTATATTACAAAATTTGTATCATTCCTCTTAAATAAATACGAAACTGGTGTCATTGATAATGTTCGCAATTCCAGTAAAGGTTTGCAATAAAACAGTAGCGAGTTATGCAAATATCGCAAAGGAACAAAGTGAATCGTGAATCTAACATTCTGATGCGTTTGAAGTTCTTATTATAAATGTGTTTTCCAATCTGAATGTTTTCGGAGAGGGGCACCGGCCGGAAACTGGTCGAGAAGGTCTCGGCGTGCAACCAATGACCTAGAATGTCGAGGTTGGGCAAGGTCGCGGACAGTCCGATTATTTGCGTTTTCCTATGGCGACGGGCAACAGTTAGAGGTTACACGAGGTTAGACAAGGTTAGACGAGGTTAGACGAGGTTAGACGAGGTTAAGAGCGAGCGAGATATCGCGTAGCTTTGGATACGTGCCGAAACAAATGATATTGTGAAGTTTACATTATTTTCATATTGAGAGCATATGCAAGAGGTGAGGACATACATATTTGAACAGAGAAAATAACAATCATTAAACTACATCTAAACTACATCTAAACTTGATCTAAACTTGATCTAAACTACATCTAAACTTGATCTAGTAAAGATAACAATGCTATTGTAGCGGGTATAAACATTTTGTTGAGAGTGTTGGAAATGTAGGTGATCTTCGTCAGTAACAGTTCCAGGATGTATCCGCGACCACCATCTCCGATCATATGCAATTCATCAACAACCACAATACCTATTGTTACGATGTAGACAGTAAACATTGTATGAGGAGCAATCAACGTCGATGTACATAAATCGAATTCAATTATATTTTCAAATACTCCAGACAATGTTTATACAGTTGATTCTTACCGGTTAAGACAAGATAAATATTAAATCGCTGGTCGATTATGATAATGAATTGCGTAGACGATTACCCAGTTGATCGATATTTCCCTCCCTGATCATCCTGTTGACGAGGCTGTTTGCTTTCTCGATAGTGCAGACGGCGATATCGTGTTCACTCATCGTAGTCAGTCCTCCCATGTGACCTCCGACGATTATTCCAGTCGAAGAGAACAAATTCTTATGGAAATAATAGAAAAATTAGCAATTCGCAAATGAATACATGCATTGAGAATGTCTACCTCGAGATAAGATGTCTTTTCACTCGCCAGCGAAATAAACGGCAGGATAAAAATAGCTTTCTTGCGTCTTTCCAGCGCACATTTTAACATCAACAGTTCGGCAACTAGAGTCTTACCGGCACTTGTTGGTGCGGAGTAAATCAAATTACCGCCGTCTTTATGGATGGCAGTGAAATTAATACGTGAATATTAAAAGTAAATGTATAGATTTCGCTACAAAGATTTTCCTTACTTATATTTATATATTAAGTATTGCGAAACTTTAATAATTACTAAATCTCAAAACCTAAAATACCGGGTAGTCGTAAACAATCCCGTTGCCATGGAAATATGCATATTATACCGGCGGCAGCATACTGTGACAATACACCATGTGGAAGACTCCATTGTTTTAGTTCCAAATCATTAATATTACCAGTTGTGAGATCAGGTACAAGTAGAATCTTCTTCCTACTAGAGGAGCTTTCAACTAATGAATTATTAAGTTAAGGTCATTGAATATATGAGAGAGATATTACCTTTTGGTAATATAGAATAGAATAAATGTATAGTAAATATTGTTAAAAATCATAAAACTATATTACATAATTTAATTACAAATATTTATCATATTAATAATATATATAATTTTTTTAAAACTATATTAATAAATTATACAATAGAATAATTGTAAAAAAAAGATGTAATAAGCAATGTTGTAATAACGATAAGAAATGATGTAATAATGATAAGCAATGTGGTAATAATGATAAGAAATGATGTAATAATTAAAAGAAATGATGTAAACCACTTTCTAAAGTTTCTGCAGTTTCTTCTATGCTATCATCATCTGAAGTATTTTCATCTAAATTTGATAAATCACTATTTCTAGAGAATGCATTTTCTTCGTCTGTAGTCAGGATCAATTGAGAATCATCTGGAAAATATAATACAAATAATTATTATTTGAAATATTGTAATGTTATAAATAAAATAATTTGTCGTGTTCGATGTCTTTTGTATTATCATAAATAAATATATACGTATTTATATCATGGCATTTAATTATTAATAAATATATGCATATTATATTTAATGCGTTACATAAGTTATTTATACTTAATATATAACCAAGTAATGTTACTAGTACGTATACTAACCCATTGCATTAGATGTTCAAACATTGTATCTGTAATACTACTCGATCAAATATAATATTATTATTTGTGTATCCCTCATATGACCAATGAATATTATAACTCATATCTAGTATAATTCACTATATTAATAATATAATATGTAATTATAATAGTACTATTTTTATATAAGAATATAAACTTTATAATACTTAATAATAAAATCAATCAATATTTTGAGGATACTATTTTAATTTTTCTTAAATTAATCTAAAGTAATTTTACAAATTCAGCAAATAATATTGAGTGGATTTTAAATCATTATATTAATAATTTATTTATATTTTGTGTATAATTATTTATCGAACTTATTTAAAATGTATTTTCAAGTAATTGATATAATAAGTAAATAGATCTCAGTGTAATCTATAAAAATTGTATATAAATAAAATTTAATTTTAAAATTTTTATTTAAAGTTATAGGACATAAGTGTAATTAAAATCAAATATATATATAGTATCTATTAATTTTTAAATATATATATGTTATTTAGTAATCATATAAGTAAAGTATGTAAAATTAATTAACATTACTTCACTTATAACTAAGTGAAAATTACAAAATTAATATTTATTTAATATTCTATAACACATATTCTAACCAATCGCACCCTAGGACCAATCTTAATATTTCATAATACAAATTCATAGATATTTGTGTAATTAAACTAGAATGTGTGATTTTCAACTCATTTAGCAGGTATTTAACTTATATATTTATTGTATATGTATCTAATTATATTTATACTAGCATAGTTTGATTTATTTAGTTTTTACGATAATATTAGTATACGAATACACGAAGACACTATTAAATGATATATTAATTAAGAATATTATTCTAGGTTGGATTTTCGAATAATTTCTATTCCAAGAAACTGTCAAATGGATTTATAAAACACAATTTCGATTATCTTTAAAGGTTTATCTTAAAGGTAATTCATTTGTTCATGCATAATTATTATCAATTTGTAGATATTAAGATAACAAGTATTTCAATACTAAATATATATATATTATGTATATATAACATATTACATATATTATATTACATATACAATATAATTATTATTATTATGATTACCTTCTCGGTATTTTCTTATGTGATATTACTTTATTCAGTAAATATTATTTACAAATATAATATCTACGATTTATATTAATATAAATTAGTATAAAATGAATTATTTGTATACTATTATAGTAACTGGAATAACTATATTATACTATAATATATATATATATATATATATATATATATATATATATATATACATACTATAATGTAACTTACATAATGCAATTACAAATTAGTAAGATGAGATAATGATAACATAAGAATATGAGATAATGATGATCTATATATGTTGTATCTATAAATATTATATATATATATGAGTGTATGTATGTGTGTGTGTGTGTGTGTGTGTGTGTGTGTGTGTGTGTGTGGGTGTGGGTGTGGGTGTGTGTGTATGTGTATGTGTATACTTAAGAAATGAATATATAATTATTTTTACTATTGTTTGATGAATTTAAAATTATTATCTGAAATAATAATTAGATAAATATATATAAATATTTATTTTACACTATGTATATAAGGTATTTGTATATTTACTAATAATTAACATAGGGTATACATAATTCAATTTAATTATACATATATTTGTTCGCAATAAAGAAATATATTTTTTACCCATAATGCAGTATCCACTTCTATCTAACTGACGTTAGAGAGATGTCGAGGTGACTTATCACTGCTGTGGAATGTAAACCGTTAACTGTCAAACATAGCTGGTGTGTATCTAAACGATTTCTCAACCCGTATCCGTTAATTAATCCTTTTTACGCGTGCTATCTAGTGCTAGCCGATATACAGTATATACTAAATTATAGTATATATTCCGTATTACAGTATATAGTTGGTGTATACTATATATATAATTATACTATATACGGCATACGTTGCATATATGTAGTACACGCATCGACGTATTTTAATACACCAGCGTTCTAGCCGAGAGCAGATTCATTATTCTATTGTATAAATGTCTCTTGTCACATCTATTTCATTATTACTGTTTGCGAGATATAGAAGTCACTAGAAGTAGTTTCATCTAGCAATGGCGTTGATACGAGTTGAGCTTATGTATTTTTGCAATTTATTAAATTTAATAAGTTTCACGAATCACATGTATATATAGATATGAGTAGATGAAATTATCTAATAAGTAAGTCAGCACGCCTGACATATGTAGGGTTAAAGTGAGGTGGTGGTTAATGGAGGGTTAGTTATGTGATGATTGAATAAGGTGACGGTATAGTTAGGTGTAAAGTGGTCAAGATAGCCATAGTATGATAAAGGGCGTATTAAGAAAGATTCAAGTACGTGTGCGGGAGTGGGAGAGAATTAATGAGGCATGAAGATAATAGCCTCGAGGAGTAGGACGTGTAAATGGAAAAGGGGCAAAGGCAGAAGGGTACGAAGGAAAAATAGCGCTGAGAAGTGGGTTGGACATATGTAGAAGTAAGATGGGCTGAAGGAAAAGTAGGAGGGGCTTTAATAGATTGAGTAGTAGACATTATAACTTAATACCGCTATACGTTTTGTGGAATGAGGAGATATAAACAAATTACATATAGATGTATATCAATGCGTACGTACTATTTGAATACCGTGGTATTATATGTATAATGTATATAATATGCATGAAGCATCGTGTGTGTGTATTATTGTTAAATCATATATAGATTAAATGTCTTAGTCGGTTTGTTGTTTAGTCAATCAGAATAAGTCTCCACATTATAGAACACACATTCGCATGGTAAATCCAAAATCTATATATAGAATCTACACGTTTTAGATCAAATTTTCATTTATTAATATAAGTACTTACTTTTAAGATTATGGTTAAACACATTATAGATTTGATACCAAGTTTACTTAGTAACTAAATCCAGGTGGTTACGGTGTATCTAGGCATTACCTACATAAAATAATACGGTATGTTAACCTATATAGAATATATGGATTTGTTATTATTTCAGACTATTCCCAGTATCGTTATATCGTTATACCTTTCTAAATTCATTCCTGTCAAATTCTTCCGTAAACTGGCTGCGATAAAGTGGGCGTGTTGAGCACGCCCACTTTGTTTGCCCTTACACGCCCCCTTTGTATGTACATATATCTATGTAGTGCATATGGATAGTCTTCACCAACTATACAGCGTACGCCGTACGGCCTACATTGTATACAGTGTATACTGTGTAGTATACTGTGTCGTCAGAGTTGTGGAAAAGGGGCGTATCTATTGTTATGTTTTAATAGGATAAATTACGTAATGCATTGTTCCGGTATATTTCGTGCGTTAATGGCAGAATACGGTATACGAGACCGTATATCCATCTCATACACTTCCATACACCCCTAGGCACTTCCAGGCTCGAAGTACCTCAAACCCTTAAAATTGTTTAGTCATTTCCTATCGACTTCGCTCTGCCTACGCAATTACTATTACGCCATTACCATGGCAACAACAATTATATCACGCCTATCTTCCGCATTCTCAACACACTCCTTCACACGGACATACACTGTATAATGTGTAGGAGAGTGTGTAGGAGGATGTGTAGGAGCGTGTGTATGAGGGTGTGTAGGAAAGTGTGTAGGGGAGTATGTAGGAGATTGTGAAGGAGAATGTGTAGGAGAGTGTGTATGAGAGTGTGTAGGGGAGTGTGTGTAGGAGGGTGTGTAGGAGAGGGTGTAGGAGAGGGTGTGTAGGAGTATGTATAGTTATGTCATACAGTATATGACGTAATTGGAACTTCCTGAGTACACGCCTGTTTACATACCCTAATATGCACACACACTCTCCTACACACTCTCCTACACACTCTCCTAAACACTCTCCTAAACACTCTCCTACACACCCTCATACACACTCTCCTAAACACTCTCCTACACACCCTCATACACACCCTCCTACACTCTCCTACACACTCTCCTACACACTCTCCTACACACCCTCCTACACACTCTCCTACACACTCTCCTACACACTCTCCTACACACTCTCCTACACACCCTCCTACACACCCTTCTACACACCCTCCTACACACCCTCCTACACACCCTCCTACACACCCTCCTACACACCCTCATACACACTCTCCTACACCCCCTCCTACACACCCTCCTACACACCCTCCTACACACCCTCCTACACACCCTCCTACACACCCTCCTACACACCCTCCTACACACTCTCCTACACACCCTCCTACACACCCTCCTACACACTCTCCTACACACCCTCCTAAACACTCTCCTACACACCCCCCTACACACTCCTACACACCCTCATACACACTCTCCTACACACTCTCATACACACTCTCCTCACACTATCCTACACACCCTCCTACACACCCTCCTACACACCCTCCTACACACTCTCCTACACACTCTCCTACACACCCTCCTACACACCCTCCTACACACCCTCCTACACACCCTCCTACACACCCTCCTACACACCCTCCTACACACTCTCCTACACACCCTCCTAAACACTCTCCTACACACCCCCCTACACACTCCTACACACCCTCATACACACTCTCCTACACACTCTCATACACACTCTCCTCACACTATCCTACACACCCTCCTACACACCCTCCTACACACCCTCCTACACACTCTCCTACACACTCTCCTACACACCCTCCTACACACCCTCCTACACACCCTCCTACACACATCCACATTTAGTACATTTACTACAATTATTGCTAAAGATTCCAGTACACATGCGATTAAATTGTTTAAATTTCTGTTTAGTCTCGTTTATTTTATTGATGTAAGACCACACATTGATTGACCACTACGGTCACGTTGTTATCGATTGTTATTATTAATTGCGTGGTTTAGTATGTAGGATCGATACGTATTTCACACCTTTGAATAAACTACTCAGACAATAGCAATATTAAATGGTTTGTATTCTATTGGATCAGGTATATATATATTTATATTTGCCAAACCCCACTTCCGGTATTATTGGATGTTTTCACATGCAAGTAAAATTTAAAAATACATGGATTTTTATCTAAAAGTAAACATCCAATTCCTTTAATTCTTTTAACTTTTAAGCTAAACCCAGACGTATTACCAAAACAACTAATTATTGAAATATTAATATATATATACATCTCTAAACTTAATTTTGAGATGGTTCTTATAAATATAAATAATTATATTTGCATCACTAATTTCTATGTTCTATAGAACAAATAAATAGATCTATAGATATATTTATTTATTATGAACAAAATTACTAATGTATTATTAGCTATCATGAATGATTATTTTTTTTATTATCATGATAATAACGTAAACAGTTTATTGTTTTACATATTATATAATGTTTTTATTATAATTTATATTATTTATAACTTCGATGATTGAGTTTTATTTGAGGAGAGGAGCACAATATCTCTTTTATACATCGTACATTATATTTCGCTTGTCACACACATTGACCTATACAATGTATTGATCTATATGTGTGTATATATATATATATATATATATATGTGTATATATATATATATATATATATATATATATATATAGATAAGGCTATAGCTGCTGACCATTCTAATAGTTGACCATGGCGAATGAATTAGTAAATCATACGCTCCAATGAATATTAAACATCTATATTGTAAATCAAGATGTTTAACTATATTCATTGGGTAAATTATGTAAATTATATTATGGTTGTCTATATTCTAAAAATTCCGATACAATTTGACATTATCCATAGACTATTACATAGAAATTATAAATATATATTTATATGTGTATATAAATATATATTTATATGTGTATATAAATATATATTTATATGTGTATATAAATATATAGTGATAGTAAAATATATTACTTTTTAGAAGTAGACTGCCATATAGTATATTATCTATAGACTAGTTTATATTTATATAGATAATTGTATATTTATTTTAAATAAATTTAGTTATATAAATACTAATTTATTTCAATTTTATTTATCTATTTATTATAAGTTATTGGTGTCACGTTCATTTCAGTGATAACAATTATTAATATATTATTAAATTATTGATACAAATTATTGATATATACCCCACAATGTGGGGGTTCAAAGTGTCGGGTCCAAACCCTCTCCCTCTCCATCTCCATCTTCACATCACTTCAACACGAACTCTCATTATATTTTTTTATTATTGTAATATTTGTATACTATATGTATACTAATATGTATACTATATGTATGTATACTAATATTTGTATAGTATGATATTAGTCATTATTGAAATATGCATAATTACTAATTATTAACTACAAATAGGCCAGTATTGACATTAATAATTATAAAAAATAACTAGGCGACCATATTTATGAGCTGTAATCCAAAGCAATAATTACCATTTATTAACAATAAAATGTCTATATTTAATAAGATGAACTCTAGAGATATCGATATAGAATTATAATTGCTAGTTATATATATTAAATGTGT
>OZ038314.1:14536737-14565256 GCA_964035775.1 Osedax frankpressi | reverse complement strand
TGAAAGATTAATAGTTGTTATAAACACACTATGAACAGAGAGGCAATCGATTACGTCACAATAACTCCTGTATTTCTGCACTAATCCCCTCATCGCTAATTTATTTTCTGACCAGTGATTAGTTTGTCTGACAGTTGGCGTACCGATTGATATTACCACCAAATGCCTGGTATAGTGAACAAATACCGTATATAGTAAACTATAAGATGCTACCAGCCCCAACACCAGTTTGCATTACGTAAACCTTGGGTGAGAGCACCAAGAAACTATATGATGTAATTATTATGCAATCTTATAGCATTATTTTAAATACAACATAAACATAATATATTTGAAATGCAAATCAAATATATTTTAACAGAATGACCTGGATAGGTTCCCTGGATATATGTATTACGTGTAACTGCCATACTACCGACTATATCGCTGCGACCGTCCCATGGGTAGCGGATGACTATATAACATTGTATAGAGTAGACGGGGCAGCGATACAATGGTTATTGTGTAGGGCATACATTGTAGGCCCTACGGTGTAGGGTGGCAATGACTCAAGGCATATCTAATGGTAGCTAATTGGGTTACGGCAATGCCTTGTTGCATAACCCTTTGTTCCTCGCAGCCCGCAGATTGTCGTATGAGCCAATAACTACGTAAATCTAGTTATATTTGGATTATCCTCGCTAACGGATTATCTAATTGTCTTTTACTTAAATTGTAAATGTACGGCTATTTATTAATAATGTTATATTGCACGTGGGTAATACATTTCCTTGTATTATAAATGTATTTGTATAAATAAATGTATTTGTATAAATAAATGTATTTGTATAAATAAATGTATTTGTATAAATAAATGTATTTGTATAAATAAATGTATTTGTACAAATAAATGTATTTGTATAAATAAATGTATTTGTATAAATAAATGTATTTGTATAAATAAATGTATTTGTATAAATAAATGTATTTGTATAAATAAATGTATTTGTATAAATAAATGTATTTGTATAAATAAATGTATTTGTATAAATAAAAGTATTTGTATATTTTACAAATAAAATATTTTCATATATTTACAAAATTGATATTCTGCTGATTTCATGTTATTTTCCAATTCTATGAAAGACTGTAGATCAAAGGGGATATGTTTTATTGTATAGAGATAGTCATACATGCATGTAACTATATGATTTTAATATAATATAGATTGATACAATGATAAGAGAAGTATACTTTATACTGTGTGCTACATATTAGGATATGCATTGTACAGTATTTTTATTGTTGAAAAATCAATAAATATACATTGTATATTACACAATGCACATTGAGTTATAGATTTATTCTATAAAAAATACTTGACCTATTTTTCAATAAATTGCATTGTATTTGCAAAGTATATATTTTAAAGACATTTTAAATCCATATTCATATACTATCATATAATGGATATTCTAGTTTTAATCATTTGTATGGAACTTATGTAATTAAATATATAACTGCAAATATTACCATGGTGAATATAGTGACAAAGATCAAGAGAGAATATATTAAGATTTAGTCAGACAATCAGAAAATGTGTAATTAATTAATCCTCTCTGTGCACCTACTAATCTATTATAATCTATTATAATCTATTATAATGTATTATAATGTATTATAATCTATTTTAATCTATTTTAATCTATTTTAATCTATTTTAATCTGTTATAATCTATTTTAATGTATTATAGTCTATTATAATCTATTTTAATCTATTATAATCTATTATAATCTAATATAAGCTATTATAATCTATTATAATGTATTATAATGTATTATAATCTATTTTAATCTATTTTAATCTATTTTAATATATTTTAATCTGTTATAATCTATTTTAATCTATTATAATCTATTCTAATCTATTATAAGCTATTATAATCTAATATAAGCTATTATAATCTATTATAATCTATTTTAATCTATTATAATCTATTATAATCTATTATAATCTATTATAATCTATTATGATCTATTTTAATCTACTATATTCTATTATAATGTATTATAATCTATTATAATGTATTATATTCGATTATAATGTATTATAATCTATTATAATCTATTAATATCTAATATAATCTATTATAATCTATTATAATCTATTATATTCTATTATAATCTACTATAATCTACTATAATGTATTATAATGTATTATATTCTATTATAATGTATTATAATCTATTATAATCTATTATAATCTATTATAATCTATTATAATCTATTATAATCTATTATAATCTATTATAATCTATTATAATCTATTATAATCTATTATAATCTATTATAATCTATTATAATCTATTATAATCTATTATAATCTATTATAATCTATTATAATCTATTATAATCTATTATAATCTATTATAATCTATTATAATCTATTATAATCTATTATAATCTATTATAATCTATTATAATCTATTATAATCTATTATAATCTATTATATTCTATTATAATCTACTATAATGTATTATAATGTATTATATTCTATTATAATGTATTATAATCTATTATAATCTATTATAATCTATTATAATCTATTTTAATCTATTTTAATCTATTATAATCTATTATAATCTATTATAATCTATTATAATATATATAATCTATTATAATGTATTATAATCTATTATAATCTATTATAATCTATTATAATGTATTATAATCTATTATAATCTATTATAATCTATTATAATCTATTATAATCTATTATAATCTATTATAATCTATTATAATCTATTATAATCTATTATAATCTATTATAATCTATTATAATCTATTATAATCTATTTTAATCTATTATAATCTATTATAATATATTATAATCTATTATAATCTATTATAATCTATTATAATCTATTATAATCTATTATAATCTATTTTAATCTATTTTAATCTATTATAATCTATTATTATATATTATAATCTATTATAATGTATTATAATCTAATATAATCCATTGGACAGCATTGAACTGTATTGAGAAAGTTAATCCATATTATATGTTAAAAACTGTAAATTCCTTGTACATTCTATAATTATTAATATTAATATTAAACCATTGAAGATGATATTTTAGTATTTCCATTGATGTTTATTCTTTTTTTTTCTCTGAATCAAACACTTTTTCAGTAGTCTATACTATAACCTATACTTTAGTCTATAATTTATTCTATGCTTTAGTCTATACTATAACCTATACTTTAGTCTATAATTTAGTCTAAACTGTAGTCTATACTTTAGTCTATACTTTAATCTATACTTTAGTCTATAATTTAGTATATACTTTAGTCTATACTTTAGTCTAAACTTTAGTCTATACTTTAGTCTATACTTTAATCTATACTTTAGTCTATAATTTAGTATATACTTTAGTCTACACTTTAGTCTATACTTTAGTCTATACTTTAATCTTTACTATAGTCTATACTTTAATCTATACTTTAGTCTATACTTTAATATATTCTATAGTCTATACTTTAATCTATACTATAGTCTATACTATAGTCTATAATTTTTCTAACTTATATACTAACTTATAATACTAACTTATACTAATACTACTTATAATACTAACTTATACTAATACTAACTTATAATACTATTAATTATTATTATAATAGTGAGGCAATCTAATATCTCACTTTAATGATGTGAGTTTGTCCTTTGTCACTTTATTTCTTATGGTATGGAGGTGATATGAAGTTATGAAGTTATTTCTTATAACATTGATGTATTTATAATTATGTATTTCCTTTCCTAATGACATAGTATTAACAAAGGTAGCTTTGTAAATTATGTGAGCTATAATCATCTAATGATCATATCAGTTTTGTATCTAATTGTTTAGCATTAACATTATTAATAAATATGTAGTATATATTATAATATGGTATAATGTAATACAATAGCTTTTTATACAGATAATGAATCCAGTTCTACTAGAATATCACTTGAGTTACCTTATCAATTATGAATATATACAATGTACTTAAGGAGTAACTACTAAATGAATCTGCAATCACAACTATGATTATGAATATTTAAATATTTAATATCAATTGTTTATTGATATTAATATTAATATTAAATATATTTAATTATCTTAGTTTACATGCCAAGATATGTATAGAATAATATTGATATGTAATTAATTGAATATAGATTATAATTAATTTATTGATGTTACTATAGTCAAGAGATAGGTCAACTCTATCCTCAGTAAAATAACTAAATTGATGTGTAACTGAATGGAAAAGTATTGTATAAGATTTATATTATGGATTATAATCTCATATAGATTCATATTCAATAATACACTATATTTTAGCATTTGCTGTTGATTTTGCATATATTTACATTATATTATGGATCCAGTATTCTTGGTGGATTTATTAGGATAAATATATTAGTAAATTAAATTTAAACTTTCATACAATATACAATATATATGTTGTCTTGTAATACTTGCTTATGCCAGGTTTATACTACTTTTGTAGAATTATTAATACTTATCATTCATTATGAATATATATATAGAGAGGGAGAAATATATATTAAGAGATATATTGGGAGAGATCAAACTACTATTTACCTTCTATGATACATGGAGTCAATTCCAGAACAAATAAAATTAGGTTTGATTATGTATACATTGAGTTTGTGGATTGAAACTGAATAAGAAATGTGAAGATTAAAGTAATCTATATTATGTACATAAGTCATTAAAAACATCTGTAACAACTTACCACTAATTCGTTGCTAATAATAATACTCGAAAGTCTATTTTTAGATCACTATGTAATTCTATGCACGTCCTAGAACAACAAATTCTAGTCATTTATTATTTATATAAGGAATGTTTTTATCATTATACTACTACTACTACTACTACTACTACTACTACTACTACTACTACTACTACTGCTACTACTACTACTACTACTGCTACTACTACTGCTACTGCTACTGCTACTGCTACTGCTACTGCTACTGCTACTACTGCTACTGCTACTGCTACTGCTACTGCTACTGCTACTGCTGCTACTGCTACTGCTACTGCTACTGCTACTGCTACTGCTACTGCTACTGCTACTGCTACTGCTACTGCTACTGCTACTGCTACTGCTACTGCTACTGCTACTGCTACTGCTACTGCTACTGCTACTGCTACTGCTACTGCTACTGCTACTGCTACTGCTACTGCTACTGCTACTGCTACTGCTACTGCTACTGCTACTGCTACTGCTACTGCTACTGCTACTGCTACTGCTGCTGCTGCTGCTGCTGCTGCTGCTGCTGCTGCTGCTGCTGCTGCTGCTGCTGCTGCCGCTGCCGCTGCCGCTGCCACTACCACTACCACTACCACTGCCACTGCCACTGCTACTGCTACTGCTACTGCTACTGCTACTGCTACTGCTACTACTACTACTACTACTACTACTACTACTACTACTACTACTACTATTACTACTACTATTACTACTACTACTACTACTGCTACTGCTACTACTACTACAACCAACACTACCTCCTCAATCACCACCCACACAACTACGATATAGATATAACCTTGATATGTTCACACTTCCCATGATTAATTTCACTTTACTTATTATAAATTTGAGAGAATTCTATGTTTTGCAATGCTTGGAGTAATTCTGTAACTTAATAACAAATTGCATCAGTTACCCATTACTTATTTGTATGTTTTGAGTACTAACAAGTAGCTAGTATTTATTATTAATAAAGTGGCTTTAATCACTATTCAGATCATCATTATTAAAACACAATGTTTATTTAGATGTATATTTATAATATAAGATTAGTGAGATTTCATTTTTTTGCATACATAATCTTAAATATCACACAGTGTTTACTAACAATGTACTTAGTGTATAAATGTATGGACATGGGCTTTAACTTTAATAGTTGATAATCACACACATAAAATTCAAATTTCTATCATTTATATCATAATATTTTATTTTATAAAGATTAACTTTAAATTTCAAATGTGCATTATTTATATATATAATTAAATGTAAAACCTAAATATTAAATATCCATTAACTGTTATTACAAAGATTCAAGAATACAAACGTAAATGGAAATATACAAATATATTTACATTAGAAATAGTTGCACAGAATAATATTTCTTAGTTTCAGATTTCACAAAGTAAATAGTCCATTTTTTTCTTATTTTTTTAAATCAATAACTTTCTACAAATAATTATTCCATTACAGAATTTATTTCATTTATTCAACTTGAGTTAAGAGCAAGACTTCTTAATTTGTAATTAAATCATTAATAATTGCCTCCAACTTCCAGATAAACTTAATTATTAGAATGTGTTTCTTAAAATTTCCACTTCAAATATATATTTATATATTCAGCTGGGAGAACAACTCACAGTAAATAGATTGTAATGATAATAGAATCCCATTAGGAATAAATAATCTTAATGTAAACATGCCTATCATCTCTACTGACCATCGAATGGTCACTCGTTGAACTCTCAATACATTTACTACTCCTCATCTCAACCTATTGTTAAGACTTACAGACTATACTGGCACATTAATACACTTTGATATTGTATATATTTTCTACTATGTTTAATAAAGATTATTTATCTATACTAATTGTATCTATACTAATTGTATCTATACTAATTGTATCTATACTAAGTGTATCTATACTAAGTGTATCTATACTAATTGTATCTATACTAAGTGTATCTATACTAAGTGTATCTATACTAAGTATATCTATACTAAGTGTATCTATACTAAGTGTATCTATACTAATTGTATCTATACTAATTGTATCTATACTAAGTGTATCTATACTAAGTGTATCTATACTAAGTGTATCTATACTAAGTGTATCTATACTAAGTGTATCTATACTAAGTGTATCTATACTAAGTGTATCTATACTAAGTGTATATATACTAAGTGTATCTATACTAAGTGTATCTATACTAAGTGTATCTATACTAAGTGTATCTATACTAAGTGTATCTATACTAAGTGTATCTATACTAAGTGTATCTATACTAAGTGTATCTATACTAAGTGTATCTATACTAAGTGTATCTATACTAAGTGTATCTATACTAAGTGTATCTATACTAAGTGTATCTATACTAAGTGTATCTATACTAAGTGTATCTATACTAAGTGTATCTATACTAAGTGTATCTATACTAAGTGTATCTATACTAAGTGTATCTATACTAAGTGTATCTATACTAAGTGTATCTATACTAAGTGTATCTATACTAAGTGTATCTATACTAAGTGTATCTATACTAAGTGTATCTATACTAAGTGTATCTATACTAAGTGTATCTATACTAAGTGTATCTATACTAAGTGTATCTATACTAAGTGTATCTATACTAAGTGTATCTATACTAAGTGTATCTATACTAAGTGTATCTATACTAAGTGTATCTATACTAAGTGTATCTATACTAAGTGTATCTATACTAAGTATATCTATACTAAGTGTATCTATACTAAGTGTATCTATACTAAGTGTATCTATACTAAGTGTATCTATACTAAGTGTATCTATACTAAGTGTATCTATACTAAGTGTATCTATACTAAGTGTATCTATACTAATTGTATCTATACTAAGTGTATCTATACTAAGTGTATCTATACTAAGTGTATCTATACTAAGTGTATCTATACTAAGTGTATCTATACTAAGTGTATCTATACTAAGTGTATCTATACTAAGTGTATCTATACTAAGTGTATCTATACTAAGTGTATCTATACTAAGTGTATCTATACTAAGTGTATCTATACTAAGTGTATCTATACTAAGTATATCTATACTAAGTGTATCTATACTAATTATATCTATACTAAGTGTATCTATACTAAGTGTATCTATACTAAGTGTATCTATACTAAGTGTATCTATACTAAGTGTATCTATACTAAGTGTATCTATACTAAGTGTATCTATACTAAGTGTATCTATACTAAGTGTATCTATACTAAGTGTATCTATACTAAGTGTATCTATACTAAGTGTATCTATACTAAGTGTATCTATACTAAGTGTATCTATACTAAGTGTATCTATACTAAGTGTATCTATACTAAGTGTATCTATACTAAGTGTATCTATACTAAGTGTATCTATACTAAGTGTATCTATACTAAGTGTATCTATACTAAGTGTATCTATACTAAGTGTATCTATACTAAGTGTATCTATACTAAGTGTATCTATACTAAGTGTATCTATACTAAGTGTATCTATACTAAGTGTATCTATACTAAGTGTATCTATACTAAGTGTATCTATACTAAGTGTATCTATACTAAGTGTATCTATACTAAGTGTATCTATACTAAGTGTATCTATACTAAGTGTATCTATACTAAGTGTATCTATACTAAGTGTATCTATACTAAGTGTATCTATACTAAGTGTATCTATACTAAGTATATATATACTAAGTATATCTATACTAAGTGTATCTATACTAAGTATATATATACTAAGTATATCTATACTAAGTATATCTATACTAAGTATATCTATACTAAGTATATCTATACTAAGTATATCTATACTAAGTATATCTATACTAAGTGTATCTTTACTATAGTAAATGGATTTCATTTATATTAGTATAATATAAATTGGTGATTAATGGCATAGGAATTTTGAAATGTAAAAGGAAATAATCCTTTGTATCAATTCTTTAGGAATTATCAACTTTCTGATATCGATCTTTAATATCAAAGCAATTACATTATTGTCTTCTTTATTCTAATATCCTGTCTATTAGTGAGTAATGTTAATTTGCAATGTACAGTTTAGATAAGCAGCCTTTTCTAAACGTCTAAATGAAACTATAATGTTAACTGTCCTAATCATCATTGTCTAACTTTGTTTTCACGACTATTACCTTATAAGGTAATAATAATTCATATTTTAGAAGGTTGTATGTCATATATACAATGTTTTATAAATATTATTCTATGTGTATTATAGTTGACACGTTTGACTTACTTATTATTTTCACTTTAGTTGAAAAGACAGATGTTACATAATATTAATTGCCTGTGATTTAAGTAAATCCATCATTCGAGGAGAAGGAAGTTACTTGTAACATGATATTCTTTTTACATGGTATATAATAAGTGACATGTAAATAATGTTTATAGTTTGGTGTAAGATATGTGTAGTTTAGTGTGCTAGTTGTGGAGTGTTATGGCGATAATGCGGTATAGGTTGTAGTTAGGTGTAGGGTGGTGTAGTGTATGTAGTGTGTGGTGGTGGTGGTGTGGTGTGGTGTGGTCAAATATGTGGGTGGTGTAGTGCATTGTATTGTGGTATGGGGTGGTGTAGTATAGCGTAGATGTGGTGTGTAGACGTGTAGGATGGTGTGGTGTAGTTTGAGGTGTGGTAGTGTAGTGTAGTTAGCCGTACTGCAGGTATGTGGTAGTGTAGAGACGTATGTTATGAGATATTATAATTAATTCTCAAGTATGGGTGATTTATGTGTGATAATATCAAGTAGATATTATTTATTCGATATTTAAATATCTATTATGTGCATCTAGCATTGTTAGATTGTATATAATAAGGTCAGTTACTTTGCTATGAAAAACTGTTACAATAAATCTCTTATCGAAATTTCAAAAACAAAATTTTAGATAATTAATTAAATATTCATGGGATAATAAATTGCTGGGTAATAATATATGATACTAAGGTATTATGATTATTAATATTTATGTAATGACAAAGATAAAAAGATTCATAATATTATTATACAATTATTATACAAACGAATACATTGAATACATTGAAATATTTTCTCTAATATTGTAATTCAAATATTTAATTTTCTCTATTCTGTTTCTTATACTTGTATTCTTAGAATATTATACTCTACTACTTCTAAATACTCCTTCGTACTCTTGTAGATAAGCTACTTTCGATCCGTAATCATGATTCTGGAAGAAAGTCCGATTGCCGGACAATCTTCCATTATCGTGCGGACCTCAAAGAATTCGAGACGCCGATTGCTAGAGACAGTGAAATCGTCGACGACAACAGCAAGTTCGGACCTCTCGAAACAATACTCTCAACAGGTGGCAACGCTTTCTTCTTCAACCTCAACCATCGACGAAGAAGACTGTCCCATGGATGACCTCGACTTGTTGGACGAGGACATTTTGGTGGAGAGGAACAGGGGTTAGCGTCGAAACCGGTAGGTTTTTAGATAGGGCTGTTATCGTTTAGCGGGTGTAGTGATAGCTATATAGATTGATGTTTGTTCAACTATAGAGATAGGTTAGAAGATATATGTAGAATAATTCTAAATGCTAATTAGATATATATATATGTATATATTTATATATATATATATATATATATCAGACAATAGTAAAACAAAAATATATATTCAATGGTACAGATTTGGTTTCCAGGGATATGTGAAATATTATCTTCAAAATCAAATGCGTTTACTAATCAATGGATTGTAAATCATAATTTATATCTTTAAATAGTTTTATGTTGAGTTTTTAATAAATGAAAATTTGCGATTTCGTATTAAAAATACTTTTGTGAACCCACGAATTAAATTATCTATTTTTAATAATCTTCAATGGCAATCTTGCTAACAAATCATTTCCAATGTCATTAGATTCTGCTTCTCCTCCTAAAAGACCTCGCATGGAACAATATGAATTGAATTCATTTATAACACCAAATACTACACCAAGTTTAATGTCCGGAACTCCTTTCATACTCGGTAAATGTCATCATCAATTATTAATTAATAAAACTGATTTTTCAACTTTACTTTGGATCTAATTATTAGCAAATAATTCACTTATTTTATATTGAAATGAAGTTTTATATTTCTCCCAATCCCTCACTCTCTCATTTATATTCCCTATTACTACGTTCTCTTACCTTCCTTTTACACTTACTTCTTGTTCCCCACCACTAATTTGTCCATCTCCCTCTCGCTTTCCACATACCTGTCTATCTCTATTTTTTAACTTCTCGATATAACTATAATTCTTTCTAACACTTTCACTCTCAGGTTCAGATTGGGTGAAGAGGATGACCCTTTCTGCTTCGAGCTCGACATCTTTATCCCAGCTGAAGACCAAGATAAAGAATAAATCTTCAACTGAACTTTGGCCTGAAATTAAATCATCTTATCATTTCTTAGTGGAGAATGCAATGCTTGGCGAAGTTAGTAACAATGCTATTGTCTTTTGTAACTTAGTGCTAAACATTTTTAGAGAACTATTATAATTAGAAATAAATGTATTATGATTTATCTTTTCATTATTATATTTTCATTGTCCACGATTTAGCAATTTACATTTATTGTTATCATAAAAACATGTATTCAAATAATTTCATATAAATTTATATATTTATATTTATAGAGTGTATTCATTTAGTTATATAAAACAGTATTTTTTTACCTTTGAACCTTAGATAAGATTGTTATATTTTAGTATTATAATATAAATATTTATAAACAAAATGAATTCACAAAATATTGATAAGAAAGTAATCCTAAGTTGCAGATATACGTAAATAATTTCTATATCAATCTGTCTAATTAACCATTATTTCAAAATATTTATAGTTAACAATTGTTTAGTTAAATATCATTATTATGTTTATATTTAACAATTATTTAAAAATGTATAATTATTAAATGTATAGTTAAAAATTGTTTGAATAAATACTATTATTATATTATATTTATAGTTAACAATTTTTTAAATAACAATTACATTTAAATATGTTTATGGTTAACAATCAATTATTATTAATAAATACATAATTTATAAATAAATGTATTATAAATGTTCATATTTTATTATTAAAATGATGTATTATTTATAAAAAAAATTAATATATCTTAAGAAAAAATATTTTTAATACAAAATCTATAAATAATTCATTAATATATTCTTTAATTTTATTTTGTAACCTATTAATTTTCAAATGACCTTTATTAAAACACTTCATAGATATCATTTAGTGATATTGGTACAAAATATAATATTAATAATATCTAAAGTAATTTTACATCTATCAAAATAACATTAAATGTACATAACAAATAATTATGAACTTAAAATATGATATAGTTTAGATGTAATTTTATCTTTAATTCCACGAGACATTCAAATAAAGCAAAATGTTAAATTAAAATTACAATAGAAAGAAGATTTAATCTCTAATGGTAAAGTTCTCTAAAAATATGATTTTATTTTTTTCATTATTCCATTTGCTTTGTTCTTTTAAAAAAATATATTTACTTTGAATATTTATAAAATTTAAATTTACTCTTTCTTTTACAATTAATTATCAGTTTAATTTCACATTTGATTTATTCTATATAAATCATTTAATTAAAAATATTCGAACCAACTTTATCCCTCCGTATATAATCAACATTTATTTAACAAATATATCGTCTCTGATTTTATTATAAAATTTATATAGAAAACCAAATAATATAATTGGATTTAGGTTTGATTTTTAGATAATAGGTATCTTTTTTACATCCATTTTGATAATTAATATGTTTTGGTTATTATAATATCCATTGGAATATACTTAATAAATTATATTTGGATCTTTTATTATAAAATCGTGTGATATTTTAATTTTATATTTATTAAATAAGAATATTATTAATATTCTTTGTTTTCTATTTGATCTATTGAAAATATCTGCCATGTTTTATGTTAATTTGCATGTAAATTCTTCGTCATTTTCATGAAAAATAATTTTCCATATTGATCTTTATCGAAAATACATTTTAAAATGTCCTCATTTAATTTGCAGCCAATTTTACTTTATTTCAATGAATACAAAACCTTTACACTTCAAAATAAGTTCTGATTTTATTTACAAATTGTATACGTATTCTTTATTTTTTAATGATTATCAATCTGTTACTTGTTGATTTTTAATGACATGGTGAAAATAAAAATGTATCACTCCGTATCTAGGTAATGTATCATCTATTATATCAATAATAATTCAAATGCATTCAGAATATCAATTTTAATGCACTATATTATTAATCTATAACTATGCTGAATATTATTATTTTTTAAACTTTGTATACATATAATATCATCTGTTTTATCATAATTACTGTGAATTCTGTAACAAATTGATATAGAATATTTTCAATTAAACACACAATATGTGGAACACACAATATGTGTTCCTTAAAATATATTGTATACATGAACTATAAAAACAGTAATCTGTCAAAGATGGAAATTAAATGTAAAAATAAATTCTATGGTGAAATATTAACTAAGCAAATATCAGAAGCGGAATTTTAATGAATTGAGTGAAAAGAGTTTATTTCATAATATCTTTGATATCATTTCATCTATAAAAACTTAATACTTTGACACCTGGTCAGGAAAGAATATTTATCTTAATTTTAGCATTGATTTATTTTTAAATAATCTGAACATATTCTTTATTCCTATTATAAATGATTCTATTTTGAGAAATTCCTCTAAAATTGTATTTCCAATTAAACAAATATTATATTAGTTTATAATTATTATTATATCATTCATTATGTAATATATTTCATAATATATCTCTAACAAATTTTGAAATGTAAAATTGAATTTTTTTATTATGATTATCTTTGTATAGACAGTATTTTATATTTATAATTCTTATTCTATATTCAGTATTACTTTTATATTATTATTGATAAAAATAATTAAGAATGTATTTTATAAAAATGATTATTATACTAATAACTGTATATCTTTTATCTTCTATTTTTATTTATATATTAAATATTATAATAATATTATAAATATTATTAATTTCCTTTTACCCTTTTTGCATCGATACTTTTTCTGTACATGATTATAGTAATCACTAGATTTTACATATATTTCAATATTTTACTATAGTCAATAAAATTGCTTATAACTTGGTCAATATTAATATTAAAAATATAAAAGTATCTATGTTATTACATTACAAAATTATACACATCATAATATATTTTATAATTAAAAACAAAAGAGTATGAATATATCAAGAGTATGTAAAAAAAATATATATATTTTAACTAATTAAATTTACATACTATTATTTTACTAATATTTATATTTAATTAATGTATATACATATCTTATATAAGTAATATATAATATAATAATCTTCACAGTGGTTTTTAAAAAAATTTTCATACAACTTTTATAATTTCTAATAAATTGAGACCTATAAATATTTCTTCAATAAAACTGATACCCATATTAAAAATAACTAACTACTATATAATAAATTATTATTTATTCAATAATAAAATGAAAAACTAATTTAGGATCTCCAGATAAATAATTAAAAAAAAAATTTTTAATAAAATTTATTACAAAATTTATTTATTGCTATTTACCAAATTAAATATATAATTTGAGAATATTAATGCCAATAGAAAATTTTAAATAATAAAGTTATCTATCGTGTGGTTTTTATTAAATTATTAAAATTAATTAAATTTGACAAAAGTTATAATGATTTTAATGATTTTAATTATATACATTTTTAAACAATTTCCAGAAATAAAAAATATGTCATTATATATATTTTATTTTTTCATAAATATATAAATATTTATACTGTCAGTGACTTCATATAAAATAGTAAAAACAATATATAAGATTGAAAATACAATATATATTCATAAAATAAATAATATATACACAAGAACCTCTTCAATAGCGCAGTGGCTTATTAAACTAAAAAAATAGTTTGGTTAATAACCCAAGACTGACTCAGTATTTTCTTATATTGGTGGAGAAATGTTCCGAAGCTCCCAATCTACTTGTGAAAGCAACACCAGCAGAAGAAGGTATATTAGAAATCCATCCTTCTGGTGGAAATGCCTCCTCACCAGACCTGGTAGTAGAGTGTACCCCTCGAGCTCGCCTACTTGCATTTCCTCTACCTCTACATGTACTGACACCAGAAGAAGTAGCAGGAACCAGTGGCTCGTCATCGGATAAGTCGCTGCCATTCTAAAAAATATTTGTTTAAAACGTGAGAACTAATAAGAGAATTAAAATATTGTTACAATATAAATGTTTATAATAAGGTACCTCATATTTGAGGATCCATTCTTGAATTGGATTGAAATCAGGACTCTGGTCCTCTTCTACCTAATAGTAATATGAAATAATAAACAAAGTAGGAAATGGACAGAAATTCTAATATTTTAAAATTATAATAAATATTGTATATTATATATGATATATCACTATATTTTACTTATAAATATATATTGTGTTATGTTATTAGTTTAGTATATATAATAAAGTTTATATAATAAAGTTTATATAATAAATAATAACCTGATCGACAATACCGTCTAATGAATCATTAGAAGAATAATCGTCATATTTATGTAAATTAGAAATTTTCTCTAATTTAAAAATCAAAATCGAAAAAGCACCAATTTCTTTGTAAACAACTCATATAGTTATATACGGACTATTTTCTTATCTATTAATACGTTAGAAACCATTAATTTCACTCTTTTAATTTATAAAATAAGATTTATAATTTAAATGCAATTATTTTTTATATCAGATCTATAAATATATTTATAAAATTGTACGGTATTTTTAAAAATATTTATATTAATTTTACGATCTAAACCTACTTTTTTTGCATATAAGAACTATTTTTTTATTTGTGTTCTAAGTGTATTTATTTTGTATATATAAATAAATAAACATATATTGATACTTCTAATTATATTTATTTAATATCCATTAGGAATATTCAATAAACGAATCAACAAATGAATACAATTATTGTGGATAATTTTATTTTTATTTTTCTTTTATAATGTTAATTATCTAAATAATATTTTATATACACCTATTAATATTGATACATAATATTAAAAATTGAAATGATATTTATTAAATTAATATTTTAATATAAATAGAAATATCTTTAAAATAGAATTTGAAGTAATTAGTTATTATTTCAACATCGAAGCAATAAGGAGGAAATGAACATTTCTAAAATTTATATTCAGCTTCCTACATCTTACCACTATATCATTACCACTACATATTACCACTATATCATTACCACTACATATTACCACTATATCATTACCACAACATATTACCACTACATATTACCATTATATTATTACCACTATATTATTACCACTATATCATTACCACTATATCATTACCACTATATATTACCACTATATTATTACCACTACATATTACCACTATATAATTACCACTACATATTACCACTATATCATTACCACTATATCATTACCACTACATATTACCACTATATCATTACCACTATATATTACCACTATATCATTACCACTACATATTACCACTATATCATTACCAATATATTATTACCACTACATATTACCACTATATCATTACCAGTACATATTACCACTATATCATTATCACTACATATTACCACTATATTATTACCACTATTATTACCACTACATATTACCACTATATCATTACCACTACATATTACCACTATTATTACCACTACATATTACCACTATATCATTACCACTACATATTACCACTATATCATTACCACTATATATTACCACTATATCATTACCACTACATATTACCACTACATATTACCACTATATCATTATCACTACATATTACCACTACATATTACCACTATATCATTACCAGTACATATTACCACTATATCATTACCACTACATATTACCACTATATTATTACCACAACATATTACCACTACATATTACCATTATATTATTACCACTATATTATTACCACTATATCATTACCACTATATCATTACCACTATATATTACCACTATATTATTACCATTACATATTACCACTATATAATTACCACTACATATTACCACTATTATTACCACTACATATTACCACTATATCATTACCAGTACATATTACCACTATATCATTACCACAACATATTACCACTACATATTACCACTATATCATTACCACTACATATTACCACTATATTATTACCACTACATATTACCACTATATCATTACCACTATATCATTACCACTACATATTACCACTATATAATTACCACTATATATTACCACTATATCATTACCACTATATCATTACCACAACAATTTACCACTATTATTACCACTACATATTACCACTACATATTACCATTATATTATTACCATTACATATTGCCACTATATCATTACCACTATATCATTACCACTATATCATTACCACTACATATTACCACTACATATTACCACTATATCATTACCACTACATATTACCACTATATTATTACCACTACATATTACCACTATATCATTACCACTATATCATTACCACTATATCATTACCACTACATATTACCACTATATCATTACCACTATATATTACCACTATATCATTACCACTACATATTACCACTACATATTACCACTATATCATTACCAATATATTATTACCACTACATATTACCACTATATCATTACCAGTACATATTACCACTATATCATTATCACTACATATTACCACTATATTATTACCACTACATATTACCACTATTATTACCACTACATATTACCACTATATCATTACCACTACATATTACCACTATTATTACCACTACATATTACCACTATATCATTACCACTACATATTACCACTATATCATTACCACTATATATTACCACTATATCATTACCACTACATATTACCACTACATATTACCACTATATCATTATCACTACATATTACCACTACATATTACCACTATATCATTACCAGTACATATTACCACTATATCATTACCACTACATATTACCACTATATCATTATCACTACATATTACCACTACATATTACCACTATATAATTACCACTACATATTACCACTACATATTACCACTATATCATTACCAATATATTATTACCACTACATATTACCACTATATCATTACCAGTACATATTACCACTATATCATTATCACTACATATTACCACTATATTATTACCACTACATATTACCACTATTATTACCACTACATATTACCACTATATCATTACCAGTACATATTACCACTATATCATTACCACTACATATTACCACTATATTATTATCACTACATATTACCACTATATCATTACCACTACATATTACCACTATATTATTACCACTACATATTACCACTATATCATTACCAGTACATATTACCACTATATCATTACCACTACATATTACCACTATTATTACCACTACATATTACCACTATATCATTACCACTACATATTACCACTATATTATTACCACTACATATTACCACTATATCATTACCAGTACATATTACCACTATATCATTACCACTACATATTACCACTATATTATTATCACTACATATTACCACTATTATTACCACTACATATTACTACTATACATTATACCTTATAAGTTTATTAAAAGAAAACTGTTTATAATATATTTCTAAAAATTAAAAATCTTCTAAATTACAATCCAAATTATTTTAAATAAACATTAATCTTCGCCTGTATCAATTTTATATCATTATCAAATAATTATATATTGTAACTTAATGTATTTATTTATTTTATAATTAATTGAATTATTCATAAAGGTGATACAAGTTTCTTAAAACATTAAAATAAAATTTGCACTTATAATATCAAATAATAATAATTCAAACAAAATATATCAAATAAACTAATGCTAAAAAATAAATAAACCATCAAACTTGTGTTGTAAGTTATAATTTAACAACATTATTAAATTTATAATCAACTTTATAATATAAAAATGAGTACATATTAATATTATCATAAATAATAAATTATAAAAATATTAATTCAAAATGATTATAATTTACTATGTACATTGTACATATATATATATATATATATATATGTTAAATAATTTCTTTCAATGATTGGTATAAAATAATAAATATTAATATTGTGAAATAAATATTAATTAATATATTATAATGATTTATTAATATTATTTTTCATATAATATTGAGTAAATATCTAATAAAAAAATATATGCAAATATAATGAGAAGTAATTTATAGTCCCTTATATTCAATACCATTTCCAGTAGATAATACCTGTATATAATATCGTGTTATTAGGTATATAATATCATGTTATTAGATATATAATATCATGTTATTTGGTATATTATATCATGTTATCTACTTATAGTTCATTTTTCAGCTTTTTCTATAATTTTCACAAAATATATTCGTGATGTACATAGAACATATAAGTTAGTTTTTTATTTCACTGTAATTATAATCATAAGTCAATATTAATTTTAATATTACATTTGTTTTGGGTCGACTATAACATAAATACAGTCCATAGTTAATAATTAATAATAACATTGTCTAAATATACAATACATAATAAGCAGTGCATATAATATCTTTTATAATTATTATGATTTTACATTTAATAAATTTATAATAATATTAATCATAAAAAATTATAATTTCTATAAATATTTTGCATTACTTTTTCTTTTTTTCATTCAATTAAAAAATTTCATTAAAAAAACATTTTTACTTTCTTTTACTTCAATTTTTACTTTTTGTTTTTAATTCATATCGATGTCATACATTTCTTCAGAATAATTCCATCAAATGTTTCATTTCATTAATCGATTCCATTTCTCAGTCAAAAGACGACCTTATTTTCTCGGATTCGGAAATCGACACCGGCAACAGCAATTTCGTCGTCGATTGTCCGCAGATTCACGCCCAATCCGAGCCTCGAGGTCCACGGCCTCGAAGCCACTTCCCTCGAAGCCGCGCCGATCTAGATTCGCGTTCCCTGGCGAAGTTTGCGTGTTCGTTCGCCGGCATTCTCGAAAGACTCGATTCACTCGAGAAGTCGTTAGAAGCTCGTCGCCTCAGCATTGGTGGCACAACCTGCAATTCGGAGAAATATCTATTCCAGGTACGGCGGACGTAGACGTTAAATGAATTTATCACCTAAAGATTTCTAATAATTATATAGCCATCGTTATTGGTTACTTTGTTATTATTTTGATTAAATAATTTATAATTGATATACAAATTAATTTAACCTATTTCTCTAAACTCAATGTTGTAAATTCATGCCCATGTATAAACATTAAAATCAACCGTTTTCTATTACGTTTCGACATCGTCGTCCGCAGAACCGCAAACAGGAACTCAAGTGCTTGGAAGAGGAGTTTGCGGAGTTGGTGAGCTGCGAAGGACGAGACGTCGATTTCAAACGCGACGAATGGACGCGTCGAATCGCCGTCATTGACGATAGACTGACTGCGGCGGCGTGGGCAGTCAACGAAATGGACACCAGTTACGATATCGAAATAGAGCGAAGACACATGTTTGCAGGTATTTTGTTGGTCTTTTTTTAATTTTCTCGATATCTTCAATCTCTATTTGGATTAATTAATTTTTGTATAAATTTTAAAATTTCGCTATTTATAAATACTTTGCAAAAATAATGATTTCGTTGGGATTATTTTATATACCTATGAATAACGTATGAATTATAAATTGTATAAACATATATTTATAAATAATTGAATTATAAACAAAATGATTAAAATAAGAAATTAAAATATTTATAAATTGTTCAAGGAATTATAAAAGAGTTTTTCCAGAAAATAATGCGAAACTATGGAATTGCAATATTTAATATTATGACAGTTTATTATTAAATTGATTTCTTCTGTATTATTGAAATGTTATCATAATCGGAATATCTAATGAATCTAATTTTCTACAAATTTGATGATTTAAACTCTTCATAATATTAATATTGTATTCAATGTTTCAGAAAATAAATTAATATTTTATGTAGGATTTATTTCGAAAAGTATGAGCAGATATGAGTAAATATTTATTGGATTTAAGGCTATTTGCGGGTAGAATTGATCCAATGTAAAAGAATAGAGATTTTACTCTTATGCTAATACTGTTATATCATTGAATACGTGTGGGATTTCTACGAAATGAATTGCATTGTAATAAGGAAACCCAAATCAATAAATATTGTGTTTAAAATTTTGCATAAATATAATATGGCCAAAATATTTGTGAACAAATTTTAAATATATTTTTACAAATTTTCAATGTTATAAAACTGTTATAAAATATTTTAAAAATAATTCTAGAAATATTGAACACAATTATTTGAGGTATAACTATAATAAATATTCTGTGAAAATATTAACGAAAACGAACTGTAAACTAAAAAGATATCGGATGTTTAGTCTAGAAATTCAAAATACTAAGAAAAATACATTTAAAGTTTATTTTAAAAAATTATACGATCTTTTTAGATCCCTGTTACTAGTTTATAAACTATGCAATAAATATAGCACTTGACCTTTTAATATAAATATAAACATTGAATTTTAAACTTTAATTTTGTTTTAATATTATAAAAATTGTTAAACTATATATAAAGTTAACCAAATATTAAGTTTAATTTAACTAATTTATTAGAAATTGAATGAAATTTACATAAATAATCAATAATATTTTCTAAGAGTAGACTTTTTAAAATACTTTATTCTAATGTTTATATTCAATTTTAAAACCTGAAATTTTAACATATAATAGAAAATTAATTATTATTTTATATAATAAAAAAATATAAAATTTTTCTAAAATTTCCCTCACACCCTAATTAAATGCAACAAATAAAATTAAAATAAATATTTTATATTGCCTTATCATATTGCATTAATGAAAGATAAAAATTGTAAAAAAGTTATATTCACAAAGCAAACATTTTTGGAATTGTAAACCTATGGGAGAGTACATTTATTTTAGATGGTTCCATTTAAACGGAGCGATAAAATAGAATTTCTTCATGCTTTATTGTTGTAGTTAGTAGAGGATAGTAGAGTGAGGTTAGAAATGTTTAATGGTTTAGTTTTAGTTTTTAAATTAATTAGTTATTTAATTTGTGTGGTTATTCGTAAATCAGAGTTTGTTGAGTATATTTACTAGTATATTTGTTAGTATTTTCAGAGTATATTTAGTAGTTTGTAGTCGATTAAATTAAAGTAATCTCCCAATTTAGTCGTTTTCATACTTGTAATGTTTGTCCAGTAGTTGGTCCGTTTCAGTTTATTTTTCGTATAAATCGATTTATAATTTTATCAAGGTGTATTATTTTATTTTAATTTTAGATGCTAATAAAGTATTACAGTATTTATGTCATGATTGTGAATTCGTTGTTAAAGTGACAGTTATAGTGGTCGTATAGGATTGTAACTATATAATTTGGTTACAGAGTTGTGTTGTTACACTTTATCTCATTTATTTTAAATTGTTGTCAAAGTTTTGTTTATCTTTAAAATATAATCCTAGTTAATATTTTAATATTGTTAATGTCACGAAAATGTTCTATTGAAATATTTATATTTGTAGTAAATTCGTGTTTTTTAATGTCGAGGATCAAAGAGTTGTTAGTCAACTAATTAGTCAGTTAGACAGTTCTTTTGTCGAGGATTTAGTCTTGGGTGTTTAGGTTATAGGTTATAAGTTATTTTCGGGGAATCTGGCTAATGTATATTATATCGGAAGTATGTAGATTGTGAAGATTGGAGATAGAGTTGTTATTAATTTGTAATGAAAACATTCCTTCTTGGATATCTGTTTTAAACCAATCCACAGCAATTTCATTTATTTCCAGTAAATTCAGTGGTATTAATATTATTGGATGATTAAGCAATTCGAATACTCAGTACAGATTTAGTTGACACAGTTGTATTGTGGTGTTAACGTCAACTGAATATGTCATGAAATGGTCGAGGTAAAGTAGAATTGATATTGTGGAGTGTTCTAAAGCAATTATGTCTTTATTCTAATACATCATTTCCACTTTTCATCAAATGTGAGATATTAATTATCAATATTTTGGTTCGATAATGAATAATTCTAACCCTATTTTCATTCTAATCAATCATTTATTTTTAAGATCTAAATGAAGATTTGATAATACTCGAGCATTGGTTGGAGAAAATAGAAACTCAAATGAGTAATTTGATTCTAATGAAACATTGGACAATTGATGATATCAAACACTCCATTTGCCAAAACCAGGTATAGTCCATAACTCCATCACTGGGGAAGTATTATTATTTTCTGTTATATTCTAAAGAATATGTTTTCTAAAATAAATATAGAACTATTTCAAAATAGCAAATGGTTTGTTTCAAATGAAATATTTGGATAAGTGCAGATTTTTAAATTAGGTTTGCATTTAATGATCTCTCTATGTAATTGTACAAATAAACATATATTTCATATATTATTACCTTACTTAAATCACTGCTTATTCCTACAATATATCAATTAAATCTCTAGATAGATTTCAGATTGCACGTCTGTTTATTGGAAATTTTATGATTAATTATTTATATTTATTGTGTGCATAAGATTAATTAGTTATCTATTTATAACGTGAATGGTATCTGTATACCATCGATAGTGTATACATAACGCGCTCTACAGTATAATATACGATATATAGTATATAGTATAAAAAATAAAGACCCTATGTCTATAGTCTTGTAATAACAAATAGGATTTTTTACGTACGATATTCACCGTTAGGGTGTTCCTGCGAGAGAACACATGTAAGTAGGTGCAGTGCGTATCTATAGTTATATTTATATCGGTCGCGGGTGATCTATTTTTGAAACACCCGCCACATTCGTAACCAGCAGCTCTCGGCCGCTAAGCTCCGCCCACATCTTCGTACGCCTCACTTTCATCGCATATTACCCTCTACGTTAACGTACTCCGCAGTCTAGCCTCTCGAATTCA
The DNA here is from genome assembly GCA_964035775.1 of Osedax frankpressi. NCBI lineage: Eukaryota > Metazoa > Annelida > Polychaeta > Sabellida > Siboglinidae > Osedax > Osedax frankpressi. Next base: position 14,541,244 of record OZ038314.1, on the reverse strand, counting down.
CCTTTTCTCAGCGTCGAATTAAATACCTTACGCTTTATGATATTTCAAATTTCTACATATGTTATATATCTTAATATTAAGTTACACCTTAATGATATCATGCCGCCTTTAAAACGGTCCTATTAATCACATGTTTATAAATAATCCGACACGTCACACGTCTGCTACCGTTCACCGCTCCTTACCGATCTCAACCTAGATATTACAAAGAGACATCCAGGGCAAGATTCGATTTGTCAGCTCGGTTCAGAAACTTTTAAATCGATTGCGCGAGTCGGCCGAACTGGGCGAGGTCACCGAATCATTCGAGGTCACCGAAACAGAGGAATTATCCGACCGAGTGGACGTATCGCGACTCGACCAGTTAGACGAGCAGCTGGCGTGCCTGGAGAGACGTTGGCACACCATCTGGTTATCTTCCGTAGAGTGGTTGTGCCGTTTGGAAGAGGCGCTTGCCGACGATTTCACCGACGTTGGTATTATTGTGTTCGTGGTTCTATTTGTAGTTGTGTTGTTTTTGGGGCAGTTATTGTATTATGTGTAATTATTTCACGAGAGTTTAGTTATTGTAGTTATTGTAGATAGTTCAGTTATTTAGTTATGATTATTTCGGTTTTTATAATAGATTACGTAGCCATTATTTTGGTTAGTATATGAAATATGAGTAATTAATATAAACATTTAGATATTTGATACTTTAGTATTTATGTAAATGAATAGAGTAATTAGTGATGTATTTTATGTTATTTTCATCTAGGATTATTTATATACCTATACATATATATATATATATATATATATATATTCAGCCTCCATAAAAACACCAGGTTTATCTTGTTGTGTATATAACAATGTGTCTAAATGATAAGAATTAACAGACAATCCCCCGTACTAAACAAACAAACATCGTATTGGATTACTAGACATTATTAGATTGCACATTACCAGACGTCCTCATACTTTGTATTCATTTATACTATCTCTTACTTATGAAGACAATGTCAACTGGAAATATCATTTTAGAAAATGTAATCATTACTTATGTTTTCACAATGCGTAATGAACACTGTCAATATAGGCTGTCAATAAACACTGTCAATATAGGCTGTCAATAAACACTGTCAATAAATACTGTCAATACACACTGTCAGTATAGGCTGTCAATAAACACTGTCAATAAATACTATCAATAAACACTGTCAATATAGGCTGTCAATAAACACTGTCAATAAACACTGTCAATAAACACTGTCAATACACACTGTCAATAAACACTGTCAATAAATACTATCAATAAACACTGTCAATATAGGCTGTCAATAAACACTGTCAATAAATACTGTCAATAAATACTGTCAATAAATAATGTCACTAAACACTGTCAATAAACACTGTCAATTTTGGCTGCCAATAAATACTGTCAATAAACACGGTCAATAAACACTGTCAATATAGGTTGTCAATATAGGCTATAAATAAACACTGTCAATATAGGCTGTCAATAAACACTGTCAATATAGGCTGTCAATAAACAATGTCAATAAACACTGTCAATAAACACTGTCAATAAACACTGTCAATAAACACTGTCAATAAACACTGTCAATAAACACTGTCAATAAACACTGTCAATAAACACTGTCAATAAACACTGTCAATAAACACTGTCAATAAACACTGTCAATAAACACTGTCAATAAACACTGTCAATAAACACTGTCAATAAACACTGTCAATATAGGCTGTAAATAATTCATGGTTCATGATCTATATGCCAACCCCAGGATATTCGGGTAGAGATCTAGTGACCTCGTTAGGCAATAAGTGCATAATGACGCAATACAAGTGTTACTGAGAATTAAGAAGGCCGTTATAATTTGCATTGTCTCACCTTGTCTTCATAGGTCATGCCCAGCTGAATAGGCTAGACCCACTACCATTGCAGCCCTTGCCCATTGCGCTACTATTACGTAACTAGCCGTTTAACCCGCCTCTCACGATTATAATCAATATTACGCAATAGTTGTACAATACATTCTGAGAACTACTGAGTTTGTTAACAAATTCAATATCACAGATAATCAAATCGTATTTAATATTAACAATTCCGTAACTGTATATAAACTATATATAGACAATAGTAAGGTATAATTGAAGATATGATACCTACCTATTATAAATAAGCCACGCCCAAAAGGCATATAACCGACCATTACAAACTAATTTACCTTTTGAAAGTGATGGGAAATGGGTATATCCATAGGGAGATGGAGAGGGAGAGAGAGAGGGGGACCATCTAACATCCTCGCCTGGGTGGTCAACTAGTAGACCATCTAACATCCTCGCCTGGGTGGTCAACTAGTAGACCATTGTTCACATTATAAATATACTCATCTCCATACATCTTCTCAACCATTAACTCACCATTAGCTCACCGCTTTACATTGCCCCTACACATAAACATACATACATACAGACAGACAGACAGACAGACAGACAGACTGTATGCCAACTATATACATTAGCATTATTGGCATACCTCCATGCTGTGTAATGAACATAACATGTACACTGTACAGAATATATTTACCCCTGTATATTATACCCTGTATAGTATACCCTGTATACTGTATACAGTACACTGTATATTATATAGGGTATACTGTACAGCGTTATATTCCTCTTTCTCTCCCTTTTTCATTCCTTCCCTCCAATAAACCTTCCCTATATCCCTCCCTCCCTCCTTATCTCCCTCCATCCCACTTTTTCCCTCTCGCTCACTCTAATATGTATGTATTTATACATGGTAGGCATTGAGATCTCACATAAATGAGAATAAATAAACATAGTAAATAACAAGAATAGATATATAATATAAATATAAGAATATATATAATATATATATAAAAATAGATATAATATATATATATAAGGATATATATAATATATATAAGAATATATATAATATATATAAGAATATATATAATATAAATATAAGAATATATATATATAAGAATATATATAATATATATATAAGAATATATATAAGAATATATATAATATATATAAGAATATATATAATATAGATAGGAATAGATATACTATATATATAAGAATATATATAATATATATATAAGAATAGATATAATATAAATATAAGAATAGATATAATATAAATATAAGAATAGAATTTGTAAAAATAATTATTAACTTTGGAAATGAACATTTTATGGAAATACATCTTTTAATGATAAATGGATGAAGTGAGTTTTATAATTAGGGATGTTGTGATTTGATGATTGTGAGTTCGGTTTGTACTATGGGCTATATTATAGTAACGGGGACAAGTGATGACGTAAGGATAGGTAATATGTTGTTGGGTTATAAGTTGTTTTGTTTATTATTTACGACATGTAAAATATATCCAACATCTATAGATTTATGTGTCAAATACTTTGTTATATCGGAAGATTATTTATTCGCAGGGGTCCATTTATGATAGTTTTTTGATTATTATAATAAAGAAAATTACATATTTATATTAGATTTAATATTCCATTATATATTCGCTATGACGAATAGAAATGCCCCGTTTTATTATATAACCCTAGTTTATTTACGAAGCAACAATTGACCACACCTTAACGTGTGTCAACATATTACGTCACCTGCCATACTCAATAACAAATCCGTTATTATTAATTAATTATTAAAAACATATAAAGCGCATAATTAATGTAGATTGTATCTCGGTAGTTATTTAATGTTGTTATTTTTGTTTCAATTTCCTGTTATTTTTTTAAATATGCGATTTAGAATCCGATGCGTTTATAATATAAATAACTGTTTCTTATCAATTACAAATTCCAATAGCATTCCTCCTCTATCCTGTAGATCTGCTATATATATATAGCTATATGTATATATGTATAGTTATATATACATAGCATATAGCCTATACACGTTTTGTAGGATAAACACGAAGGTGTGTGTGTTGATACATTCTGTATATTGTATATAACATTAAAGTCATTAGCCGAAATCTCCTTGTATACCTTTGTTATTTGTAATAGGATACCGACATGAATTAACATGCACACATACATACACATACATACATACATACACATACATACATACACACATACACACATACATACACACATACACACACATGCACACATACACACATACATACACACATACATACACACACATACATACACACACATACATACACACACATACATACACACACATATATTATAAACTACTTACCATATTAAAAACACCATGACTTATGACCAACCACACAACTTAAGACAAGTACTAAATATGAAGACAAATTGCAGAAAAACTACGATCTTCTCACCTCAACCCTTTCAATAACTACCATGTCATTAAATTTGGCTAGTAACAAAAGTTTTCGCAACATTGCTCCAAACAAAAGGAACCACCTTTCCAAAAACCGTTAACCCCACTGCCCCCACTGCCACCACTGCCCCCA
>OZ038314.1:14526737-14529237 GCA_964035775.1 Osedax frankpressi | reverse complement strand
CAGTATGTAATAGTAGTTAATAGTACAGAATTAGTCGGTATTGTAGTAGCTAGTACTAGCTAGTACTAGTTATATTCGTACTTACCGTAGTCAGCCGCTATATGATCAATAATATTCCTACATAACTGTTATATATCGACATCGCGTTACAATGGTTACAATTACTAAATCCAGGCACCAATGAATACTCCGGGCTTATTATCTCCGGTGATGATGCAGATGACTGGTGAGAACGGGCTGATATCCAGGCACGCTTCTCTAGAAGATGTCCTCTCCAGGCATGCATCCCTTGACGTCATACCGTTCAATGATAGCGAGTATGAGAGATTCACTCATGCGGAACCAATTACCCCTAAAAATGGTTATTGAACAGCCAGACGATGCAGATACTATTTAATTAATCTAAATGCACTTCATTTATATTCTAAGAACATTAAATATAACTTTAATACATATTAATATATATGTTTTATTTTCATACATTTTTCACTTTAGTAACATTATTTATAATTTTATATTTCATAAAATACAAAACAGCAGTTTTTTTAATAATTTTAATATAAACCCAAATAATGTATTTAAATTAATTATATTCTCTCATTAAAGTAATTTACAAATGTATTCACCAAATAGTAATATACTATTTTTAGCTATACATTTATTATTAAATTGTTAAAATGTCACTCACTCACTCACTAACTCACTCACTCACTAATTCACACTCATACATTCATACTACCCAAGTCATTTGCATATCATATTTAGCTATATGGCAATTAAAAATAAAGATATAATACAATATTCATTGTTTATTAAATTACATATTAAGCGATATCACGTCATCTCTCAAAATCTTTTTATTACATCACCTGTGATAACTTATTATGATTTTGCTTATATAATTATTTCGAACTCGGAAACCTATTTTTTATTTACGGCCATGTTTTCAATCTATTACAATTGATATTTGTTAAGAACAGTGTTTTGTAGACACATGTGCACATATCTATTACGCATAATTCTCATTTCATTGGAAATTGATTTACGCTCCTCCTCCTCCTATTCCGAAGCTCCTCCTCCTCCTACGTAGCTCCTCCCCTTTTGATATACCGTCGTCATATGTAATTAGCATAACAATACGTGTGTTGTGGTTAAACCAATGTGCGCTACCTGTACAAATACATTTTGTATGCTACGCTATATCTCGAAATCGAGTATTGTAAAAGAACACTAATTAATACATACACCTATATAAACAATAACATATACACATACACCAACACACATAAAAACATATATATAGGTGTACAAATACCCACACACACACGCACACGCACTCACACACACACCAATACACATACAAACATATACATAGGTGTACAATTACCCACACACACACACACACACACACACACACGCACATACACACACACACACACACACACACCAATACACATACAAACATATACATATGTGTACAAATACCTACACACACACACACACACCAATACACATACAAACATATACATAGGTGTACAAATACCCACACACACACACACACACACACACACACACACACACACACACACACACATACACACACACCAATACACATACAAACACACACACACACACACACACACACACACACACACACACACCAATACACATACAAACATATACATAGGTGTACAAATACCCACACACACACACACACACACACACACACACACACACACACACACACACACACACACATACACACACACCAATACACATACAAACACACACACACACACACACACACATACACACCAATACACATACAAACATATACATAGGTGTATAAATACCCACACACACACACACACACACACACACATACACACACACACACACACACACACACACACACACACACACACACACCAATACACATACAAACATATACATAGGTGTACAAATACTCATACACACCAATACACATACAAACATATATATATGTGTATAAATACCCACACATACACACACACACACACACACACACACACACACACACACACACACACACACACACACACACACACACACACAATACACATACAAACATATACATAGGTGTACAAATACCCACACACACACACACACACACACACACACACACACACACACACACACACACACACACATACACACACACCAATACACATACAAACACACACACACACACACACACACATACACACCAATACACATACAAACATATACATAGGTGTATAAATACCCACACACACACACACACACACACACACATACACACACACACACACCCACACACACACACACACACACACACAGTATGTAGATAAGTATTGATATACATACTAAAAACATATACACTACAGTGTTCCCATCTTCTAGATACTAATTATTATTATAGGTTATGGTTTTGACTAATTAGTTTATATCCGTGCCTAGATTTTTCTACTGTATTGCGAGG
>OZ038314.1:14514237-14521737 GCA_964035775.1 Osedax frankpressi | reverse complement strand
CGTTCTGTTTATTATGCAATATTATGATATTTTAACCTCCAAAAACTGAAATAACCAAAGAATAGTCTGATTTATTGTTTTATTCAGACATCTAGATCTAAGACACATCCTTAAATAAGATTAATATATAGAATATGAATTATTAGGTGCATTCGATTTGCTACTTTTGCCATACTTTGAAAATGTTTCATTGATTTTATCACATAGATTATACTACTGATGAAAAAGCAGAAGATAGTTTTGATCAAAGATCATCGAATGAGCAGAATGACTTTTCCGATGTGTCTTGGGGAGCTTTTCTGGTTAGTGTCTAATTAATGTCTAATTAATGTTCAAATATAAGTTAAATGTATATTATTAAATTTCCTTTATATCATATTAATTAATTAATTAATTAATTATATGTTAATATTTAATTATCCGAATATTCTATTCAGTTAGATAAATACTCTATTCTCACTTAAGTAGATTTAAGTAGACTTAAGTAGACTACATCATAAGCGTTATAATTATTAAATACATAGCAATTATCTTATTTTTTATAAGCTAGCATTTTTTTTATAATTTAAAGTAAAAGTAAAACAAAAATGTTTATATTTATTCACTGCCCTCATTAAGCCGCTATCGGTGCTAACTCCTCGCGGTTACTTACTCATTAACCCCATAACCCGGTCTCGCCGAACAGCCCCCGCCGTACCTCAACATCAGTTCGGATCCCAGCGAGAAACGACTCGAAGATCCGACTGTTCTCGATTGGCCGAACGGCGACAGCGATTACGCAATCGCCGGCGTCGGTTCCGCCCTACAGACCTCGACTGACTTTGACAGCGAATTCTCGGTTAGTCGTCGAAAGGCCGTACTTGGTACTTGGTTTAACTGCGTCACCTACTCTTTATGCTATTTATAGCGCAAATTGTCGCAAACATGTCGTAAAATCAATTTGATGTTTATCAAGTCTAGTGCTATTTCTTTTCGGAATTGTTGATTGGTTGAAATGAAGTGAGGTGGGATGAAGTGAGGAAGGTGAGGTGAGGTGAGGTGAGGTGAGGTGAGGTGAGGTGAGGTGAGGTGAGATGAGATTGGATGATGTTTAGATGAAGTTAGGTGAGATTTTATGAAGTGAGCAAGATGAGGTGAAATTATGTAAAATGAGGTCATATGGAATGATGTGAGATGATATGAAATGAATCAGGATAAGATAAGATGAGATGAGGTGAATTAGGATAAGACAAGATAACATAAGATGAGATAAGATGAGGTGAATTAGGATAAGACAAGATAATATAAGATGAGTTTAGATGAGGTGAATTAGGATAAGACAATATAACATAAGATGAGATAAGATAAGATGAGATGAGGTGAATTAGGATAAGACAAGATAACATAAGATGAGATGAGATAAGGTGAATTAGGATAAGACAAGATAACATAAGATGAGATAAGATAAGATGAGATGAGGTGAATTATGATAAGACAAGATAACATAAGATGAGATGAGATAAGGTGAATTAGGATAAGACAAGATAACATAAGATGAGATAAGATAAGATGAGATAAGGTGAATTAGGATAAGACAAGATAACATAAGATGAGATGAGATGAGGTGAATTAGGATAAGACAAGATAACATAAGATGAGATGAGATGAGGTGAATTAGGATAAGACAAGATAACATAAGATGAGTTGAGATGAGGTGAATTAGGATAAGACAAGATGAGATAAGATAAGATAAGGTAAGGTGAGGAAAAGTGGCAGAAGAACTTACAAGAATTATATTTCTTTAGATAAATAAATTACTATAGAAAACTTTATATTTCTATATTAAAAGAATTCTGCTTTTTAAATGCTTCTTAAACTACATGCATGTAAAAATAGCATTCTAGCATTCTATACTTTCTCTGAATTTAAAGATTAATTATTATAATGATCAATGATTCTTTTCATCGATATACTATACGAATGGATAGTCGGAAGTAACACCAATTACTCTATAGGCAAACGAACTGCCTTGTGTTGCAGACTCTTCTTTCTGCAAATCCGGCCACTCCTCCGTCGACTCGGCCCACTCCTCCGTCGGCTCCGCTGGCTCCGCCCACTCCTCCGCTGGCTCCGCCCACTCCTCCGTCGACTCCGCCCACTCCTCCGACGACGAGCACGAACGTTTGCGCTCCGACCTGCGACTTCTGTACGGCGAGTGTCGGTCGTCGCTTGACGCAGTTCAAGCTGTTTTGACGGTGAACCCCGGAGTCGGAGTCATGTCGCTGGGCATCTACATGAACCCCGACGAATACGTTAGCGCCCGTTACGCAATGCCTGACGACTTAATTATATATTAATTCAGCCTACTTTAATTCGTCTACATTATTTTGTCCTACATTAATTCAGCCTACATTAATTCGTCTACATTAACTCTGCCTACATTAATTCGGCCTACATTAATTCGTCTACATTCATTTGGCCTACATTAATTTGGCCTACATTAATTCGGCCTGCATTAATTCTCCGTTTCAAGGACGAACCTCTCGAGAGTTGCCAAACAAATGTCACAATGCTTGACCGCGTCGTTGACGACATGTCCACGCAATTCTCTTCGGCCGACACCGCCATCTTTGAAGGTTTTACGACGTGGTTACCGCGGCGACCGCTTTTGAACCCCGTTTAAATGTAAACCTCATCTTCGGCGGAGATTCCGTACGCCGTTTATGATTGAGCTTCCTTCGCGTCTACGATAATTAATAATGGACAGATTCAAATGTCAAATAACTTAACTAACAATCACCTGCCACTATATATTTATGTTGTGATTGGTGAATTATAATTATGTAAAATATGGATTACTGCAAATGGATTCCCACCATTGCTAGTGTTTGTTGTGATAAGATTGTAATAGGAGTAATCCAGTTGGCTTTAAGAGTGTTACGCCAAACACCAACACCATGCCCTCATCTGTCAGAACTGCAAAACGAGTGGAGGGACGAACTAGTGGTGTGTCAACGTCGGATTCACCAATCCGACGCCATGTCCTCTCTGTACCGACGATATACGAGCGTCGGTCTGCAATTGACGCGTCTACGTAACGAAATCTCCTCGACCAATGGGTGCTCGGTGGAAAACACCTGCGATCGACGTACTCTCCTCGAATCGCACTCCGACATCTCCGAACTCTCTTCCACCGGCGAAACTCTACGGGTTTGTTTATCCGTCCAAGCTGGTAAAGCTAGCCCGGGTAGTAAATACATACGATACATCGCAATGTATCCTTATATATGGTTCTAGTCGCTTTAATGCGATCTTGGAGTCGTAGACTTACAGCATAGGTTAAATATTGTAAACCTGAGCTAACTCCTCTCTGACTTATCAAAGTTTGATTAATTCAATCAACCAGACCAAATATATTATAATATAATTAACAACAGTTACTTATTGAATCCGATATATAGTAATATGATTTATATGAGTGAATTATAAATTGCCATTCCCTCACTCCTCTTCCTCTACTTCCCAGACTTGCCTCGCCAGTCTCTTCGACCTTCATAAGGACCTTGAACAAATCGCCGAAGACCTAATTAGTTTTACACGAGTCTCCGAACACAGTGAAATCAACGTAACTTCATTTGCCGAGGAAATCTACGCAGTCGACAGACTGTTCCAAAAAGAGTCGCAATGGTCCGTATAAAATGCGGAACCATAATTCAGTTGCTAATGTGAACATTTTATTAACTGCCATTCCCTTGATGTGCTCATAATAGTATTGTTCTATTTTACGTATTAGTAGAATAATGTGATCTATTTGCAGCTGGAAGACTAGAAGTGATGACATCTCCGATCTGATTAGCTTATGGATATCCAGTAATGCAACTTTGAAAGTTCTGTCCAATACCGTAACTCTGCAGACTGACAAAATTCCAAATTTGAAATTAGTTAAATCTATGGACATCAAACAATTGGAGGATACTTTGAAAATCTTTGAGGTTTTTTTTATGCACATTGAATTACTTTATTTGCATTTATAATGTATCATATTATTTGTTTATTCTTGACATGAATTCCATATTATCGTAATAACTAAACAAAACTAAACTTCCATTATACAAATGTTAATGTTATTTGAAATTTCAATATAAATTCATTTTTCCATTTTAGAATATCAAAGAAGGTATCAACGAAAACTTCCAATCACTTGGATCCATCGATGATATATTTCAAGTAAAACATTCAAATGAAATTGATGCAATAAAGTTGAAATTATCCGACTTGGTTAAAAGGACTACAAATGCATACCACGAAGTGAATTCTAAATTAAAGTTGGTGTTTATTAAATTAGAATATTAAATTTGTATAAAAATTATAGATATTATTTTAAGATTCTTTAAGATATTGCTTCTATCTTAAAATCTGAACTATATTGAATTAATAAAAATAGAGAATTAATAAAAATAGAGAATTTTTTGTATTTTAATTAAAGGGGTAAATTTTATTACATAAAATAATAATTTAGGTAATTTTCTATTATATGTTAAAATTTCAGGTTTTAAAATTGAATAAAAACATTCAAATAACGTATTTTAAAAAATCAAATCTCAGTAAATATTATTGATTATTTATGTAAATTTCATTAATTTTTGAATAAATTAGTTCGATTAAACTTTATATTTGGTTAACTTATAATTTGACGATTTTTATATTAAAACAAAATTAAAGTTTAATTTAAAATGCAATGTTTATATATTTACTAAAAGGTCAAGGTGTATGTTTACTTTTACTGTTATTGCATAGCTTATAAAGGTAGAAGCTAGTAAGAGGGATTTAAAAAGATCATATCATTTTTTTAAATAAACTTTAAATGTAATTTTCTCAGTTTTTTGAATTTGTGGACTAAAAATCCGTTATCTTTTTTTAGTTTACAGTTCGTTTTCGATATTTTCACAGAATATTTATTAAAGTTATACCTAAAATAATTGTATTCAACATTTTTAGAATTGTTTATTAAATAGTTTATAACAGATTTATAACATTGAAAATTTGTTGAAAAATATATTAATATTTTGTTCACAAATATTTTTGGCCATGCTATTTTTATGCAAAATGTTGAACACAATGTTTATAGATTTGGGTTTCCTTATTACAATGCAATTAATTTCATAGAAATCCCATACAAAAGATAACAGAATTAATAAGATAATAAAATTATCGTAAGAGTAAATTCCCATTTCATTTACATCGGATCAATTCTAACCGCAGATTGCCTTACTTGAAAAAATTGGTAAAAATAATAATATATGTGTTAACATATAACATAATAATATATGTGCAAATATACTCTACCTTTTAGGTAAAATACTGATTTATATCTTAAAATATTAATTTTATTCAATTTTAATAAAAAAAAACATTTTTATCTACCGCATATATATTGATTATCCAGCTATATTGATGACCTCTGCCCCCAGGGAACGCTTGAGGAGTAGGTCGCGATTCAATCGAATTGTCGCCATACTAAAGTGGTTGTTACCGATGGTCGGGCTGTTGACGCTAATCGCCCTGATTGGCTTCGACTTCGAACTGCCGGTCTGGCGTGGATTCGACTTGATGCACGTGAACGGACCTCCTCCGATGTAAAGAGCTGCGTCCGTCTCAATAATTACACGCGTTGTGTTCCCAAGATACCCACGGAGTTCCGCATTGCTTATACACACCGACTATATATTTATACTTTATTTTGTATACTTATGTTATAGCTAAATACAGAGATATATATATATAATATCTCTTATATATACACCAATAAACTATAAATGAAACTTATATAAAAGTATATCATTGGGTTAATTAAATTTTATTAAATGTTTACTCTTGTAAAATTTATATTATTATTGATTATTATATTATTTCAAATATTATTTTAATAATATTTTATTAATTATTATTGATATTAGCAGGCTGTACAAATGCAATCACTGTCATACAAAATAGTTTTTACTAATCGTTTGTTATAATAAATTTAATTAGATATCAATTTTTATATTAATCATTGTTAAGTTTATATTGCATATGATAATAATGTGTTTTATATGTAATTTATATTTAAAAGTCTACAATAAATGTTCGTACGATTAATTTTTAATGGAAATTAAAAGTTAAAAAAGTATAAACAATATAAAATCGGATATAGATTTATTACTGATTTGTTATTCACATAACAGTCGTATGGCTTGAAATAATTCGTAACTGAAGCATATAAAATAATAATCTTAATGAGTACAAATCATAAAGATAATTCCAGATTTCCTTTAGATAATTGTACCAATAGCGGATACATTCGTAGTTGTAAAATATCCTGTGATAAATATATATAATAACAACTTCACTTGTGAAAGGAAAATACTGTTCATAAAAACGCCGATTCGGCATATAATATCAATTCATATGTACAAATTCATCGGAAAATAACCGTATAACAAAAATAACATTTGACCGCAATTGGATGGGCTGATGACATGTAGAAATAACAGAATGAGTATTGTTTCATCAGTAGATTCACCGCATAAAGAACGCGCCAACAATACAAATCCACTGAACTATGATACTATTAATGATATCGGTGTTGGTAAAACATTCGAGATACACACCCTGTAAACATGGTAGAAGGTGACCCAGTCTCTTATCGTGTTGTAGGCTGCTCTCGGAGAGGTTAGTGTAGGCTGGTGTAGGCTGGTGTAGGCTGTTCTCGGAGAGGTTTGTGTAGGCTGGTGTAGGTTTGTTTAGGCTGGTGTAGGCTGGTATAGGCTGGTGTAGGCTGCAATGTTCACGCCGTTCTTAACGACGTCCCAGTTAGATAATCAAATTAGACTTTCTTCAACCTGTCGATAAATATATAGAAATAAAGATAAATTGAATTAAAATGGCAATTGTCACCAATCTTCGCGTATATTTATTATTGATTATTGATTTATGATATAAATATAAAAATAACAATACCTATGGTTGCATTTTTAAAGCGTATCTTGGCTCTTTCTCTTTCCTCGGAATTAAAGTACCACAATGTCAGCGCATACCTTTATATAATTGTTCATACATTGTAAATACTTAGAATATTTATATAATAGAATAACTAGTACAATACAAACAATACAGAAATACATTGTATAAAATACAATACAGAATTACATTACTTACCATACATTACACACGCTATATTAAATACGATATATTACAAGCAATTCATTACATACAATTCATTACATACGATTCATTAAATACAATTCATTACATACAATACATTACGTACTATTTACATTACATGTATTTAAAAATTTTTAAATTGAATAATAAATAAGAAAACAATAATTCATTCACAGTTACATTTCAACAATGTTAGATCAGAACAAATTAACATGCGATCGACAATGAGTGACCTCGGTCTGAAGGTCGGTTGAACTTCATGTGGGCTACGATGGTCAGACCAAAAGAAAATCAAACGGTCAAAGTTTGGATTTATGT
>OZ038314.1:14443298-14514037 GCA_964035775.1 Osedax frankpressi | reverse complement strand
TGGCAATGTAAACAATAATAATGAGTTCATTATATTCCCGTTTGGGAAACCGAACGCACAACAAAATACAGTCTTGTGTAGGCAATGTAATAATCGTATAATTAATTTCATTTAATTAATCATTTATATAAATCAAAGGAAAATTATTCGCATACATGAAAATTTCCTTATTTGCCTATTTCTTAAGTTTTGCACTGCAATCCACATACGCTAAAGATATGTTAAAGATAAGGAATTTTAAACTATAGAATTCTTAAAATTATACATTTTTATAAACATAGTTAGTTAATTACATAACAGTTATGTAAGCCAAATGTTTTTAATATATAATTACGGTTATATTATTATAATATACTAGCGATGCACTAGCAGAGAACGGTATACAATGTTTATGCAATATCCACATATTTATAATATATTATATAATTAATCAAATATGTCGAGGTCAAGTTATATCATCGCACATATTCATGATCAAATATCAGATATTACGAAAATTAATCTTTCACGTAAAATGAATTCTAATTTTATATAAAGTATAATTATTAAAGATCAATTTGAATTAGCCAAGGAAAGATTGTTAGTGGAATAAGGTAATAAATTAGTGAATTAATGTGTAAATAGGTTAGAGAAATGAAACTAGGAGATTAAGTGAGAAAATGAGCGAATTAATGAGTGAGTGAGTAAATGATGGAATGACTGAATGAGATAGTAAGTAAATGATTGAGTAGAGAGTGAGTAAATCTGTGATAGAAAACAATATGAGGTAGAGGATGATGTATTAGTGTGTAGTAGTTGTTAGGGTATAGTGTGTAGTAGTGAGAGGGGCATAGTGCATAGGGCGTAGTGTGTAGTAATGGGTGAGGGTAGTGGGTGGGGTGTAGTGTGTAGTAGTGAGTGGGGTGTAGTGTGTAGTAGTGAGTGGGGTGTAGTGTGTAGTAGTAAGTGGGGTATAGTGTGTAGTAGTGGGTGGGGGTAGTGTGTATTAGTGAGTGGGGTGTAGTGTGTAGTAGTGAGTGGGGTGTAGTGTGTAGTAATGGGTGGGGGTAGTGGGTGGGGTGTAGTGTGAGGTAGTGAGTGGGGTATAGTGTGTAGTAGTGGGTGGGGTGTAGTGTGTAAGGCGTAGTGTGTAGTAATGGGTGGGGGTAGTGTGTAGTAGTGAGTGGGGTGTAGTGTGTAGTAGTAAGTGGGGTATAGTGTGTAGTGGTGAGTGGGGTGTAGTGTGTAGTAGTGAGTGGGTGTAGTGTGTAGTAGTGAGTGAGGTGTAGTGTGAAGTAGTGAGTGGGGTGTAGTGTGTAGTAGTGAGTGGGGTGTAGTGTGTAGTAGTGAGTGAGGTGTAGTGTGAAGTAGTGAGTGGGGTGTAGTGTGTAGTAGTGAGTGGGGTGTAGTGTGTAGTAGTGAGTGGGGTGTAGTGTGTAGTAGTAAGTGGGGTGTAGTGTGTAGTAGTGAGTGGGGTGTAGTGTGTAGTAGTGAGTGGGGTGTAGTGTGAATTAATGAGTGGGGCATAGTGCAGAGGGCGTAGTGTGTAGTAATGGGTGGGGGTAGTGGGTAGGGTGTAATGTGTAGTAATGGGTGGGGTGTAGTGTGTAGTAGTGAGTATGGCATAGTGTGTAGTAGTAAGTGGGGTGTAATGAGTAGTAGTATGTGGGGTGTAGTGAGTAGTAGTGAGTGGGGTGTAGTGTGTAGTAGTGAGTGGGGTGTAGTGAGTAGTAGTGAGTGGGGTGTAATGAGTAGTAGTATGTGGGGTGTAGTGAGTAGTAGTGAGTGGGGTGTAGTGTGTAGTAGTGAGTGGGGTGTAGTGAGTAGTAGTGAGTGGGGTGTAGTGTGTAGTAGTGAGTGGGCTGTAGTGAGTAGTAGTGAGTGTGGTGTAGTGTGTAGTAGTGAGTGGGGTGTAGTGTGTAGTAGTGAGTGGGGTGTAGTGTGTAGTAGTGAGTGGGGTGTAGTGTGTAGTAGTGAGTGGGGTGTAGTGTGTAGTAATGGGTGGGGGTAGTGGGTGGGGTGTAGTGTGAGGTAGTGAGTGGGGTATAGTGTGTAGTAGTGGGTGGGGTGTAGTGTGTAAGGCGTAGTGTGTAGTAATGGGTGGGGTAGTGGGTGGAGTGTAGTGTGTAGTAGTGAGTGGGGTGTTGTGTGTAGTGGTGAGTGGGATGTAGTGTGTAGTAGTGAGTGGGGTGTAGTGTGTAGTAGTGAGTGGGGTGTAGTGTGTAGTAGTGAGTGGGTGTAGTGTGTAGTAGTGAGTGGGGTGTAGTGTGTAGTAGTGAGTGGGGTGTAGTGTGTAGTAGTGAGTGGGGTGTAGTGTGAATTAGTGAGTGGGGCATAGTGCAGAGGGCGTAGTGTGTAGTAATGGGTGGGGGTAGTGGGTGGGTGTAGTGTGTAGTAGTGGGTGAGGTGTAGTGTGTAGTAGTGGGTGAGGTGTAGTGTGTAGTAGTGAGTGGGGTGTAGTGTGTAGTAGTGAGCGGGGTGTAGTGTGAAGTAATGGGTATTAGTGAGTGGGGTGTAGTGTATAGTAGGGAGTGGGTATAGTGTGTAGTAGTGAATGGGGTGTAGTGTGTAGTAATGGGTGGGGTGTAGTGTGTAGAGGTGAGTGTGGTGTAGTGTGTAGTGGTGAGTGGGGTATAGTGTGTAGTAGTGAGTGGGGGTGTAGTGTGTAGTAATGGGTAGTAGTGAGTAGGGTGTAGTGAGTGGGTGTAGTGTGTAGTAGTGAGTGGGGTGTAGTGTGTAGTAGTGAGTGGGGTGTAGTGTGTAATAGTGAGTGGGGTGTAGTGTGTAGTAGTGAGCGGGGTGTAGTGTGTAGTAATGGGTAGTAGTGAGTGGGGTGTAGTGTGTAGTAGTGAGTAGGGCATAGTGTGTAGTAGTGAGTGAGGTATAGTGTGTAGTAGTGAGTAGGGTGTAATGTGTAGTAATGGGTGGGATGTAGTGTGTAGTAGTGAGTATGGCATAGGGTGTAGTAGTAAGTGGGGTGTAGTGAGTAGTAGTATGTGGGGTGTAGTGAGTAGTAGTGAGTGGGGTGTAGTGTGTAGTAGTGAGTGGGGTGTAGTGAGTAGTAGTGAGTGGGGTGTAGTGTGTAGTAGTGTGTGGGCTGTAGTGAGTAGTAGTGAGTGGGGTGTAGTGAGTAGTAGTGAGTGAGGTGTAGTGTGTAGTAGTGAGTGGGGTGTAGTGTATAGTAGTGAGTGGGGTGTAGTGAGTAGTAGTGAGTATACATGATAGATGGAGATGAAAAATATACAAATGATTTTATTTATAAATAAAATAATTCTAAATCCAATAACAAAAAATAAATATTCAATTGATCAGTTTAAAATAAAATGTTTAATGATATATGTGAGATATATGTGAGATATATGTGAGATATATGTGAGATATATGTGAGATATATGTGAGATATATGTGAGATATATGTGAGATATATGTGAGATATATGTGAGATATATGTGAGATATATGTGAGATATATGTGAGATATATGTGAGATATATGTGAGATATATGTGAGATATATGTGAGATATATGTGAGATATATGTGAGATATATGTGAGATATATGTGAGATATATGTGATATATATGTGAGATATATGTGAGATATATGTGAGATATATGTGAGATATATGAGAGATATATGTGAGATATATGTGAGATATATGTGAGATATATGAGAGATATATGTGAGATATATGAGAGATATATATGGGATATATATGTGAGATATATGTGAGATATATGTGAGATATATGTGAGATATATATGAGAGATATATGTGAGATATATGAAAGATATATGTGAGCTATATATGTGAATTATATATGTGAGATATATGAGAGATATATATGTGAGATATATATGTGAGATATATGTGAGATATATGTGAGATATATGTGAGATATATATGAGAGATATTTGTGAGATATATATATGAGATATATGTGAGATATATGAGAGATATATATGGGATATATATGTGAGAGATATAAGAGATATATGAGAGATATATATGGGATATATATGTGAGATATATGTGAGATATATGAGAGATATATATGTGAGATATATGTGAGATATATGTGAGATATAAGAGAGATATATATGAGATATATGTGAGATATATGAGAGATATATATGGGATATATATGTGAGATATATGTGAGATATATGAGAGATATATATGGGATATATATATGTGAGATATATGTGAGATATATGTGAGATATATGTGAGATATATGAGAGATATATGAGAGATATATATGAGAGATATAAGAGATATATGAGAGATATATATGGGATATATATGTGAGATATATGTAAGATATATGTGAGATATATGTGAGATATATATGAGAGATATAAGAGATATATGAGAGATATATATGGGATATATATGTGAGATATATGAGAGATATATATGTGAGATATATGTGAGATATATGTGAGATATATGTGAGATATATGTGAGATATATGTGAGATATATGTGAGATATATGTGAGATATATATGTGAGATATATGTGAGATATATGAGAGATATATGAGAGATATGAGAGATATATGAGAGATATATATGTGAGATATATGTGAGATATATGAGAGATATATGAGAGATATGAGAGATATATGAGAGATATATATGAGATATATGTGAGATATATGTGAGATATATGTGAGATATATATGAGAGATATATGTGAGATATATGAGAGATATATGAGAGATATATGAGAGATATATGTGAGATATATGTGAGATATATATGAGAGATATATGTGAGATATATGTGAGATATATATGTGAGATATATGTGAGATATATGTGAGATATATATGAGAGATATATGTGAGATATATGTGAGATATATATGTGAGATATATGTGAGATATATATGAGAGATATATGTGAGATATATATGTGAGATATATGTGAGATATATATGAGAGATATATGTGAGATATATGTGAGATATATGTGAGATATATATGTGAGATATATGTGAGATATATATGTGAGATATATGTGAGATATATGTGAGATATATATGTGAGATATATGTGAGATATATGTGAGATATATATGAGAGATATATGTGAGATATATGTGAGATATATATGTGAGATATATGTGAGATATATGTGAGATATATATGAGAGATATATGTAAGATATATGTGAGATATATATGTGAGATATATATGAGATATATATGAGAGATATATGTAGATATATATGTGAGATATATATGATACTCCCTTCAAAACCCATGTATGTTATATGTTATATGTTATATGTTATATATTATATGTTATATGTTATATGTTATATGTTATATGTTATATGTTATATGTTATATGTTATATGTTATATGTTATATGTTATATGTTATATGTTATATGTTATATGTTATATGTTATATGTTATATGTTATATGTTATATGTTATATGTTATATGGTATATGTTATATGTTATATGTTATATGTTATATGTTATATGTTATATGTTATATGTTATATGTTATATGTTATATGTTATATGTTATATGTTATATGTTATATGTTATATGTTATATGACTATAATCTGATTATATACCAAACAAATGTAGAAAACCTGCAGGTCATGACTTGAGTTATCAAGAATATATTTCACTAAGTAATTTAATTAAAAATAATATTCGTGAAATTACTCACTTTGCAATTTTAAAGCTATGAATAAAGATATGAATCTGTAACATTGTGATCAATATACGAAATGAAACAAATTATAATATATATGTACATATATATGTGTGTATATGTGTGTGTGGGTGTGTGGGTGTGTGCATATGTGTGTGTAAATATGTATATCTTTATTTTAGCATTTTGATGTTTATAATTAAATAAGAAATATTTATATGTATATATGATAAGTAGTAATACAATCTAGTGATAATAAATGAATGCCTACCAAATCTCTATAAATACTAATGTATATTTTTAATAATACATACAAATAGTGAATGATGATAGATTGTTAGTATGACTTCTTAATGTTAATAGAAACACATAAAAAAGGCATTCTTTTCCTTGTCCAGGGCTGAAACTAGTGAAATCATAAGTATCATATTTAAAACACACAGTTAATCTTGTCTATATAAATATAAATGTCTTTATATATTTCTACTAATCCATGTACACGGATATATTGCATATACATTGTTACGGATATATTGCATATACATTGTTACGGATATATTGCATATACATACATGCGGTTTAATAAAGTAGACAAACTAACTAAGTACAAACCTTTGTTCGGCCGCTGAATTTGTATTGACCGAGGCGTCCATTGCATTGTAACATTAATTTATCAATTCTATTTATGAGTCGAGAGATCTCCGAGCAGTTTGAATCACCCTTTTCAACCCAGATTATCTATTAAGTGGTCAAGAATTAGCGATGGTAGTTGGACGGGGAAATCAGCAGATAGCAGGTAATTGTAAAACTCAGCAAATAAGGAGTAACCTTATCACCACGTATCTCTTGTGAATTGTCATCCGAAAAATTGATGATTTGACCGGATTTGAAATTTACCGCACTTTCCAAATTCATTACTTCTTCTATCAACCTGCAACACAATAAATACTTAAATGTGCAAATTTAAATAAGTAAAATCAATATATATTTCCATTAATGATGCACATATATATGTATTTTATCATATTAATTATATAATATATTATAATCGAAGCAAATAAAATGATGAAAAGATAATAGCATTTAAATTGAACCAATATCAAATAAGATATATGTGAACTTGGGACTTATTATGAATTAATATTATATTTATTTGTATTTTTTATTTATTTATATTATTAAAACTAAATATACTAAATACCAAATAGAAATTGAGTTTGACAATCGCTATTGACTAGGGAAAACTAGCGATGTTTACATTTTAGTAACCAATCAAAATTCTAAAGTTTTGTATATGCAAATTTAATTAAAACTATCAAATAAATCACAATAAAGTAATTTATTATAGAAGAATTAAAATTTGAAAAATAAATTAATAATTATGATCTTAATTTTAATTTAGTATGCAATTTCTGAAATTGTGTTTAATATAAAAATAACAGAAGATATTGTGATGTTAACCTATTAATTTAAAATCTGAAAATGATTTTGAAAAATATTTAGATACAGAAAAGAATTCCGAATTAACAAAATAAAATTATAATAAAGAAGACTATTTATGCAGCAAAGGTCGAGGATTAGAAATATCAATAAAAACCTTAAACAAGAACATATTAATAACATAAGAATACAAATTCAATCTGAATTAATAAATAGATATAAATGAAATATATGTTTGCTATATACTAAATAAAATATTTCTGCATATATTTGTTTAGTAAAATAAATTTAGATTAGGAAAATAATTCAAAATAATATTGATCTGATTGAGTTGTTAAAAGTAGTTTTTAAATTATATTAAGATCGGTTTATCAATAATAATAATATCTAAATTTCTATGAATTTAAAAAGATAAATTTTAAAATTAATAAATTAATAAATGTAGTTGATATATAGTTGATATATAAACTAAATTATATTTGTTTAAATTAAATGAATTATATAAACACTGTGTCGTTGAATTGGTATTTAAATTAATTAATTACTAATGTAACGTATTAATATGATATATTATTAACTAGTGAGTAATTATAAGTAATATTTTAATTTTATAAAATTAATCCAGAATAATATATTCAATAATATTATTATATAATAATATATTTTATATTTACTAGAAATATCTATATATATCATTAGTGAGATATTTTTGATAATGTATGAATTACATAACAAACTAAAATTGTCTAAACAAATAATAGTTATGATTATCGAAAATAATTATATTTTAATTTTTTGTTTATATAATAATTTGATTGATTAGTTTTGATCAAAGATTTATAATTTTCAAGAAAATTATAATCTATGTTTTTGATTCATATCTATTGGTGATTAAACGTAAATATTGCAAATTTACACTAACCAATAATTGCCATTATCAATGATTTAATAAAAATTCAGGTAAAATAAATGTTTAATAAAGTAAATTGAAATCTACTATACTATTATTATATTTTGCTTAAATCTTTTACAAAATTTATAAACTTATTATTTCAGAGATTAGGTCATTACAGTAAATACAGCAGAAGTGCATTTTTGGAACAAGATTAATTTGATTGAACAGTATAATTTGTTTATTTGAACAACCCATTATATAATACAGTGATATAATAGTTTTCTGATAGGAAGTATTTCAAATTAAAAAAAAATATTTTATAAATATTTCATAAAAACTTAAAACCTATTTAAACACCAATACTGAAATAATTAATCAACATACTTTACTGTATATAGGATATAAATATTATTATGCATTATAACATTACGTAACATCCGGAATTAAATGATTACATCATCTGACTATTTAGATACTAACGAGTTACCCCGTGAATCTCCGATGAACCTATCCACGACGCAGAGCCCGTAATCCAAGAGACACCTAACAACGTAATCGACAAGTTTGTCATCGGTTTCAGGTTTAGAGGGTACCACTTGAGCACTAGATACAGGTGTAGTAGGAGTAGTAGGAGTAGTAGGTGTAGCCGAGCAGGGAACCTGTCAATCAAAGTAATTCTCATTTTAGAATGGACATAATTATGTATTAATAATTTATTGACTTAAAAATAAATTCTATTTTATTTATTATTGTATTCATGTTAATTAATTAATGATAGAGATACTTTCTATAATAAATCTTAATAAATGAACATTTATCCATTATATCAATATACATGCAATAATAATTCTATATTTATAAATATGAATATTTTCTATATCATTATTATATTACATATCTTCCAAGAAATATATTTTCACAATTTTCTAAATATCATATTTTAAATTGGCATATGACTATCTATTATTTATATATATATAAATGGCAAGAGTGCCCTCAATTGAATCTTATCTTTATGCAAAGGTAATAATAAAATCCACATTGCAATGTAACATTCAATGATGTTAAATTTTAATTGAACACATACAATGTAATATAGAAAACAATTATAAATGAATTAATTTGATTAATATCAAATGTATTATCTAATACTATATCTTTATACAACTAATACAATGTGGTCGTCAAATTCAATGTGTATATTTATTTTTCTGTTCATATATCTCTCTCATAAAATTGAATACAATATATATTATGTGTAATTTGTTTATTTAACATAACATAGCTATAACAACAACTAGAATATTCTTAATATATATTAATCTGTACCAAAAATAGAAAATACGAATTTATAAATATATCATTATATAAATAAATACATATATAAATATATTTACAGATAGTTCTATATATATATGAGTATGATAATGAATGTAAATTTATCTAAACAATTATAATTAGATTATTATATAATCACTAAATTAGCAATATCTATATTTATATAATAAAAATGTATAAAATTGCAGGTCAATACACATTTAATTTAATAAATTAAACATTATATATATTAAATATAAAATATTATAAAAATATATAATGCTCGTATCACATATAATATTCATAATATATAAATATATGAATATATATATATATATATATATATATATATATATATACGCAATGCTATAAATAAATCAGTAATTACTAGCATATTAATTGTTTATTATAGAATATAATATATTAGATTATAATTATTAATTAATAGAAAATATAGTGTTAAATACTTACATCATTTATAGAATGATTATATATATATATATATTATATAATGTATAATTGTTCTAAATATTTTTTATTCGGTACAAATTTTTAAAAAATTTAATATTTCATTATTAAATCAATGGTACATTTTACATGTTAACAAAATAGATACATACCTGAGTGCAAGTATTATAATTAGGAGCCGTGACGGGAGATACTGGAGTCATTGGCGATGAGTAAGGAGATAATGTTGCATTGGTAGCCGGTGATGCCATTGGACTCAAGACCGGTGATATTGACTGTGTAAATAAATTCTAACTGTTAATTAATATTTAGGTAAAACAAAAATATAAGTTCAATACTATAATTTCTATATATAATCATAAAAAACTAAACTTTACTAATGTAAATCAACATAATTCTATATTGTATCACAATAATAATTTGTTTAGTACACCATAGATATTATATATATATATATTATGTATAATATAATATTATATGTTATATATATATTATATTATATATCTATATTAATGTAAATATAATACTTTTACACACTAGTAACATAATTCTGTATTTTGAATATGAAAATTAACTATGAATTTGTTATATATTAAAACGTTGTATTAAAATGTTTTAGAACACAAATGTAGTTAATAAAATCTAACAGGTTGCTGAAGTGGAATATTTGCATAGAGATGAGCTTGATATTCCCTTTGGACGAGATAATCATTAGTATTCGCCAGTGTACCGTTAGAATATGATTGTACAGGGCCCATCGAATGATTATACTGGTTATTAGGTAAAGAATGTTGTGAATTTAACATGGGTTGGGAATTACAGTTATACTGTTGAGTTACGTTTGTGAATCCATACTGTGGTTGGTTATGCTGTTGAGTTGGTTTAAATCCGTTTAATTGTTGATTGACTAAAGCGATTCGACTTCTACATGTATCCCTGTGTATATTCCAATGCGTTTTTTGATGTTCTTTCGAACAATACCACGAGCTGCGACATCCTGAACATAACAGAAGGTTTCCATACATACCACATAGTTCACATGTTACACATATATTAGCATCTGTATTAGCCATTTACAATTGATCAACTATCATACTAAGAATTCGATATACAAGTATATAACTATAATGTTCAAATTACTCATTTAATAATAAAACAAATATAGCTGGTATAGTCCGTGATTTCGGATGAAATATACATAAATGAAAATATTTTAAATTAATTATTTGATAACTCTTAATCGGGGTCAATTATTATTACACTGTTTTAATAATCTTATTTTGCATTTAACTATAAATAAGATAATGATGCTAATAAGAATTACTAATATGTAATACTATATAAAGTTTCCATTAATGATATATATAGTTATTGGTAATTATATGAATTTAAAAAAATATATTTTTAATAGATATTTATAAATCTGAGGCATTAGCTAGATAGGCTGTGAACTGTACTGAATTATTTACAAATAATATTATGAATAATTTGTGCATTTTCATGTCTTTGGATTTCGTATAATGTTGATTTTAAAAATATATATATTAAATGAACAATAGATCTATAGATTTATAAATCGAGGAAAATTACAAATCTATAAAGGATCTTATACTTGTTATCAATTACTAATCTTACTTACTATTATGATAGTAACATATAACTCATAATAAATAATTCATAATTAAAATTTGAATAATTTTTATATATATAATTAGATAAATTCATGTACCATTTACAATATTCAAATACACACACCATAAATAAAATATATATATATATATATATATATATATATATATATATATATGTATATATATATATATCATGTATTTAGTATGAAATATATAATTAAATTAATTGTAATAAAATAGCATTATATAATAATATTTAATTGCTTATATATAATATAAGATTTAAACTATTTATAAATTATTTAAACTTTGCGCCTAGATTTTAATACAGGAGTAGCTTATTTATTAATATTAACATATTAAATAATAGGATTGGATAATTAAATAAGAATAAACAATATTAACATAATAATGTAATCTTATAAAAGATAATTAATATTTTATTATAATCAAGAATGAGTATATATAGTATCTTAAATGTTGTTCAATTATTTATTATATGCATACTCATATATACTTATAATAGCCTAACATATCCGTTTCCCATTATATTTATGTGTTATGTTAATATAGTAATTAGAAAATATTTCTCTTTATTAATAATAATGATTATTATTATTAATAATTAATAATTATATCATTATATTTAATATCTAAATTTTAAAATCCAAGTATCATATTACGTATTATTAAATATTGGTAATATCAACATATTTAAGTATCACCTACACATCCCCTATATATTGTTTAACAAACTGTAATACCTCAAAGTGTTATCATTTTTAATGGAAAATATTAATTCTATGATATAAACCTATATCTAGGATATAAACAAATCATTGCAATTCTAATTTACAATTTATAATTTTTATTTGTAATATTATAAATCTATATATATTAATTATATATGGTTAAAATTAATAATAAATGATATTAAAATGGCGTATTTTGAGCTATTATATATTATTTTAATAAATATTATAAATTATTTCTATAAATATGTATATTACCTATTAAAGAACATTTTCTATAAAAAATATTCGCAAATATTAAAATTGTATTTCATTATACAAAATATATGATTAATTATTACAACAATATTAGTATAATTATTTTTATCATGATTTATTATAAAAAAATTATAAATATATAAATAATTTATATATATTTCAATCTATTATATTATACTATATATTTAATTATTATAATCTCATATTATTATTATAATATATAATTATTAATTTTAGAAAATATATAAAAAATAATATACAAATCCAAAATGTATAGTATACAGTGTATACTATTAGCATGTATACTAGTGTGTATAGTATACACACTAGTATACATGCTAAATACATTGTTTGCCAAGGCCATTCTGATTGCAATAGATGTGTTATTGAGGAGGTATATTAAAATATATCATATTATGAACTTTTTTATTATAAGAAATGTACACATGTAAATATCATTAACAAATATGGTACATTAAACTAAATTTATATTAATAAACATATTCAGGATACAAGTTCATCTTGCAAGAATAATGAACTAATTTCGAATGATGATGATATATTTATTGATGTCGTAAACATTGACTCTTCTGAAGAAGTAAATACAGTTTATTATCACTAGAGAACTAAAATGTTTAATAAATTATGTAATTTATCAAATATATAACAGGATCTAGTTTCATCTTGCATGAAGCCTACCACGAATTTTAATGATAAAAAGAATAATAGATTTATTGATGGTGTAAACTTAGACTGTAGTGACGAGGTAAATAAATTTAATTTTCAATAGATAGGAAAATAATTGATTTAAGCTTTAGATATGTATAAAATAATTAATATCATATCTATAAAATATATAACAGGATTCAGTTTCATCAAGGATGATATCAGAATCTCTTTGTAACGGTGAGGATATGACTCAGAATAATATATTTAGTGACATAATAAACATTGACTACATTGAAGAGGTTAAAACACTGAACGCACTAAAAAAACTAACTGTTTTACCGGTCGGAATTCAAATCCCGCGGAAAACAAGAGTATAATTTTAACGCTGACATAAAACATGTTCAATTTACAAGAGTAAAATAACATAATGAACTTTCACCTTCCCATTTATACATTTAATATCAAATTAAATTAATAAGTTTCTGTAATATTATCGTAGTTAATATTAATAAGTTATATTATAAATAATAACATAATTACAAAATTTATACCTGGTTTTATCTACCATGACTCCAAAATCAATTTTTAATACTGAAGATATGACACAGAATAATATATTTAGTGACTTTGACTGCATTGAAGAGGTTAATACAGTTTATTTACTATAAACATATTCAATAAGTTAATGTAATATTAATAATTGATATTATAAATAATAACAACCTATTTTTTTTTAATATCTCTATTTTTATTTTACTAGTGTGTGCAAACTATTGAAACAGAATCTTTAATAATAAATATTGATGCCAGTGTTTCAGGTATTTATGTAATTTTAATTTAATTTTTTATCAATAATAATTATACAAAATTAATGTTAATAATTATTTAATTTTATAAATGATATTATTTGAAGATAATAAATATCAAGATTATGAAACTGAATCAGAAACGGAATCAGAAACGAAATCAGAATCATCTGATGAAGCTAATACAGATACAGAACATGAACACACTTAGAGATAGATTCAGACATAACTATAGACTCTTCTGATAGCGAAGAAATACATAGTTTTAAGAAAACTTATAACTAAGAATCAAATAATGTATTTAGGGATTCCACATTCAAAACTTGAAATGATAAACAAAATTCAAATTAATCTACCATTTGTTACGGAGAGGGGAATTGTTAAACCGTTGGATATAGTTTATATAATTTTAATGTATATACGACTAGGAATAACTCAAAAATATATTGCTGTTCAATGGGCACTCAACAAAGTATATCCAATTATATTAATTTTTACAAAGTTTACATTTCAGAACAATTTGCACCACTATTATATAAACCTACTAAATTAGAAATTTTTAATAATTTGCCGCTTGCATTTATTACTACTTTTAAAGATGTAACTGCCATAATAGATTGCTTTGAAATTGAAATAGCAAAACCTTCCCAATCATCTTTACAAGCATTAACATTTTCGAATTATAAATACATGTAAGATTTTAATCTCAGTAACACCTAATGGCCATATTCAGTATATTTCAAATGCATATCCTGGTCGTTACAGTGATATGAAAATTGTATTGGAATCTGGAATATTGTCTACTTTTATTCCCTATACCCCAGTAATGGCAGATAGAGGTTTCAAATCATTAGCAGAGATTTTACAAAAAGTTAATGTAAAACTGTTACGGTCACCAAGTAAATTACCTGGCTACTAATATAATGAGCAATGAAAATGTAATAAATACAAAACGAATAGCTAGTTTAAGGATACATGTAGAAAGATCAATTGGTAAAATAAGAAATTTTTCTATTTTAAAAACACATTCAATACTTGCTAGTTCAGCCTTTACTAATATTGATGATTTTCTAATAATTGCTGCATTATCAAATATTCAAACTAATTTAATAAAAATATAAATAGATTTTGCTTATTTTAATTTATTATATACATATTTAGACCAAAATATAGTACATCTCAACATTGCAATTTTGACTAACTGTTCATTATATTGAACAGTAAGAAAAGTAATTTTTAAATTCTTTTCGAACTCGGGATCAGCAATGGCCAAAATTCCTCTTGATTTACCCGCACAGTTCATTTCCAGCTGCATTTGAAATAGGATTTTCTTTTGAATGCATCCATCTTTGACATAAGTGCTTACTGTTCTTTTTTTATATTCATAAAACTTTATAAATTCTAATATAATTTTAGTAAGTGTTTTCGTCATATTTACAAAGAAAAAAAATAGGTCAGGTCACAATGACAACATTAAAAAGTTACATTCATAGATTTATATTTACCAAATATAAATCTATAGTTACATGTGTATAAAATATAAATATGTACATTATTACATTTGACACGCCCTAAATACATATATTTTAATAACAATATAAATATACATTTTTAATAATTTAATGATATATTTAAATTTCACAGAACTCTTTTACATAGAATAATACTTGTAATATTTATTACTAATCTTCCAATATATGTATATATATTATAGTTTATAATAATTTGTTAGCATATTACAAAGGAAATAGTCTAGGTATATACGACGTACAATGTACGTTGGTCGCCGTACATATTGCACTACAGCACACATTTCACACGATATACCATACTACGTACATTGCAATGTGTTTAATATATTATTAGCATATAGTGAAAATGCAATCGTAATTAAATATACCGACTTTAGAAAATTACGATTGTTTAGATGAAACGTCAACAAATATGTATTATAGTTGTTGCTTATCCCTTATGCATTGGTGCATTAGTACTATTATGACCTGACCTCTTTTATTTTCTTTGTAAATATGACGAAAACACTTATTAAAATTATATAAAGTTTTATGAATAATTATATAAATCGGATATGACTTTATTATATTTTTCTGTAATATTTAATTGTTATAAAGTTTCTTGGGCGTGAAAAAAGGAAAAATAGGCGTGAACTTTATAATACAGATAGGCGTGTTTAATATTGAATTCAAAATAATTACATGTGTTATATAAATTTATTGATCATAATATAGATAATTGTATATTTGATTTAGGTACAATCTTATAACTTGTAATACATCCAAACTCAAATCAAAGTTGTTAAGTAATTGTATAGATCTAAATCAACTAATAATGTAATAATAATGTGTATGCAATTAATACTATAATTATAATTCATACTATAAATGAGTATTAGTTGTATTATATGATAACTTACATAACTTATACATAAATATGTTATATCAATTTGTATTATATCTCGTTTACTAATAATTAATAATAATTTGTGTATACATATATATAATTGTTAAATTTAAACTTATAATCAATAACAATCCTAAATTCATAGTTGTCTAATATAATTTTAAAATGTATAATAAAAAATATAATCCAATTTAAAAAAAATTGAATCAAAATATTTATAAATATTTGATTGATATGTGGAATATGTTTACTTTAGTTATGATTGACAAATAGATTATACGAAATTATAATTTTATTTATTGAAAGTAAGTGATAATATATGATATATCTAAATACTTATTAGACTTTTAAAATTATTAATATAATGCATATACAACTGTATTTCATATATAAATCAATTTATTGACCTATATTGAATATTTATGTCATGACATTTATATGGAATTCGAAAAATACCGACAGTCGTTGCAATATCCAATATATAGGTGTATAATATGACAAAGTTGCGTATGACACTATTAGCTATTATTAGGTATTATTCTGTACTGAATATATTATATTATTTTTATAATCCAATATTAATGAAGGGTGGTATTTGGGATATTATTATAGTATATTACTACTCGTATACAAATATTTGTTTTTCTATGGATTTAGAATTTATTTTATTATTTAGCAAGTTAAATGGCTAATAATAAATACAAATTATATTTAGAGGTAGAATTATAATATATATGATATATATACTTGCCAGTATTTTTTTAATACATTTATAATTTCTTATTTACTTATAAAATTAATTAAATATATAAAATTGTAATAATTAAATTCGTGTATTGATAATAATCTTATTTTGGTTATGTGTAATTGTAGCGTTTTCTATTGAGAGGTCAATTGTGAGGTAACTATTCCCTTCACATAATTTCTTTTCAACAGTCCCCTATATTGATTAATGCCATTATTTGATCAATCAATAAGTTATTATTTCTATAATAATTTAGAATATATCGTTATAAATATCTTTCGGTATAAAAAATATTATCATATAAAAAATATATTTATAATTATTATTATTAGTTATAATTATATTTAAAAATTCAACTGGTGATACTTATTATTTATTAAAATATATGTTAAGTTATAATTATAATAATTCAATAACTTAGAGAGAAAGCACATTGCATAAAACCTCTAGTGTAATATGCACAATTCCAGATTCATCAGTAACAAATCCTCCTTGGTGATCATGACCACATATATAAACCATAATCGCTACATAATTTTTGTAGCGATTAATGTGACTTCTAATAATAATAACAACTTTAATATTAGTAAATTGTTTTTGAATATAAAGATTTTAATTAAATAACCTTTAGTTGATTGCATGATTTTCAGAATTTCATCGTAATTCCATGCTAAACATTTGTCAACCGTACTTTGAGGATGAATAGGAGTATGACCTACAAATACAAATTATAATGTAAGCAATTTAAACAAATTAGTAAGAAAAATATCAATTTAAAGTAGATATCTATTATAACGTTTATAAATGTAATTCCACATCTATGTACAATGTACATAGATGTGGAATTAAATTTATAAACGTTATAATAGATATCTACTTTAAATTTACATTGTACATAATATATGTATGTAAATTTGATTTAAAAAAACCGAAAATTATAAGATTTTCCGAAGATTTTTCTGATTCTTTTATTATATTTTCAAGCCAAGTTAGTTGTTGCTTTCCAAATGCTCCATTATATGCAGTAAATCGTTTATCTAAACCTACCCGACATTTTGAAAGGGATATAAATTTTAAAATATTAATATTGTATTTGTAACTAATTAATTATTATTAACTATATCATAGATATTTAAAAATAGAATTATAGTAATTTATAGTTAAAAATAATCATGTATAGTAGAAATTAGAACACTTATTCGAGTAATTGTTAATATATAACACCAACCAATAAGTCCTATACTACTATTGTAATCATCGTTTAAGTTTTTCTTCATGAACTCCAGAGCTTTCAAGTAACTGGTATCATTTAAATCTGAACATACGCGAATGAAATATTTCAAATAAGTCTACAACATCTCTTTATTTATATTTATCGTTACTTACCTTCAATCCCCAGAACAGAAATATCGTAATTATCTAAAACAACAATCCGATAATGTTTGCAAACGATGTAACTATAGTAATTTCTTTTGTCGTCGCATGTTTTGAATCCATCTAGATTCTTTAACAATTAATTTGCACTGTTATTAATTATCACATATAGTGTTATTAAATGTTACCTTAATATCTTATATGTTGTTGTTTAATTCAGACTGACATACTAACTAAGATGTTTTTATTGACTATATGCCATCTATATTTTAAGCTTAATTTTTCATTACATATATATATATATATATTACTGTTGCTCTTTCCGATGAGTTTAGAATGCTTTCTTGGTATAAGTTACGATTGAAGTTGTAGAGATCGTGATTTCCCACAACGTGGAGAAATGGCAGAGGACTACTTTGTTCTATGTTCAAATTTAATATCGTATAAGGATTATTATATTAACGAATCGTTTGTTATTGCACATATAAATATACACAATTACTTGCCAAGGGATTATTTTATAAGTAGTAGGTCGTGGCAATTTAATAAAGATTAAAATGTAATACCACTTAAATAATATTTAATAAATATGCAGTATATAATATTAGTATAACTACTTGTAAAATAGTATTTATATCAGTACTTATAAATGTATATTTACATACATTTATTTCATTTACTAACGTGTCTTTAATAAATCGCATATTGCTAAAACTCTTTCTATGGCTCGTCGTGATTCGTTATCTTTTCTATTATTTCTCCCATCTATAATATCTCCAATCTAATATTAAATGTATTTTATTTAAATAGTCATTTTTATAGTAAACATATTCTACTATAAAACATACAACTCTACGATATATTAAATAATATAAAATCGTTAAATAACTATGATGGGTATTATTTGACACATGCGTGTCAGATCGTATTCCTAGATATTATTGAAAATCTAATTTTTAAAATGCTAAAATTAAGAGAATGTAGTAGAATCTAGTGTAGGTAGTATTGTAGTATAGGTTATCTAATAAATAAAATATCTACGTCGTACTCTGTGTTTTATTATCGTTCCAACAAAGCGTTACATCGTACTAGAAACCTACTGCGCTATGTACACCGTATGACGTACGGTGTACGTATGTCAATACTGACTCTATAAGTAGTACCTACAAGTGAAATAGATCTAGATATACTTAGTAACAATTGTAGGAGTATTCGAAAGCTATTCATATAATGATAATGCCACATGGTTACACTATATCGCTTGCACTAGTTAGACAATACATAACATTATTAGTTATACAATACATCTATAATTATCTATAGGTTGACATTCGTATATTATCTTATACGAGATTTGTGTATTCACTATTGCATACTCTCTTACCTGTACAGCAAATTTCATGGTGGGAATATTGTTCCAATGACAAACTGCATTTTCAAGATGCACCAACGAATCTCTAAAGTATCTTTTGAACGTACCTAGATCAGTTCAATGCAACTTATATATGGCATTCCATTGATTATATTTATAATTTGATATACTTAATGTATGCACACACATATATATATATATATATATATATATATATATATATATATATATGTTTTATTGTACATTTTCAATAAGTTATGTTATGAACAAGGATTAGAAAAATTACAAAAACATTACAATCTTAATCCAAACCATTTGTATCCATTATAATAGTGATATATCCCATAATATTAATTAATAATATATATATAATTTTTTTAAATCATAAAAGATACTGCCTGTTCAGCTATGCGAATATATAGAGTACACTAGTATAGTATTTTACAATAAAATATATATGTACATTATGCAATGATATTTTATAATATGCTATGTTATTTAGTAATTACTTTTTAATATATTAGTAATTTCGTGTATTACATTTTCTAGATATAGAATTTTTATTTATATAGTTATTTATATTTAAGAAATTACTTAGTAATTAATAAAATACAATATATTGTATTATTATAGTAATATCATTATATCCTTTTAATGCATAGCAATTATCATAGATTACCATATATGGAATCATAAATACAATATCTTGTATATAATCTAAATATTGGTAATTTTGGATGATAATAACCAGTGAAATCAGTTCCATCATCGTGGTCAGCGTAGTGAAGATCTGTGATAACTCCGAACGAAGCTAGTATATTTGGCATGGTGTCCATGTAAATATATTGATTTTAGTCCAATTAAATTCAGTTTCCAATCGTATCTACGAAAAAGGCAATTTAGTGATACAGATGGTATAGTGTGACTAGATACGTTAATATGTTGGATTTCTATGCGATACACTGCAGTTCATAATATAAACATTATTTTGCTTAAAGTACAATACAATCGGATTAGTGACGTATTATAGAGTGAACTCTGAGAACATTTTTTGCTATGTTATATTATATATATATAAACATGTATAATAGTGATAAATAATATATAATTCTTTAAAAAACCTACATATATATACGGTACAAATAATATAGCGTTCAATGTGCACTGCCAAGTTACATATGGATATATAATATTTCCGAGTATTTTATAATTCATCTTTATAAATAAATAATAAAATGCTGATATATATCATGTTGGTATATCTCATATATATATATATATATATATATATATATATATATATATATATCTATATATATATATATATATATATATATATTACTACGAAACATATTAATTGATATAAATTTAAATTAGGTATTTTTTCTATATAAGTAAACATGTATATAAGTAAATATAAATAAATTAAACATTCTAAATTGTTTATTATTAAATTATGTACATCGTGTAGATTTCAATGTAATTTTATTAGTAGCTTTGTTTATGTGCGTGGAAGTAATGTAAATTTATACATATGGATATGGTTGATTATAATATATAATACTCTGAAAATGTATATATAAATAATTATGTATTTATATATAATATAGTTATATATATATATACATATATATATATAACAATTATAATCAACGGAAATATATATATATTTTTATATAAATAAATATTAAAAACGATTTGAAAAAAATCGGAAATCATTATCTTAGAACCTTCGATAAATTCTATGATACTAGCACTATTTTCTTGCTAAATTATTCATATATAATAGTTGTTATATTTAATGTATTCTATTTATGAATTATGACATATCATCCTTATTTTTCATTGCATATTTATAGATATATCATATTATCCATTATTTATTTTATATATACATATATTAGATATTTTCTTATATGCTTTTTATATATCTTCTCTACACGGGAAACTACTTTAGGATTTAATTATTAATTTATTGAAACTAATATAATTAAATTAATAATAATTACTATATTGTATAATATTTATTAATACAATTGTATATATAAAATAAAAATATGGTTACTAATAGTAACTTACTATAGTTTTTTTAATAACTTCCGATATAATTACAATTTATATTATACATAAATTGTATAATATATATAATTACATTTATAGTATTGTAATTATTGTTATTTAATTTGTTTGTTACTATTAACGAATACATTAATTTTTAACTAAACACTATTTTAAAGTTATATATATTTTAAACTAAATTTTTTAATTAAAAAAATATTTGTATAGAATAATATGAGATAATATAAACTAGATTACCTGGTATATTCAATATAGATATATAAAGATAATACTAGTAATGTTAGTTATTTACTAACTTAAAAGGACTTTAAAAATGCGTGAGAATAGTAGTTATATTTGGGTAGCTAAAGTAGTAGTACATATATACTAATAGTTTGAAATATTAGGATATTGTCATTTTAAACACTTATATCTAATTATATTGGGAGTTTAATAAAATTATATCTGAATCTATTTTTACCATCTATATTTTAATAATTATTGTTAAATAATATCATAATTTTTAAAAATATATGTACAATATAAATAATTTATTGTAAAATGGAAGCTAAATTGAAGGAATTTAGAGTAAATCAGAAAAAAATACAATCAAATAAAAGTTTTTTATTTAGTTTTTTAAATATTTGGAAAACTAATTTTCCGAAAGATGATGCACCAGATGGTTTCCAAGTTAATAATTTTAATATATTACTTTATTTTATTAATTATACATAATTATAAAATATATTAAAATATTCAGCATCATTTATTTTCTGCGATAAAAAACAACACTTCCTATATAATACGTATGCCATATATTCTCTATCTAAATTATTTCCATACTGCCTGATATCATGACTGTAATTTTTCATTTCAGTGTTTCAATACTACTATTGTAATTGGTTAGAAGATATGGAATGTTGTATTCTATGAATTATAAACATTTCTTTTGACATATCCGATAGATATTACTACTACTCTATATATAAAATATATACTATATCAAATGCATTTTTAATTTGCCTGTTTATTTTACATCAGTGATTTCACTGGAATATTGTTACCGTATGTTATTCTTTTTTCCCGACTTGATCTTCTCATATCTATTATTTTTACAGTAGTCTTTGTTATTATGTTGGACTTTTTTGGGTTTTTCTAACTGTTATTAAAATATTCATTCATTCATTTAATGTATATTTTAGAAAATTATGCATTTATAAAATGATACTGACACATATTTTATATAAATTATATTTAAATGTATAAACTATTAATTTATAAGTATACTATTTAAAGCTATAGTTGTAAGTTTGGTGTACATATGAATATCCAGAATTATGTGGTTGAGTATTTATTTAATTAAAATGCAACAATTAAAATTCAAATAAATTGCATTATTTTCGTACTAAGATAATAAAAATAATAATTGAAAACAATAATAATCAGTTATTGAATTACATAGTTTTAAGCTAGCTTTTAAAACAAGGATGTGTAATTATAGGAAATAGTAACAATTTTGATAGATTGTTATATTTTTGGTGGAGCGATAAATAAGTATCTCTACATGCAATAGTTGTGTAATTCAAAGGTTATCAGCGTAAAGTTTATAAGTTATATTTGGAATCTTTCTAGTATATATTTCATCGGATCTATGTAGATGGAGAACAGCATTAGAGAAAGAGATGAGTCATCCACTTCTGAATACGTAGGAATATAGGCGTCCGATATAGTAGTTTTATTTGTATTGATCCTTTTTAAACACGTCCAGAGCAATTCAATTTATTGCCAATGAGTTCAATCTTTTGAGTAGTTTTGTATGGTTAAGTTGTATTGTGTTATTGTCGTCGAGAGAAGCATAAAGCCTAAGTCACTTTCAATTTAATGTGATATAATATTATTTCTTATAGTTTCAGTTGTGAAATTAGGCATTAGTTTGCATTGTTGACTGGGGAATGGGGAGCCTTTATTAACAAAATGTATTATAAAATTGCATGTTTAAAGAGTGGT
The DNA here is from genome assembly GCA_964035775.1 of Osedax frankpressi. NCBI lineage: Eukaryota > Metazoa > Annelida > Polychaeta > Sabellida > Siboglinidae > Osedax > Osedax frankpressi. Next base: position 14,490,173 of record OZ038314.1, on the reverse strand, counting down.
AGTAGTGTAGTTGATAGTTTTTGATTAGAAATAATGTGATTATATCATTGGATGAGGAATATTCAACATTATTTATTTGTTTATTTATTTATTAAGTATGTAGTTTTTAGTTTTTAATGTAATACTGGTTAGTTTTCTTTTATGGAAAGGTTGGGTTATCAGTTTCAATGATATATGGAGGTTATAATGTTTATTGTGTATAAGTTATATTTTTTCGATAAAATAATTAGCAATATAGAGATTAATATTTTATGAGGTTATTTAGGAAGTATATGTTTTTTTTTCCTATTAATTTATTTGTAATATAAAAAAATTTATTATAGTTACTATTGTTTTGATCAAGTAGATATGTAAATTTTCTTAGTCTTTTTTATAGTTTTATGGCAATCACTTCATATTTTTGTAGTCTAGCTTAGTTTATTGATGTTGAGTTTTTTATGTATGTTCGGTTAGTATTTAGATGAATGAGTTATTGAACCATGGGATAAGATTATGTTCGGTGAATGTAACCGTTTTGCTAGGAGTGAGTTTATCGAGTAGTTTTAATAGTAATTAAAATAGAAAGCAGTTTAATTGCAAGTTCGAATTTGTAGTTAGTAAATGTCTATGACTATGATCCATTATGTATATTATTTCTGAGAATCAGATCCTACTAAATAATAGATAGCAATGAGCTTCTGACTTTTCATTACTATTACAACGAACATATCTGCATATTTAATAAATAGTTTTATGTATAAACTATCCCCAACACTACTACTGGTTGCCACACCAAAATGCTGTTTAAGTTTGTATATAAATACAATATTGTGAATTTTACAACACCATGATAACCTAGTATTGCATTAATGGTTCAAAATGTAATACTACATAGATGAAATGCTATTGTTTATAGATATATTATAGTATATGTAACATAGTATAAACATTCTATAGAGATTTATATTAGTTGGTTTTTCATGTACGCCAGAATAACTTTGTCAACCTGACTTATAAACATTCACATCATTTTGCTGCTTTTGTTACCAAAATACAATTTAGTCGTATGAATCTAAATGAAAATTGACTATTAGATAGTTTAATAATGTAATGAATGCGATACAGTCCGTTTGAAGTTAATACTTTTGATTATATTTATAATTTGATATATCAATATCTTTATGGGCTGTTTCTTACGTTATTCCTTCTTCCTTCCAATATTCTTTTCGTGAAATAATTAAATGGTTTATACTTTTAAACTATTAAATATATTGTTATAAAACATATTTCACTATTATATTACATATATATTATAGATTTTATATATATATTTATGTATATATTTATATATATATATGTATTAAATTTAGAATATATTCACATGTTGATATCATTTTATTTAATATTAACAACATAGTGCTTTACCTACATATATTAATATTAATAATTATTAAATATCTTCATACATATATGTATTTATATTATTACTGAAATAAATTTAACTGTTGTGTATTTATTAGATATATCCATATCGTAAATATAAACCACTCACCTATAAATGTAGTTGAATTATTATATACACAATTTGTAAATGGCAAATGTATTTCAATGTACATTGTTCTAATAATATTGGATAAATATTTATATTTATTGAATATATAACACAATATATTATTTAGTGCTTATTCTAGAATCATTGTAGTTATTTTACAAGGAATAAACTTATATAACCATTATTTATACTTTAAATTTAACTTTATGTTTATAATTATAATATAATTTATATAAAATATTAATATAAAATGTAACATTTTTTTCCTAATATATATTATTTTTATTTTTCCTAATATATTTTTTCCTAATATATTTTTTCCTAATATATTTTTTCCTAATATTATTTTTCTTAATATATACAATTAAAAATAAATTATATATTATATAATTTAATAAACATTTTCTAATTCTTTTAATGTTCTACTCCACTATATTGTATTATATATACTATATGTATATTGTATTGTATATACTATATATATATTGTATTGTATATACTATATGTATATTGTATTGTATATATTATATGTATATTGTATTGTACATACTATATGTATATTGTATTGTATATACTATATGTATATTGTATTGTATATACTATATGTATATTGTATTGTACATACTATATATATATTGTATTGTATATACTATATGTATATTGTATTGTATATACTATATGTATATTTTATTGTATATACTATATGTATATTTTATTGTATATACTATATGTATATTGTATTGTACATACTATATGTATATTGTATTGTACATACTATATGTATATTGTATTGTATATACTATATGTATATTGTATTGTATATACTATATGTATATTGTATTGTATTTTGCTCTCTCGTCCTTCGACTACTGCTCTTCATTATAAATGAAAATCTACAATTGATTTGTGTTAGGACGGTTTTAGTATATTTTTAGTCTATATTGTACTGATTGCAATTACAATGATTCGAAGAAAATGTGAGAAATGGGTATTTACTTAGACGATTTACTTACACAGACGAAACATCATTTACTCATAATTACTTATAGAGTATTATACCTAAAAAGAAAAATATGTGACCATTAATCAAAAGCTGTGACCATTAATCAAAAGCTGTGACCAGCCAGGGATAAGGAAGTGTGGCAATTTATCTTCTTGTCATCAGTACAATAATAAAAAAGTGCCAGAAATAGTACTTTGGCTCCAGTACTTTGGAATTACTATCCGTTGACCTTACAAAATATCTCTTGTTATTCTAGTTTTAAATGAATTTTGATTGGATATAATATAATATATATATATTATAATGTTGTTTTATTATTATAAATTGATCATTACTTCAGTACACTCTTACTATTTTTTATTGTACTGAAATAAATAAATATATATTTTAGATATTTCTAAAACATTTGTCATGGTAACTCACCTTTGCTGATAAACAATTGTCTAAAAACCTTTGTTATCAATTGATTGATAAATCTTTTATACCAATAAATTAAAATTTAATAAATAGAAAAGGCTTTTCACGTTTTCACAGAACTATTCCATGTTTAAATGTATTCCTAATTCTCTATCAATTTTGTTAATATGTACATAATATATAGTACCAACACAGTTTCACTTTCATTAAATACATAGTATTACATATTGAATGATTAGTCAACTATAATTGAATCATTATTTAATCTTAAAGTTTGCGTATCTAAAGTAAATTACTAAATTTTTGAAATAATACTTTCAAAGTAATTGTAATATTTATTTCTAATTTTGACAGTACATCGAGGAGAAAACAATAACAAATCAACCGGAAGAACACAATACTACTTCTGTTGAATATTCTGGTTTAAGAAAAAGAATTCTTAGTCAAGATTTTACTTCGAGATATCACGAAGATGTAATCGCAGAAAATAGCGATTCGATTAATAAGGTAACAGTTGAAATAAGAAATACAAATATTTAAAGTAATATCTAACTAAAATTGAAAACAAATGTTTCTATAAATAATTAACTACTTCCGTGTGATTACAATACATCTATTGTTTGTCTTCGCGTAGGACACGCGCACCTGGACAGACCTAGTGCTCGGCGACGCCGCTCTAAAAACGTCGCTGTGGTTGGTGTTGTGGGCGATCTCGGCTCTGCTCGGCTTCGGAGCCGTTTACTTCGTGTTGGCGTCTTCGTACGCGCTCTACGCGAATCTGTCGGTCGGCGTCGAGAGGCGCGGACTCAGCGCTTACTCGGTGTTCAACCGCGACTGCCGACAGCTCGGCGGACAGTTCACCAGCGAACAGTTCGAGAGGGAAATGCGGTTCGGAGCCGGTAATATGAAGTAAACGCCAGATCCGCTCGTGGAGGAACATGTCGATGTTCTGATAACTCAGATAATTACATTTTCGCCAACTTTTTCTCACTAAATATGAAAGGACCCATCGGTATAATATATATTATATATATTATCCATATTCTATATAGCATTCCATATAGTTTTATGTTTTATTTCTTTATGAATAATTAGTGATATCATATGATCATTTATTTACAGTATCAATATGTTTTTATTATTATGAATATTACTGTATTACCTTTTATTACTTACCATCCAGATAATTTCAATATTAATTATTAATATCAATATTAATAGTAACGAGATTATTTTATTTATTTTTAGTTTATTATAATAAATATTTACAAAAGAATATCATTATTGTATTAGCATAATAATTTTACTTATAAAAAATAATTTTCAGGTGTTTACAATGATTAATCTTTACAATAATTGTATGTGGTAATATTTCTTTATTATTATTAACACAGTTTTTTTGAGATTGTAAATATTTGAAACTGTATGAAATATTTTTCAAATACTTATTTTTATAGTTATTTGTCTCTTTTTGAGTTCACTTTTATTAATAATATGTGATTATTAATTTTTTTCAGTGTAAGAAATACAACATTTTAAGTATTTCATTTAAATGATTTGGATGGTTGAGGCTTATTGTATATTGCTATATATGACACATTATTTACCGATAAGCTATCATTATTAACTATTTTCAAGTAATAGCTGCATTATGTAGAAATATTCATAATAGTTTATTTAGATACTTATTCTAATATAATATATTTGTTACTACATAATTTTAATAGAACATTTATTTATTCTAAATTGCAAAATTCACATTTTTAATACACCTTAATATTACTTATGATTACAAATTATATATGCACCTAAATGCAAATAATTGTAACGTTTTTTACTAATTGATTAATGATAAGCACTTCTTGTTGGCATAGTTTAAATAATTCGTTTGTAAAGATATTTGAAATGTATATAAATATCATCTATAATTTACATTGATATTTTGAGTATGGAATCATTAAATCTATAATTAGTAATATATTCAAATAAATAATATAGGAGAAATTATATAATAGATGTAGATGTTTAATATCAGGTTGCAACAACGATATACAGTAAAGAGATATAATATTAATTATCTACAAGTATACAGAAAATGAATATATAAATAAAATATAAAATGAATATATAAATATAATTAAAATATTTTTAATAATTATTGGTAACTTTTGTTTTATTATTGTTATATATTTATTTATAATAGCCGATAGTCGATCTAACAATGTACTATATAATCCTATTAATATTTTATGTAACTTTCTACTGACCAGACTATTATTGTTATAATATATATATATAATAGTTTATATATATTAGTTTATCTATAGATGGTATACCATGTACTATATATCCCTATTAATAACTTTCTAATAGACAATGGACAATGTCTATTATCTTATTTATAAACATACGTGATATTTGGATATTTACTGTTCGCATTAAATTAGTGACTTAAAATTTCATAATATAATATAATAGTAAACTATTATCATTTACAGTTAGATACTTTATTCCTCGTTGTATATTCAGACAGGACAATGTATTTAAGAGATTATGAACCGATAGGTTTATATACAAATGAATAAGCATCAATATTAATATAAAGGTCAACAATTTGTATTGAATTTTTTATTAGTATATCAAAAATAGTAAAAATTAGTCATAATAGACTATTTTCGACGTTTGGGCGGCAAATGTTTAACCATTTACCTTACACACATCAAAATTAAGTCAGAAAATATAATAATGTAATATTTGTTATATCTTATATTTTCACATTGTAATTTCACATTATATTGTTTAAAATTAGTATACTTTATCGATATTGTTTATATATAAAATATGTTTATATTTATTGTTTATATAATGAAGACAGTATCATGAGAATATTTATTTGTTTTTTTTTGGTATTAATTAAAAAGTTATTCCATGCGCTTATTTACAAACAGCCATTGCTATCATATGCTATATATTTAACATTAACTAGTAGAGAAAGTACTGATCACTGATCATGACGGATACAAATATAATAACGGATACAAGTAAAAAAATATAATGTAGGAATTGCCACGATTAATGTTGATACATGTTATTATTTTTACTTGATACTTGATGTATTTTATTAATTATAATAAAAGTAAATAATCCAATATGCAATATATTAAATTCTATATATATATTAATAAATTGATATCAATATCAATAGTCCGTTTTACGCAAACAACATTTTTGTTTATCTACACTGGTAAACACATTTTCATTTGCGGAATATACATTATAATCAATCGTCAGATGTGTATGTGATCTAATTAAATATAATACAAGTATGTAGTATATTATTATTCATAAATTATAAACTTATAGAATAGAATTAATTAAATTTCTTAATTAATTTTTAATAACTAATTAAATTGTTCATATTAAAATGTTTAATAAAAAATATAAAATTTATTTAAACTACTATTGGATTTAATTTAATAGCGAAATAGTAAATAATTAGTATTCAAAAAGCTTAACATATTAAATTTTTAACTTTAAACGTACACATTAAGCAAACAATATTAATAATAAAATATTATATAGTTCTAAACACATGAGTTTAAAAATATATAATGGATATAGGAATTCTATAAATGTCTCTCATGATGGAATTCAATGAACTGCATTCATATAATTGTAAATAACTTATACTATATCAGGAAGTTCTTATAAAATATTAAATTCGTCAAATATTATAATACGTACAGTTTGTTATTGGCTTTTAACTGTGTATGTATGCTAACCGTAATGTTTTTAACGACATTTATAAACATATATGCTTAATCATATAATGTATAAATATATTTATATAACATATAAATCATATATGATTAAAACCCTAGAATATGTATTCTTATAACAATTTTAATAATAAAACATAATGTAATAATACATATTATTTATGCTTGAACAATATATTATATAATGATGTATCATCTTATATGATGATACCTATATAAATATAATAATATACCATTGTAACATATATGATAAAGGTTGGGAACACAAATGCATTGAAAGGATTTGAGAAAAATGACTTGTATATAATCTACACTGAATATATTATATACAGGGTTCATAAATATATACACACAAAAACACACACACACACATATATATATATATATATATATATATATATATATATATTATAATACATTCAATATATTATTATATATTACCTATAACGGTACATTTTTATTACATTGCTATCATGAGCTACCTTACTAAACATTATTTCTCACTTAGCAGTGATTAGACTATTGGTAGGTATGCTAGCTGATGATACGGATGTTTATTTATGGTTTACCTGGTCGTATTTATTATAATATCCAAACCGGCGAATATTTCCCATTCTCAACCGGAAGTATGCGTGTGTCAACACCCGCGATTATAAGTAAGCGGTTCCAAAAGACGACGATCTTCATTCGAAATGAATTGTGACCTCCTATAACTACCATAGCTGTTTAAGGACCTACATGAATTGTTTGATTGATTAACAACAATAACGTATCTACTTAAGTTTTTTCATATATAATTGTAGGTTATAACCTACAATTTACTATACAATTATTTTTACGGAATTATTTTGGTTTTTATATATAACTACAATAGTTGTCATTATTAAGATATACGTGTTACTAGAACAATGCATTTCCTAGAGTTCTTATTGTTGTTAATTATATTCCAATCCGAAACATACTGCAACAATGAAACCGAGATAAATGAAATAATGTTAACTCAAATATTGCTAACTTCACATAACGGTAAGTATAAGAGAAATTGATGACTCAATAGTGTACTGTTATATTAATTTAAGGATATATATATATATTTATATATATATATATATATATATATATATATATATATTAAACACTTTATGTATACTATATATTAGTATAACAAATGTAATTTTTGTTTAAATTTATGATATCAAATATAATAATAGATATGTTGTTATTAATAGAAATAACTTATTCGCATATAAAGGTTTTGATTATTATTATTAATAATAATGTATATATTATAACTATATAGGATAGTAGTGATGCCATAACATCATGAATTAGGGAATACAATATTCCAGCCTATTGGTTCAATAAAAAATTTAAAAATCTTCAGATGATTTTTCAAAATATATAAATTTAGTTCAAAATATAAATTTAGTACATATAGACAATGTAAAGATATATACTTATATTTAAAACACAATGCCTGTAATATTCTTACAATTTGATACTATATAATATAAATAATGTTATGTTTTATATATTGTATTTTAATTAGTAATGTTATACTATATATGACTTGTAAACTCATATACGCAAATTTCTTATAAAGATCTGTATGTCTATCTATTTATATATAAATGATATATTCTAGAAACGTTAAGTATATATACTTAACATTTCTAGAATATATCATTTAAGTATACTTTAATAGAAATGATTATATCGATACATGTAAATTATAAATATATGTATATATATATATATATATATTACTTCTAATCATAATAATATGAATTATTATAAAATCATTATTATTTGATTTGTGGGTATGTTGTAATTAATATGTTGAGATAAAATAGAGTAATCAAAGCGTATGCAAATATTAACCTTATAGTACTATTATTTTATTACATAAGATTAATTATTAATATTATTATTATTAAGTCGTTTAAATCTATACTCAAATCATTTCCATTACATCGGCATAAAACATATTATTTGTATGTATTCGACTAAAAAGGACAATATGAATTCCATCCAAACAATGAAAACGGTTCACTGCACAGACGATACCTTTTATAACTTTATTACTACTGAAGATACCATCTAATACTGGATATCGTGTATAAGTATGCATACGCGTTGTATTATGCAATACAAATGTGTCACTAATAATAATGATACTATATTTATACTGCATCTAAACTCACACATTTAAGTACAATAGAGCGTAATGTAGTAGTTATTGATGATAAATAATAGGGTCGTTTAAATGAGACGTCTTTTAAAATAAATATTTGTATGCAAATCAAAATATGGTTCTAGAATATAAATTTGTCTATATGGCAACATATATTATGCGGTAATCATATTATTATACATTTTAATATTTGTAGTTGATTATTAATATGTATAAATAAATAATCGTCTATAATAATTATGCTACACCAAATATTTCTTATGAAGAGTTATATGTCTATATATGTAACTTTATATTTATAACCTTTTAATCTAATCATTATAACATATGATATAATTCAGACTATTGTTCCGACTATATATAATATATAACATAGAATATATATTATACTATATGTCATGTGTATGCATTCTACGGACGTTGAATTTCATAATTTGATTGACAGGAAGTCGCGAAAAAACCGGAAATGTGAGAGATCGACCAGCTTGGTACTACTCCCCGAAAATGAAAGCGGCTCGTTTCATCAGCGAATATGTATCGCCCAGCATATTATGTGTGGGCATTCTGGGCAACTTCCTGTCTCTGGCCGTTATGCTCAGGGAAGACAATAGAAGGTAATCGTTATATCAAACTCCTCGCCATCCATACCTCCATTCGCGTCATTTCTCCGACAAAACATCGATAGTTATATTGTGAATATGATATTTAAACAACCAATTTATGAAGTATATTTCCACCGGAACACAGATCTTCGTTTGGGGTGTACTTATCGGCGTTGGCGATTTCGGACACCGGTTCCCTACTGACCTGGGCGTACAGGTGGACGGTGGGAGTGTTGGTGGATAGGCCGATGTACGAAATCGAGTGTAAACTAGACGTAGGTATGTATCGTCGGTGTCGTGTAATAAAAAATCGAATACATTGTAAAATAAAACATCGATAATGTGACGGTAATATATATGGTTATAGATTTAAAACTAAACTAAACGATACTTAGGTTTGGTATATTATATATTATATGCATATGTATATGCAAATCGCTAATATTATACTATAATATATATATATATATATATATATATATATATATTATTATTATTAAAGTATACTTTAAGATATTTAATTTGTGTTATTATTAAAAGTTAATTATATGTGTAATATTTTATTATATATTTTAAAGACAATACAAAAGAGAAGTATTTCATAAAAAAGTAGTTAATAATAGTTTGGTCATCATTTGGTTTTTTTGGATATACGTAAAATATCATTAATACATTAATAATCTCATAAACTTTTTTTTTAAATAGTGAATACAATTATTATCTAATACAAAATGTCCCCTGTATACAAACAAATATAATACCCCGACTCTTTTAACACCCCTACTTTATATACAAATAGTACATAAAAAATGAATGTCATCGTTATTTTTATTAACGATATTGTTATTCAATTGTCATTATAATTTGAATAGAGTATAGTTATACAATTATTAATCTACATATATGTTAATTAATAATTGTAATAGAATATATTCTATATTAACCACATTATTTGGCATACTAATTTTCCATTGTTTCTATATCCTATAATTATGTCATATTAATCCAGTATATTCTGAATACACATAAGTAGTTTTTATTTATAAGTTATTAGTTATAACTACAATTATAATATAAAAGCATTGCGATCTGTAGATATCCCCTGAAGACGATGTACTCTACCAAATTTCTATATGTTTCCATAACAATCTATAGTATAACATTCCTTTATGCTCTGCTACCTATATACTTGGCAGTTTTAAAATATGTATATATATATATAATTGAATTCGTTATCTTAAAATACATATATTCTAATAATTCATTTGCCATATTAAATTGAGTATTTTTATAGTTATTATAACTTAATTATTTACTTTATTTATGGGTACATTATATTAATATTTTAATGAAAATAAAATAATAGAAATAATGTTACATTATTATAGTTTTTATATATCATTTTTATTCTTGCAACAATTATATATTACATATATTTTTCTAGAATTATTATATATGATCCATATTTATTGGAATCCATTGCTATATTTCATTTGATGTTATGAAATTATAGTTATGACAACTGACCCTGTTGTTTTGTTAAATTATGCCTACTTGTAAATATATATATAAATACAATATTTAGACATAGTTAATATTTTGAATGCTCAATTTTGTTGTTATTTTTCAATTAGTATTATAAGTTTTTATACATGGTATACCATCAACTATGTTATATATAACATAGTTGAATAGATAGCAAAGATGTTGCCTATGTATCTCTAATCCATAGAGTTAAAATTGAAGTATTATCATTTAAAAAGCACAATTTCTAGAAAATTATTAATATATTCGTATATATATATATATATATATATATATATATATATATATATATATATATATAACTGTATGCTATAGACCCGTCTATATTGACTTGTATTCGATGACATGTTATGCAATTTTAATACATTTAGTTACATATAGCGTAATAATAAAACACAAATCTAGCTATTTTGTTCCCGGTGTATTTTAGAGATAGTTTTACAAAAACTAACTCTCGTGTAACCTATTTTACCTGGTACGCGATGTTATTTGTTAAGATAAATTGAATATATATATATATATATATATATATATATATATAATACAGTTATTTATTAATTTCAATTTATTAAAAAGATATAATATATTACATATATCGAATATATTTTATAAATTGCAGAAATAAATTAAAATTAAGTAATTAATGTATATTATAAACAATGTAGAGTGTACAAAGTACATTGTACATCGTACAATGTACAATGTATAATGTATTTCGTGAATTATATATTATTCATGACATTAAATAAATCCATAAAGATGATATATTAAAAAATAGTATAATGTATTTCATTTCGTTGTTAATAAAGTATACCGTAAACCATGTATTATAAAACGTAGTTTGATAACTAATACATTTATTCGGCTTTATTAATATTTGAAATAAATAAAGCATAGTGGACTTAACAAAAATATTTATGTATTTGAAATATATTTGGATTTCTAAATATTGGTAGATGTTTTATATCGATACAAATTTAACATTTTTAAATGTTTAATCCTGATCAAACCAATAAGTTTCCAAAACACATATTCCAAAAATATTTTTCAGGAAATGCTTAGCAAAACGAATATTAATATATTATATAATTCTAGGTCGTTCTATAAATAATAAATATATCGTTTAATATAATAATTATTATAGCGTTAAAGCGTTTAATATAATAATTATTATAGCGTCATAGCGTTTATAGAACTGTTAGTTATTAAATAACATAGTTAATATTTCACAACGCAGGGGGTAAATACTTGTTTCGCATGGCAGGATATTGGATTATTATCGCAGTGACATTCGATCGTTTTATAATGGTAAAGTTAGTGAACATATTAATTACAATATTTGCTGAATATAGACGCGAACGGGTTATGAATATATAATATGACGATATGTAATAGTAAATATATCCTAGGAAACCATTGAGGTTATTTTAGTTATTTATAATGAAAGTGAATATATATTATGTTAATTTTATAATTAAAGTAAAGTTTTAAGATTATATAATAGTTTCATCATTTGGTTTCTTGGAATATACGACATTGTACGTATTAAAATATATATTAATAATCTAATATACTAGTTGTAAAATAGTAAATAAAATTAGCATCCATCAAAAACATTACCCATGCATATACTCTATATATAAATAGTACATATAAAGTCATCATTATAGTTTATTAACGATACCAAATGATGCTACGGTTATTCAATTGTCATTATAATTTACATAAAGTCTAGTTATGCAATTATTAATCTTCATATATATATGTATACTATATCAACCACATTATTTGGCTATTTTTCCATTTTCATTTATTTCAATATCCTATAATTCTGTCATACTAATCCAGTATATTCTGAATACACATCAGTAGTTTTTATTTATAAGTTATTAATTGTAATTACAATTATAATATAAAATCATTGCAATCTGTAGATATCCCCTGAAAGCGATGGATTGGTGTAGCTCTACCAAATCTCTTTATGTTTCCATAACGATCTATATTATGGCATTCCTTTACGCGCTGCCATATTTACTTTTCGGAACTACAGGTTTTTTATTCCATCTATCCTTCCACCTATAGGTTATAGCCATCCATAAATCCAACATTAAATTGAATATAATAGTTTTAAGTATTTATGTATCAGTTAACAATGGGATAATATATAGTAATTATACATGTTTTAAAAGGTGGTATAAGATTAGTATTAGATAAGAAAAATATATGATATTAAGTAAAAATATATTATTTTAAGTAATTAACGTGTGATTTGGTCACGATTCATTTGTTATATGATATAATATATATTATATGTTATATTATATAATAAAATGATATATCGTCTAAATTTTCATAAATATTTGGATACATGATTATTGATTTCTTTTAAATTGTTTTAATGACTTTTAATGACCATCAATCCGTCCATCTATCCGTCTACTCATCCATCCATTCGTATACCGTAGATCCATCCATGTATCATTTATCATATGTCCATCCCTTCAAATATGTAACGTGTAGGAAGAACTGGAGGTTGCGTTTTCATCAAGTCCGGAGGTAGCATACCGGCCTCTATTTATATGTTCATCGTACTGTTCTTCGGTCTAGTTTTCCCGTTCGCCACGATCACGTCGATGAATATTCTGATCATAACGTCGATCAAAAGTAGACTGAAGTACAGGACTCCTTGCCAAGAACACACGGACAGTTCTGTTCGTTTGATTTCGGTATTTCTAGGGACCCGGCGAGTTGTTATACTCTATATCGTAACTATATCAATTACATAATAATGCAATATCATACAGAACGAAGATAACAATGCGGATAATGAATTGGATAAAACTAGAGTAGGTAATATGGTGAAATACGAAGTCGAGCGAATTGCGGGTGAAGTGTATGGAGGTATTGTAAACGATGCGTTGGATACATGCGAAGATGGAATAGATAGCGGTAAAACTTCAACCAGAATACAGATTAAAGTTGCCTCTACTACAGTGGCTCGGATAAATCCAGGTAACTCGCACAATCAAGCGCACCGAAATTTATCTAAAAAGGATCGATCTCTTGTGAATATGCTGTTATTGGTTAGTTTCAATAGTTTAATTAGGTATACAGATAGTTGAGAATATACATATATACTTGTTATCATATGCGTTATTATCCAGGTAGTAATTTACCACAATTATAATTACATCGATATCATTTAATCTTTGAAATAAAAATTCAATATATTTTCAAAAATTATTAAGTGAAATACATTTAATTACCATTAATAGGAAATGCATTAAATTACCATTAATAGGAAATGCACATGCAAACTATGATAGTTTCAATTATTTTTGATTAATTATTATTTGTTTAATTTCGATGAATTCCACGTGTATACTTGTATATAAAGACCCATATATATATACCCAGCAAACTATTGAGGTGTTTTATTTTATCATATTATTTTAATTGTGTTAGATCGTATAAGTTACGTTGTGTACATAAATAATTTTAAAACTCTCTTTTAATTGACACAATATATACACTAAATATGATACACTATATATTGTACGTTGTGCAACATGAATCATATATTATATACCCTGTATTCTACGAGTCAATGGAAATGATTTTATTAAAGAATTATATATATTTTAAATATATACATTGAAAAATATTGAATATATTCCTGTTAATATAATATCATTATATATATATGACTCTTTATTATTTTTGAACGAAATAGAAAACAAAATCTCCCGCATTATTTGCTTGACCAACTCATTTATTTTCTTATAGGTCAGCTTCAGCTTCCTGTTATTGAATGCCCCACAACATATTCGCGTGGCTTACGGATATATCTGGGAAGTGGTTAACGGGCGAGCTTTGCAGAATTACCCTGTCAAGAAGCTTACGTACCAGGTAATAATATAAATAGTGGTAATGCTATATTAGCAGTTGTACATTAAATGTATTCACTTGTGTAAATGCAGGCAGTTCTCCATGTATCAAATGGTTATTTATAAGCCTAATATGACTTTCTACATTAATATACATTAATTTAATATATTCATGAATTTTAAAATGTCTAAATTTAGTATAATGATAAATTTGTTATGATTATATTATTTATATATTAAAATATTGTAAAGTTCACGAATTAAAACCTCGACTACCAGATCACAAACAATCTGTGCAACATAAACTATTCGATCAATTTCTTCTTGTACTGCATCAGCGGCGGTAAATTCCGAAACGACTTGAGACTAGTCGTGAAAAAGGCGTTCAGCTGCTTCTGACATGGCATCCAGGATTCGGAGCCAAACGCCGCGATATGTTACGCAATAATGTGACATAACTCAGCCTGGTGCTATGGCACCGATGACGCGACGTTTAGGTAAACATATGACGTAAGTTCGCCGGCGGCCTCACTACATCCGTTTGCGTAAACGAGACTTAATCAAGATTACGTAATCCTATATCGGCGATATCTGGGGTTTTGTTGAAATAAATCGAAATGTCATAATAGTGCCGGAAATGTAAATTTCCGATTTTAGTTATATAATAATTGGCATTGGGTATATGTGTACTGTGTTATAAATAACATTAGTACACACATACAATATATAACATATCCACACTTCTTAACGTCCAATATAGTAAATAATGATTTTATAATATCAAATATACATTAATTGAAATACTATCCTATTAATATATTATTTGTATATTATTAATATATTATGTTAAAAACAATCATTATGCACTATTAAAATTGTCACGTGATTATTGTATATTTGTATCAATATTATTGATGGTATCAGTTATTTTTAATTTGAATATATCGAATTATTCTATAAATGTACAATAAATATTGTAATTAACTACATACACCATATTATATATATGTTAATATGATTTATATCATATATTATCACGTAGCATCTCAAATATTAAAATTAGGAATACAAAGTGGGAATAAAAATATTTTAAAAATACATAAAATGTTTATTTATTAATAATATGAATTGCTAATAATATATAATAATAATATAATAAAAGTAAATTATAATAAAATAATATTAATATTTTAAATGTTGGTTGAAATATGTTTAAATGTATCATATTATTATAATTTTAAAATATTCAATAATATTATTTATAATTATAGGAAAAACTGTATTCTTAATACATATATAACTCAGGACAAATGAAAGCCTTGCAAGAAAGAAACTTTAAACTAATATGCACTCAAAAATCTTTATCTATACAAAATTTCAAATTAATAAATCTTACTATGAAACCATCCTGATTATTTTAGTTTCATTGTTATATAATAATAGTGAAAATATATTTATTTAAATTACAAATTTATACAAATATTTAATTTTTATTTAAAATAATTATATAATATTGTGTAATCATTATATCATCTGATTTCTTTGGAAGCAATGATAATAATAATAATAATATGACACATTTTATAATGGATTTTATAAAATATATTATATCACTCATGTTAATAATTATATATATAACTATACATAGTTATATAGGATATATCTAAAATAAATAATTTGTAAGTATTTTATAAAAACTAAATTTATAAATGTAAATATTAATAGTATAATCATTAAAATAGTTAATCATTAAAATAATGCATGTTAATTGCATCTGTTGTTTTAATATTAATTTAATAAAATATTGATAAAATGTATTATTGATGTGTGTATATGTTTATTGTGTAAAATGTAAACTGTATTATTGTGTATGTGTGTAAATACACATTATTACATTATATAGTTGCTGAATATATTACCTATAAAATACGTTAAAAACCGAGTAAAACTGCACATAAAAAGTAATTTATAGATATTGACCTATACAAATATGAAGCATATGATATATCGGTAGTTATCAATGTAATATTTGAATCTTAGGTATAACAAATAGTACATACATACTATGAATATATGTGTACATAGTACTACAGGAACTATTGTATTACGAGTGGACATAATATATGTATAATATACATTATATATAGTACTTTAAATAGTTATACATGCAGGCAATGGTATATTAGTAGCTTAGTTGTGAAAAATGATTAAAATAAATAAACGTAATACAATATGCGCACGCGTATGTGTGCGTGTATGTGTATGTGTGCGTGTGTGTATATATATATATATATGTGTGTGTATGTGTATCTGTGCGCATGTTTGTATGTGGGCATGTGTGTATGAGTACGATTTATGTGTATGTGCGTATATATATACATATATAGGTGTGCATGTTTCTGTGTGCCTGTGTATGTATGTGTGTGTGAGTGTGTGTGTATGTATATGTGTGTGAGTGTGTGTGTATGTGTGTGTATGTTTGTGTATGTTTGTGTGTGAGTGTGTGTGTGTATGTGTGTGTATGTTTGTGTATGTTTGTGTGTGTGTGCCTGTGTATGTAGGTGTGTGTGTATGTGTGTGTGTGTTTGTATGTGTGTGTGTGTATATGTGTGTGTGTGTGTGTGTGTGTGTGTGTGTGTGGGTGTGTGGGTGTGTGTGTATGTGTGTGTGTGTGTGTGTATGTGGGTGTGTGTATGTGTGTGTGTGTGTGTGTGTGTGTGTGAGGTAAACCAATCTATATATTGACCACAAATGCTATGACTATCGTCTCGAGAATATTGTGTATAGTTAGTCGACTATACTGAAGATCATATGTGTTAATATGGTAGAGTTAAAATAGAGTTATTCATATAGAGTGAGTAATAAGTATTAGCGGATCATTAATTTAATACTTCCGCGTTACTTCTGCAAGGAAATTAAATATTTTGTAGAGAAACGCCGAGTTCTAGTTATAAAGGATTTAGTTAAAATTCTTTGTGGGAATTTGCTATTTTGGCCTAGATACAGTGCATTTCTAAGATTCTAGGTTTGTCTTTTTAAAATTGATTTCTGGTAATTTTCATATTATCAAGGGTATATGGAAGTGGGTATATGAAAAAGTTGCATAATCTGCGTTATGTGGGGAGAGCGATAATATGATCGAGCTTTTAGAATGGATTTAGTTTTAGAATGGAAATATATAAGAAGAAACACAATACTTAAAGAAGAGATTTGGTGGGTAGCCATGTGTATACTATAGGGAGATAAAGTTCTCTAGGATTTCAATATTTATGTAAATAACTGTACATATAACATAATGTATATTTTAAAACAAGAGTACGTTGTTTTACAATTGACACTTAGAATAATCTAGAGAATATAATATTGAACTATTTACGAAAAGCAATGGAAATACTTCCGTACAAATAGTATGTATCTTGATATTTATTTATTATCGATATCTGTTAAGAAGATAGTATAGAAGAGTCAAAAGATGTGAGCCATATACCCGTTATGGCAGTTATATCATGGTGGAACAAATACTTTTCAAATGTAATTAGAGTTATTTTATTATTAATTGACCTGAAATTATAAATACATCGTTTTTAGGTTTGTAATTTGATGATAATGGAGATTTATGGGAGTTACGGCAAGGGAACAGGTAATATTGAGAGTTAAGTAAAAGTGCTATTATATTATATATATATATATTGTATTTAATTAACTATATACAATATATATATAAATATAATTATTATTGTAATATAAATAATATTATTAAAATATTTATTAGACTATAGTTATTAAATATAATCAAATTTGACTAAAAATTTCTTTATGAATTATATTTATTAAAAAATTCACAATGAATCTATTATATTACAATCCATACTATTAGTTCAAGTAATATATACTCTCATATATGTGTTACATAGTATATCGCAATCTATTAATATATATTAGTCACATAGACACAACATTTTAAATAAAATAATAAATATAATTTTATAAAATATAGTACTATATCACTATAGAAGATATATATATATATATATATATATATATATATATATAATAGAATACTAGACTCGTATCGCTATTTAAAAAATGTTTACAATCTCCAATTACTTAATCTATGAATTTTTAAAACAGAAATTAATTTAATAGTTATTGTAAATATTCTTTAATTTGTGTATATTTATATTTTAATTACATTTACAAAAAATGTCTGAAAATACTTCATCAACTTCTGATACTAGTACTCCTTCTAGAGATGAAATTATAGGTCATTTTAATGATTTGCGTAATCAACAAAAGAACATTGCTGAAAAAATAACTGAACTTAATTTAGAAACAAAAGAACACGAGTTAGTTAATTTGTAGTTTATATTTCAGCATGGTTTTATTTAAGCAGTTTCTAGATGTATCTAGGGACGCTTATTAATTATATATCATTTATATTCAACTATCTTATTTCAATCTTTGAATTTTATAAACTAAAAAATAAAATCGGTATTTGGTCACATATTTAATATAAAGTAGATAATATTATTACAAATTAAAAACATTAGGTTATATGTTCAACAAATATTTTTTAGACCTATGTTAAAATATATTATTATAGTGTACTCGTATTAAGTTGGATCATAAAACATAATTTATATTATTTTAATTCATATATTGATTATATGTTATTAACTCTTATCGATATCTTTTATTTCACATATCCAGTTTGTCTATTATTTTTTACATTTTTTCATGTTTATTTATGGCATCTATATTATAATTTTTCTATGGTAAATATTCATTTTTATAAAAAATATGTAATACATAATATAGAAAGCTTTTTATTCTTTAAAGGGAGTGTTTACAATATTTAGATAACACATATTCTTGATATAGGTAATTAAGAATATATGATTAATTTTATAAATAATGTTATATTATTTAATTATAGTAATGTTTAATAAATGTATCTACACCTATCTTATAATATTATATTATGATTTATTAATTGTAAATTTATTAATGTAATTAAAATTATCAACCTAAATTTCCATATTTAATATATTATTATTATAATGAATAATTCTGTAAAAATTGATCTAACTAATAAATGTCTCAGTTTTAGTAAATAACCAATCAAAGTATTGAATTATGATAAATATTATCGAAAATGAAGTAATATTTAAAATTTACAAATTTCTAAAATGAGAAATGTCTTATTACAATGGATGTTATACATTTATATTTTTTACTAGTATATATATCAGTCGTACCCCAATTAAAATGTATGTTATCCATTACGAATCATTCATTCAACTAATTAGTATTATTAAATTCTCAGCGTCGAAAATACATTGAATAATAGACCGATAGTATTAGATTTAAAATTCGCCAATTCTTGTTTTCAGGGTTGTCTTACAAGCTCTTTCAGAATGTGATCCCAAGCGCAAATGTTTCCGGCAAATTGGAACTGTTCTAGTCGAACGAACTGTAGATGAAGTTATGCCAGCCCTGAAAATCAACTCTAATAATGTTAGAAGTATATTAATATAAACATATTTATGGTTATACGTACTTAATAATTATGTATACTATTTACACATCACATAAGTCATATAGACTAGTAATTATTTGTAATAAATAAAAAAAAATGTTATAGTTATATATAGTGGCTACTTATATATAGTGAATATTTAAATTGCTCTAGATTGCGGAACTCGTCAAGAAACTCACTAGTGACCTTGAGAATACCGGCGCTATTCTCAACGAATATCGTGACAAATACGGCGTTCGTCTACAAGGAGAACAACAAACCGAAAAGAAGCCAACGGGATCGGGGGACGCCAAAGAGACCCCGGCAGCTGGTGTATTGGTAGCATAAGTGTTTGTGAAGTCCGGTGACCTAAGATACAGTCGTATTTATTGGTAACGGATATCTTAGTTCTCGGATATAAACCCCGCACAACTTGTATAGCTAAAAACCACCTTCTAGCTCTGAATTCTCGCTTATCCTTGAATTTGTAAATAACGTCGCTAAACTTTTTGCCAAAGAGGATCGATATTTCATGTTTATTTTTTTGCATAGATCTATATACTATAGATCTATATAATATATATATCTAGCTGACTTATTAGATTATTGTTTATGTACTATATTTGAAATATGTTTATTTTTACAGATTTGCTCTTTCATAAATATTTATTGTGATTGTGAAATAAAATATATAAATATATTATTAATCAATCATTTTATTGAAATTTTAAATTTAGTATTTATTTGTTATACTTTGATTAAAATGGAGGTAATTTAGATAATTATTATTACCCAAGTAACCATCAAGTCAATTTTATTTTTTTTGTTATATAATAAAGAGATAATATATTTACATTACAAATGTATTTGTTTTATTTTTTATTTAAGATTTTGTTATATGTATTTAAACACATCAGTATTCTTCTATGAGGTCATCAATCTACTTAAACTTTTGTGATTCATCTCATAAAGTACTTCTAGAATTCTCTATTGATGTGGTAGTCTAATATATAAAGAAATGTAGTTAATACATATATAGTTATATAGACAATAAAAGTTGGAAATTCCCAAATATTTAACTGAATATTTATAAGGGATATTTAATTTGATTTAATCCTAGGACTGATATAAACAATAAGGCTATTAATTTTATATAGTTCTGTGAAAGTTAAATTAATAAATTATTATGGATGATATTATTGCTATGCATTTGTGAAAACAGTCAATTTCTGAAACTTTAGACAATTAGATTATTAAGATTTGGTTTAATTTCTTTTTAGTATGAGGATTTTTAATATAGATTATTAATTATTTATTTTAATTTTATTATTATTACACAAGTATTGGTTATTAGTTAATTAACTTCAGTTAATGAATTTTTAATAATTATTACACATTGACTGTGTATAAACTGTATAGAACTATTGAAATGTCATAACATTCATGATATATTATATTGTGGTATTTTAAAATGTCAATCAAATTCATGGTTTCTAATATAAACAAACATTCATATGTCCAATTATAGATTTATATTGTTGATAAAGCATTGGCAGTGTTCAATGCATTCAACAACATGCAATATGTTAAATACTTTTTAAAACTAATTTATATATTATAACAGTAGAAAATAAAAATATGGTTAGTTTATTTTATAATGTTTTATAATATTAATTATAAAAACTGTTATATGTTCTATATCTCTAAATGTTGTAATTGTTGCTTTAATCTAAATCTATAGATTAATATCTTACCAAAGTATATCAAATATAGTTATATTATACATTATTTACATATACAAGGAATATAATATAATCTATTAAATAAATATTGGATATTATAACTGAACCCATGACATATTCTCAGTATATATTTATAATTAAATAAACTTATATAGAATACATATATATATATATGAAGATGAGCAAAGTCAATTTATTAAAATCAATCCAAGCAAGTATGCATTGAGCAATACATTTTAGTATTCTTTTGTGAGAAGTTAGCACTAATTTATTATAATACCTAAGTTATAGAAATACTTAATAATTTACCTAAAAT
The DNA here is from genome assembly GCA_964035775.1 of Osedax frankpressi. Lineage (NCBI taxonomy): Eukaryota > Metazoa > Annelida > Polychaeta > Sabellida > Siboglinidae > Osedax > Osedax frankpressi. The sequence continues at coordinate 14,467,639 of OZ038314.1, read as the reverse complement.
ATCAACATGTGATAATAACAATATTGTTAAATATATGCAAATTAGATGGACAAATGATGAAATATTGCTATTTATTTGCTAAAAAATGCATTATACATGAAATATATATATTTAATTGCTAAAAAGATGCATAAAAGATGAAATATACCAATTTAATTGCTAAAAAGATAAACAATAGATGAAATGCATGTATTTAAATTTGTAAATATTGTAAAAAGATATAGATATTTTTTAATATGTTATATAGAATGCTAGGTAAATATAGTTTAATTAAAACTCCACAATTAATATGAAATATATGTATAGAAATCATTAGAAAAATTATTATTATTTCAATATACTTCTCCATATGAACTTGAGCCTCCTGGAAGCTTGGTACTTCCGGATTGTTTCTTTTAGATCTAATAAACAGTAACTCTTAAAAAAATATTCAATTCAATGACATTAATAATTTACTTAGATATAATTTATATCAAATGAATAAAAGCAAACAGATCAAGAAAAATCAATTTTAGTAAAATCAATTTACACTGTATATATAGAATAATAAATATAAATATAATTTTATATTTGTTCATATAAACTATATATTATGTTATTATATTAATTAAATGATATTAATATTTAATATACATAAATATAATCAAAATAATCTTTAAGGAATTAGAATTATTAATTACTAAATATAAATCTTACTTTTTAAATCTAATATTTTAATTATCCAAATAATTACCTATAAATTTCATAGTGCATTATTATAAGTAAATACTAATTTAACTTAAATAAGTCATGTTTAAATGTAATTTATAATATTTAATAACAAATATTGACCAATTTGTATACCATATATATATCCCTTGAGAATTAAATTATTATCTAAATATAGTAATTTGCATGGAATCAATTTGTAGTTAATTGGATAATTAATAATATTTTTAAAACATATGCTTTACTACGTTAGAGAAGTAATTCCGATACTCTAAAGATTTTATTATTAAGTTTATAAATATTAGATATTTTAAATACATAATACTATAATCATTTAGTATATAGTGTATATATAGAAAAATATAATAATATTTTAATATATTAAATACTTAATTCTACTAGAATTGACTTTGCTCGGATTCTTTTTGTTCAATGTGACTTAAATCATATCAAATATATTATCTATATTTCTAAAATATAGTGGCGAATAATTATTATAAAATAATTACCCGATACACTCACATCCATAACAAAACCAGTGTTATATAGTGTTATAAACCAGTGTTATGAAGTGTTATAAACCAGTGTTATGAAGTGTTATAAACCAATGTTATGAAGTGTTATAAACCAGCGTTATAAAGTGTTATAAACCAATGTTATGAAGTGTTATAAACCAGTGTTATAAAGTGTTATAAACCAATGTTATGAAGTGTTATAAACCAGTGTTATAAAGTGTTATAAATCAATGATATGAAGTGTTATAAACCAGTGTTATAAAGTGTTATAAACCAGTGTTATGAAGTGTTATAAACCAGTGTTATAAAATGTTATAAACTAGTGTTATAAATGTTATAAACCAGTGTTATAAAGTGTTATAAACCAGTGTTATAAAGTGTTATAAACCAGTGTTATGAAGTGTTATAAACCAGTGTTATAAAATGTTATAAACTAGTGTTATAAATGTTATAAAGTGTTATAAACCAGTGTTATAAAGTAATCCTTAACAAAACTTATCTTATATGAATATTTCATATTTTTAAAAATACTTTTTGAATATCATTCATTTTTCCATTTGTTGATTTGTTGTTTTACAATTAAAATTATTCATAATGTTAATATTATAATGATATTATCAAACATAATATTGTTCTAATTGTACTAAACAAGTTTATGAATATAGATTTATTATATACAGAACTAGCTTACCATGGATTTGAGATATACTTATATATTACTATATTTAAATATATATTTATTAATTCGTTAAAATATATATAAACCCATATTAATAAAAATATTATAAAATAGAGAATTAGTTAAAATATAGGAATTATATATCTATATATAATATTATTAATTATAATATTAAATTTACAATATTGCATTATAATAATGTAAAATATTATAAAATTAGATGCATACATGTTAGTTAATAGTTAGTTAATATTTAGTTAATAGTAAATTTGAGGCAATTTTCTTAATTGTAGTAAATTATGTTTGCTGGGTTAGTATTTATTAATTAAGTTAAGTAAATTTATTAATTCTTCTACAATATATCATTTATCAAATATTAAATAATGATATTATAGGTTTATCTAAGTTTATATATTACAATAAGTTTTTATTATCAATACATTAATTTATGTATATAATGTATAGAATTATGAATTTATATGAAATATATATTACCATAACATATTCAATAATATTTTGTTGATATATTATAGTAATAATAACACATAGTAACTATATTATATCATATCATATGTTATAAACATTTTACAGTTCTCAAAATAATCGAATTGAATAGTGTAATATATAATGTAATATTTATACATATTTATACCTTAAATTATATTTTAATACTTTAGATATGCATATCTAATATTGGTAATGCTATTAAGTAATATATTTTTTGGCATATATATATGCAATTATAAACTGATTATATTATGACCTTAAAATTGTTTGTTTGTAGTTTGATAATCCCTGGATAATATATTCTATTATTGTATATTCTATTATATATAAACTATGCTATCAAAATTAAATACATTTCTTGCATGTGATTGCCTAATTACCTATTTATGTTATAATCTCTACATAGGTTATATACCAGCTCTAATTACATACTTACATAATTTATATCAAGTTCATGCTATGTTTAATGATTGGACCTGTTATAATTAAAAATATGGCTACATTTGATTAATATTCATGTTTAATAAAACCAAGCAGTTAATAGAATGTAACAATATCAGTTAATACAAGTTAAAATGCTAGATTTCTAGGGACAACATGGAATATAGGAAAAATTAAAATAATAAATTATTTAGGTAATAAAAAAATACAATATAACAATTAAGATTATCCAATTAGAAAATATATATTACTTATTGCTAAGATTACATATTAATTTAATTTTAATACCCATGTAAATAGTCTAATACATCAAATTACATAAAATCATCTTATTTATTCACAATAATTAGCAAATTACATGTCTTCTTATACTAATATATTATTTAAATCGCTTATATCTTATTCGCAATTCAAATTTAAGGAATTACTTTCAAATACAATTTTAATTACTATTATCATAAAAAGCTTTACAAATGAAGACTAAATTATTTAACAATATTATAATACTTAAAATAATTGAGGTCATTTTATTTTTTTTATTAAAAAACATTCCAGGTAATTTCAATACATAATTTCTTTTATATTAAATTTGATTTTATAAAATTATTATATCACTCTATTTTCTGAGTTATAAACTATATAAGAGTAATAATAGTATATAATGTAATATATATAACCTATTTAAATTCAATATAATAATAATTCATAAAACTATACTGTCATATATTCTTAATTTATTCTAATGTATTCAGTTAGCTGAAGTAAAACTAATATAAAATTGAAATTCATTCCCCACTAATCAAAAAATCAAACACCCTAACTATGAAGTGTCCAATACTTTGGTCACATTAGTTAGACCTTAATAATACAAATATTTAAAATCACAATCCTTTGAAATACTCCTAAACAATAAATGTGTATGCCTACATATTTTTCAATTATGTATTTTTAATTTATTTTTATTTTCTCCTTAACATTTTATATTTTATTTTGTTAAATATTGTCATGTTACATATTTCATTTTCATACATTAATTAATATTATATGTATATATATATTTAAATCCCTCTATATTTAAGTATGTCTATTTTATATTTATATATGCTAGTTACCAACACACAAAGAAAATGAAGACCATGAACACTGCAGTAATATAATGTATGTATATTAATAACCTACTTAATATTTCTACTTCTTCAGACTGTTGGCTCCAAAATAATGAAAGTAGGTGTAAAATATTAATATTATAAAATGATACTAATACAATTGTATTTTATATTTTTTATCCTATTTTATATCCTGTTCTCCTCTATTTTATATTTTTAACTTATCTTTATTATATTTAATATCTTTGTAACTAATTTTACATGCATTATTATTAATTTTCTTTATATAGGTGACATTCATTACCAAATGACTAATTATTGACTAATTATTGACCCACTATTGTTTCAATATTTTCTTTGCATTACATTCACTCTTATAACCAAATGATTGTAAATAATTACCATTACGTAAATAATAATTACTAATTTTCTAAAATTAAATTATGTTATTAAGAATATTTATATGTTATGTAGTTTTAAGTGAAATTTTAAGTGAAATACTTACGTAAATCATATATATATAATATATACCATTATATTCTTTTTAGCTAAGATAGTTTTACTTTTAAATCATTAAGAAATTAATTAAATTATAATACTATATTTATTATAATGATATAGTTATTAACCTTTGCCCAATGTTTTAATTATGATAAAATTAAATTTGAATAAAAATAAATTTAAAATTTCTAAAACAATTCCAATAATTAATGACTAATATAAAATGTCAAATTATAATTAAATTACTACTTATTAATCGAGAATTAACTAAATATATATTATTGTCTGCATTATCAATATATTGATTTCAGTCAGAAATAGAGCCGGTAAGTGGTGACGAGGAATCCGGAGGAGATGGTATCCTGTTTTACGTAAATAAAGGATCCACGGTGCCGCTGGATCGCGACACATGGGAACGAATGTGGATCCACGCGAGCAAACTAAATCCCGAGCGAAAAGAGAAAATACACGAAGTAAAAAACAAGCAATACCTGGACGATATCAACATCGTTTGTATAGCATAGCGATCGCACGTATAACATAGATTGTCAGGAAGAAACATACCAAAACATATATGTTAAGATAATTAATAGATAAATGTTTTCTATGGTATTAATGTCACTCCGATGTAATTATTTAGATTTTTATACTTTACAATCTTTATATATCTTTTAAATCTCCTATATATTAATATAATATAGAAATAATAATTAGAATTGATTTAATTGATAGTGTAAATTATTTAGAGTTTCTTATTTTTCAGTTAAACCTGTCTAATATGATATATTTTTATCGTTAAACATATTTTATCCGAGAATAACTAGCTACAAATTCATACAACAAATATATATTTGTATAATAATAGAGTTATTATTATGGTCATATATATATATTATAAACCTTAATTACTTTTATCTTATTCTATTTTTTAAATAATTCTGAATCTATTAATGATCCCATTAAATTGAAATTGTTCTATATATAACAGAGACCTATGCCACAACCACCACCCAACAATGCAAGTGTGGTGACGAATATAATACAAAGAATTAACAGCATACAAAAATATATGTCAGAGCTTCAATATAATCATGTTGGAACGCAGTTCTTCGAAATCCGAAAGAATAGACCTATATCTGGGTTTGTGAAAATGTGTAAATGTGTTTGAAAATATATGTAAAATTACATTTTCATTCAAGTAAATTATCTTAATAGACTTATAATTTTCTATCTATACTAGTGATCTTTTATATTAAAATCAATCAAGTATTTAATTTTTAAAACTAAATGCTGTATTTGTATAATCAACTATATATATATTTAATTTAATATTAAAAATAAATCAAATTATCTATTTATTAATTAACTATTACTATATCTTTATAAATTATAATCTCCCTCTTACAGTGAAATAACACATTACTATTACCAAGTATCATATTAAATAATAGAAAAGCCAGACTTCAGTATCAATTCATAAAATTCATATCTGAGCTAATAAAATGATATTGTAAGCAGTAATATGATATTATATCCCATAATTTAGAATACTTATATTGAATTATTTGACTATTTTCTTAAATATCTGCTTTAGGTTTGTCTAATAATATTCATAATGTTAAAATTGTAATAATAGTAGTAATTTCATAATACTAGTTACATCATGGTAATATATAAAGTAAGAAGTATTGTTTACTTTTATTTGTCTTTACATTATAATCTATAATTATATTGAAATTATAAAGTTTATTTGTTGTTAGTTTGATGGACAGCGCCAAGGACATGATCAAAGAAGCACTTCCAATAAAGTGCCTAGAAGCAGTTATTCTAGGGTTGTTAGTATTTAGTGTAACTTACTGTTCATTGCATCCTAATTATTGATTTATTATACACATAATCAATATTAAAATTACAGATATTTAACCAATAATCTAAATGGTCTGGATAGATTCCCATTGAGTTTTCGAACAGTTTTTCAAGGTCATGAACATAGACATGTTGTTCTAGCTCTCTGCCATCATGGTAAGTTAGTTGTCATAATATAAATCAAATGATTATTATGAATTACGATTTATAATATCATCGGATATATATCAATTTATAAAGTTAAAGTATATGCATATATATATATATTTATATTTATATATATATTTATATTTATAAAATATGTATATGCAAGAGATATTATCTAAGCATGTTTCATATTTTTTAAATAATAGGGATTTTGAAATGATCTAATAATTGAAATAAAAAATAATAAAACATTGCAATATAAAGAATGTAATTACAGGTAAATACGGTGCAATTGGAATGAGTAGAAGGAAGGAATTAATGAATAAAGACTTGGTATACAATAACCTCTCTGATTTAGTTCGCAGTTACATTATTGCATATCACAAATGTTAGTACCTCTAAACAAACTTACAAACATATGTATTCAATATTATTATCATCATTAGTTTAGATTTAGATTTATAGGATTTATTAAAAAAATAAAAATAATATATTTAATTTTGATATATGAAGTTTGTTAAGATATGTTAAGAAGTAATATGTTGTTCTGGAAGTAGTCAATTAAATAAACTATATGCTCTCGGTATCAATTACAATAGAGTGCATTTAATGTATATGTTCTAATATAACTACTATCAGACTGGCATAAAGTTAAGAAAGTAAGGATTGGTGGTAGAATTGGGCACGAATCACATAGTTATGAAATTATTAATTGGGCGGTTAGTAATTAATTCAATTCATATTTAATATATACACTCCTTTAATGTGAAACATCTATTTGACTTATAATATATACCTTTATTAGAATTTTAGTGTTAATATAGGAGATGAATTTACTGCGAAAATGTCAAGAGAGATTGATAAATATAGTAGAGAATTAAAATCGGTTAGCATATTTTTAGATATGAATTTTCAAACGAGTATATTTATAAGAATTAATGATAATCTATCATTATATTTTATTAAATATAGTATAGAGAATACTTATTATTATATAAATATAATTAATAGTTAATTATCATATGAATATAATTAATAATTTCATATTATTTGAATTTAATTAATAATAAATTATCAATTATTTAACCTTTATAAGAATATTATATCCTCTGATAAAGCCTAAGTAAGACATTTAAATCTATAACTAAACAGGTCATACAGCTTTCGGAATTATATGAAAAGCGTATTATCTTGAATCAAGAATTTCGAAATATACCGAAACGAAACTTGAAATCAACAGCCGATAAGAAACTATCAAAGCGTTCGAAAACTCTTTTAAACTTGCCTTTAAAATTAGAACTAAATGCTCACACCTGCAACAAAAACAATCCCATCGAAGAATATCAAATCAGAATTTAATATTAAGAAATATCCGAATACAATTTCATTTAGCGTAATGATTTGAATTATTATCCTTATAAAATAGAGTTAGGAATATTGAACAATGTGATATTATTAGTTTGTCTTTAGTTTGTTATATTATATACACTAATAATCCATCAACAATCGTTATAATATTCGAAAAATAATCGATTAGAGATAATTATAATAATAAAATATTGAATTTATTATTGAACAAGAATAACATTTTAATTTCTTTTCGCAAGCATAAATGTTGAAATCCATTAATTTTCAGATGAATTTAACTTATTCCATAGGATAGAATTTTCATAACACAATTATTAATATCCATATTTCATAACTCTTGTAATTTCATGTTTTATAGATATATCAATTATGTGTTCTTTAGACAATGTTATTTTTAGCCTTTCTAAATGCAATGATAATATAATAGTTTAGATTTTGAAATTTTTTGAAGTTTGTAAAGAAAATCTATGTATTTATGATAATAATTATTTTGTATGTGAATATTTAAAAGCCGGCAGTAATTTATAATGTATTTCATATTTGTTTAATAATGTTTAATAATTGTAATAGTATTTTTATCTAATGTTTTTCTTTGGATTTTCTGTATATTAAGTTATTAATAGAATCGCAATTTGAGTTTAACTATAATTTAACTATAATATCTAACATTTTTGTAATTTTGGATCTGATTGATGTTATATAATATTAGTAGTATTTAAATTGATTTGATGCTTGATTTAAATTGATTTGATTCAAATCAATTGGTTTAAAATAAAGCTATTAAAATCCTTTATCTCACTCACTGTATACATTTTATTATTTTAATTATGATCAAGATTTACCAAGTTATTCATAGGTAAGATGTTTGATATTAAAACTATGTTTTATATAGATTAACAATTTAGTTGTATTATATGCATATAGTGTTTAAAGTTTACATTGTAAATACTCACTCTTATGAAATGCTTAGATCAAATAAAAAGTTTAAAAAAACTCAGATTTGTTAATAATTAATAAGAATATTATACAATATAACCAGATAGAATATGAAAATATATTGTTAGTTTGATAGTTTACATAATATAAAATAATATACTACATATATTAATAAAATATATTATACTTAGATATACTAATAGTCAATACATAGATAATATATAGTATATTAATATTCTGCGTATTCTTTATTTTTAAAGTAGATATTTATTTATATACTATAGTTGACATTTAGAGTTTTTGATTACTTGATATAAGTTAATTGTTGCGATTTACAAATATTATATTAGTTTGATATCATTAGTCAATTATATCATAACTGAATTATTATAATATGGTGGATAATCAAGATTGAAAAATTACAGTAGTAAATATATAAACAATAGTCTAAATTCAGTTCCAGTTCTGACAGCTTATATGCTGTAAATATGACATACTCAGACTTAACTTACATAAGTTATTTAATTGACAAAATAAACCTATTGTTAGATAATTGTAAGTATTTTAAAGATATATCTTTTTTTCGATTAAATAACTTACTTTTGTTAAGTCTACGACATTTGACTATGTCATATTTAACAGAACTTTGGAGAAAAGCGTTATTAAAAAAAGTATAAATAATTACTAGAAGTGATCTTTGAAAATATTATATTATTTTGCTAATCTTTTTTAAAGTTATTTTATAATAATTATACTAGTAATATGCTATGTATATTGTCTAAGAATATCTATTCGATACGAGACGTTATATAACAAGTATACGTATTACCAAGAGAGTCAGTATTATTATTAATTGCGTTGAATGTCTTAATTAATGATATGCGAAATAAGAAAGTTCTAACTTTATAAATAACCTGGAAAATATTTTCTAACTTGAAATTGACTGTATATATTGTTTTTTTTAATTGCATCAGTATTTTCCAAATGGAAAGCATATATGATATGAAAAGTATTGAAGATATTTACTTTTATAATTACATATATATATATATATTATAATTATGAATTAATATTCTATATATGAAATAAATTCTTGATTGAAAATATAATTTTGTTATTCTGTAAAATAATTTGAAATAAAAAAATTGTATTAAATTGAAGAGTAAATATATTAGATTTTAACTGAAATATTATTTATTCCGAAATACACCACTGTATATATATTATATTAATATATATATATATATATATATATATATATATATTACTTTATGTTTTATACATAATAGTAGATTTGCATGCATATTTAAAATAATATTCTATACGTAATAATCTAAGAATGAAATAAGGAAAGGAAAGCCAAAGAAAAACAGTATGAACCATTAATTAAAAATTAATATACATGAATACATTAATTGCCTTTAATGTTATTGTATGTTAATATGTATAACATGGGTGCTATATAAATGCTATATATATATATATATATATATATATATATATATATGTATATGTGTATATATATATATATATATATATATATATATAGTATTTACATATATGACGTATAAATGAAACAGAATATTATTATTATCATTAAATTAATAATTCTCAATTAGTTTACAATTTTAAAACATTATAAAATCATACATACAAATAAATAAATATAATTTACTGATTTCCAGAGAAAAATATAATGTGAATAATTTATTATAATTATTATATTGTTTCTATATATATATATATATATATATATATATATATATATATATATGTATATATGTATGTGTATGTGTGTGTGTGTGTGTGTGTGTGCTTGTGCATGTATATGTATATATATAAGTATGTATGTATGTATGTGTGTGTATATATGTATGTGTGTGTGTGTGTGTGTGTGTGTGTGTGTGTGTGTGTGTGTGTGTGTGTGTGTGTGTGGTGTGTGTGTGTGAGTGTATGTAAATGGGTATATATCGTTATTGTTTTTTATCATTAAATAGCTGAAATCTCTAAAAAATACAATAAAAACATATACAATTATATTTGTATGGTAATCATAAATATTCATATTATTTTGTACTCGATTAATTATAGAACTTATATATTTAGATTTCCTAATATATAATTATCTATGATTGACAATCTAATAAGAGTTACCAATAATAATAATGCAAAGTTATGACAATGGAAGGTTCCTTCGAAAAGCATACATAAACACGAGAAATTAAAATATATAATTACTTATATTTATCAATATTAGGTGAGTGTAATATTGTAGTTAATTTATGTTATTAATTAATAATTGTATATAAATATATGTAATCGATCAATACAACATAGCTATAGTTAGTATTACTAAAACTAAAATATTATAATAATTTAGAATTGGTAAAAATATTTATATAATAATTTTTTATTTTGATATCATTTTAAATTATATATAAATATTTAGAACATGGAATACTTCTAATACTATTTTCATTTGTTTTATTATAAAATATACAAGTAGTAAAATAAGTTTATAGAGTTAAAGTGTAAATATAACAACTTATTTATATCTTTTTTTAAACAAGATTTAAAATAATGTATACCTTTTAAATAGTAAGCCCGGATAATGAATTTTTAAAGACATAACCGATGTTGAGTTGAAGATAGCCATATTATAAATATTTTCATTCAGCTATTTGTAAGGTTTATTTAAAATTTATGTTATGATATAAACATACACAATGAAATAATTAAAATTCAATAAGTTTACAAATTATATAATTTATTATTTAATTTTAATATAATATTTAATTTTATATTTTTAGATATAATAATATTATAATATATATAATATATATTCAAGTTAGTATTGGTTTACAATTAATCTAATATAATTTTCAAATTGTTTAATGTGACCGGCTGATCTAGATTCAGGGGTGTATTATTTACTAAAATCTGGTGTTCAGATGTATTGAAAGATACGGCTATAAGATTAAACTCTAAGTATTTACATCTGTTTTTCAAATTTGATATAATATGTAATACATTGATAATATAACATGTACTAATGTAGTATACTACATTTATACTATTCAAATATTATTTACATTGACTCCTACATATTTATAATAGATATTTATTTAATAATATATTTAACTACTTTATTCTGATATATTATATTATTTAAATTATAAAACTTATTATTATATAATAAAGTTTGTATATAATATATATCATAATTGATAATATACAATTACTCTAGATACTTATAGTATTGATTATTACATGTTCTGATCTAATTTAGTAAATATTGTGTATAAATAATTTTGATATAAATGAAATATATTTAAAATTACTAAAAAAAATATTTAAAATTATAAATAAAATTAATTTAAATTAATGCGATAATTATTTTGAATACTTATATTAATTAATTTTTTTACATACTTCATCACTAATACCATTTTTACTTATTGTATATAATTCATTTATTCATTTTTTCATATATATACGAAAAAATGTACGTAATATGTAAGTACTGTAGTATATATAAATGACTTATATATAAGTGATACTTGTATGATTCACCATAAATTCACATTTATTATTCTCGTTTGAATATACATTAAAGTTATTTTTAAACTAATATATTATATACAATTAATATTCTAAAAATACTGACACATACATCTATATATATATATATATATATATATATATATATATATATATATATATTTATAGTCTTATAATATGGAGAGTATTATAATATAAATAAAAATAATATAAATTTATAATAGATATGTTTTGTTTTAAAGAAAATATATTTTGTATCATAAATGATAAATTTATCATTAATGATGTAAAATATATGATAAGTGTATACTAAGTTTCATTTACAAATAACTTTATATAATTGATTGAAGTCTGGGATCAACCAATCAATTAAGATAAATATATAATCATTTAAGAAAATGAATATAGTAATATTTATGGTAATAATAAAATATAAAGTATAAATATATAGCAATCTATAATTTTAAAATTCTATCATAATTATTACGAATATAAATATATATATAATATAATAACTATTAATTATAATGTCGTAATTAATCGTATTCAATGATTAAATTGAATAAATGTTATATATATATATATATATATATATATATATATATTAACGCATTATTTATATTAAATTATGTACATTATTAACTACATTAATAATTATAATATATATATATTTTTAAAATATGATAAATAATATGCATATATATATAAATATATAAAAGTGTTGAATTAATGTACCTAACGGCTATTTTAATATTATTGTGATAACACCAGAACATATAACCTTCGTGTATTATTTTAAAACATATATATATATATATATTACATTTAAAACTATATTGTATATTTAATATATAATCATTATATATATATCCTATACATGCACCTACGACACACACACACGCATTCACACCTACCCACACACACATACATATATATATATATATATATATATATATATATATATATATGTATTATCTATTAAATATATGTTATATTAATACTTGTCTTTAATTAGATGTGGAGTCAGGACATATTGAAGCACGAGTCACAAACTGGCAGCATATACCGAGAGAACAGCATAGATTTTGTAGAAGAATGGGTTATGACGAGGAACAATGCTCCCGGGGAAGGGCGAGTACCCATCCTAGGTTCGCATAACGTCGCCACATCGATCGAGAAAATCAATTCTTTCAGACCCTACATCGACACCGTGAAACCTTGGAAATTCCAAGATTCCTACGACGTGTCTTCGTCCTCCGGTGACGACGAAGCCAATAAGCTGAAACCATTTAAGATTAACTCTAAAAAGTATCCGTGGTTTGATAAAATGACTCGCAAGTTGCAAGGAAATAAGTGTTTACGTCCGTTGCCCGAATCGCGAATAAAAACATTTAAATCGGAAATAACTGATACCGAAGAAGGAGAAGGCGAACAATTTATAGATAACGGAGAATGCGAAGTAGTAGAATTTAATGAATTATCAAAAATATCATTACCGTGGGATCGAATCGTCGAAGAAGAATTAGAAGACGATAAAATATCGGAATGTTGGGAAAGTCAACTAAATATTAGCACTCGAGTATTTTCAGAAGATAAAGAAGAATCATCAATTAATCCCTTAGACGAGTGTAATTGTAACTCGATAGATATCAATATAACTCAGAGAAAGAAATATCCCGAATACCTTAGGCACAACTTTACCTATTACGAAAATCGCTATTTTTTCCTGAAAAGTTTGACTCGCACAACTGAAACCGATATAACCCTCAACTTAATTGGTCGCATCGATAATTTGGTCTGCGCTCGCCACGATCTACTTGATCCGATAATTTCAATGTCGACTACGCTGATGACCTCGTCCGAGGTGTACACCGTAAATAACTTGGTTACCGAGGACGGCGAGAACATCATGTCGTCGGCGGCCTCATCTCAACGTTTCCTGGGGGATGGCGTAGATTTCGTTTCCATGGTAACGCATACGTGTATAAAAATCAGAAATCCGCGCTTAACTCACGATAACTCCGTTATCGTCTCGTTGAATGCTTTCACCAAACCCATTCAACCATATAACGATATTATTCAACAACCCGAAAAACCAATCGTACGAATATTCACCGTTAAGGTTAATATCGAATACCCCGGCAGAATAGTTTTCAGAAAGAAGATCAGCAATATATGTAAATATTTACCAATGATCTTAGATCCTAGCCGTTATAATTACTTTGTAGATCTAAGTGAGAATGGTTTCCATATGTCGAGAGATACGAATGAAGTATACAAGAAACGGAACATTTATAACTGTAACCAATGTCCGATGTTAGAGTACTGTTTAAACGTATATTTAGCAAGTGCGATTTATAAAGATCTGTCTCGTAGGAAAAAGAATACTGAAGATGATGTGAACCTAGAAATGAAGAGTGAAGCCCATTCTTTAACTCGTATCTCATCTGGAAATAATAGCTTAAATGCTGACATTAGCGGTGTCGCTGGTTGTGTTGAATCTAAAAGAATTCACCAAAGAATAGGTGACGAATTTCCCTTAATTCGTTCACCATTTGTAGAAATTCTCACGATACCGTTTCCTTCAACAAACATCCCTTTGTTCATCGAAACAATAGACGATGTTCCCAAAGCCACATATTATCCTACGCAAGCGTCTCGCTACAATACAAGACGAGTAGTTAACTCGGCCGTCACGGACCACCGAACGCACCGGGATGACACTACGCGCGCGTATTCGAGGGACTACCGCGTCGAAGACGCGTCCCCTAGCCAACTGCTAGTCGAACCCGTTGTACATCGATGTACGCCCGAGAATCACCCCGAGGCGGTTACGCAACCGTTAACCGAACCCGTAGCGTCGGTTAAATCGTTCCTCGACCGCTACGAGGAGCGCGGCGACTCCGCCGGGGAACGGAGCTGCGGCGGCGATACGCTGACCGAGGCCGAGGAGTACGCGAAAACGCTGTTCCCGTTCAGTCCGCAGTGGGACGGTCCGACGAAGGTCATCAAACGACCCGAGCAACGATGCGCCGGTCCACCTTCCCCGACCGACTCGGACGTGGAGTTCGAAATAAACAAAGACTTTTTGAAGGTCGTTCCTTTAGACGACGACGACGGCGACGAGGACCGTAAGCCAGTGGATGGGCTATTAGACGACGAGGACTATACTCCATTGGCATATAGGTACCCGCGTAAACCTAAATGCAAACCACGCGTAAAAACCGCTAATATCAATATTGCATTGCCGGATAAGATAATTAAGGAGGTACGTTCGACTTTGTCTAGGATTTATATACACATGTATTAAAATTAAACCTAAACAAATCTGAATCAAATATTTGTATATATGTAATTTCATTGTTAATTATCTATTATCTAATTTTATACATATAATATGTACATTTTCTGTTACAGATAGATGAATGCGATATTATTGAAAAAATTCGTCTCAATAAACTTAAATCAAATTTATTTCCAATGAAAGAGGTATTTGTTATTATATGGAAAATTATAATTAATTATATATGAATAATTAATATGTATTTAATATATGTATATATATATATATATATATATATATATATTAATATCGACTCACATTATATACACATATGATCAAATAGTTTACATTTTGAATTTCATATAATTCTTTTAACAGAAAAACGATGCTCTTAATCACCTTCAATTATGTAATAGTGAAAGTAACTCAGAGATACTTGAAACAAAAAAGGTATTTATTAACAATTACCATATTAATTATAGAATATATACAAATTTAGATCTCTTTTATTTTGTTTATGTCAATACATTGTATATATATTATATTTCATATTAATAGTATTACATATAATTTAACATACATGTTACATGTATTATTATTATTATTATTTGATTTATTGTTATTATTATATGCATTACTATTATTATTATGTATAATTTTAAAACAATATAAAGGATAGTAATGCGGATATTGAATTAACACTCGAAAATCAAGATGTTATTATAAATAAAACTAGAGAAGAAGAAGCTAAAGAGTATTTAAGAAGTTGTATTGATCAATTAATTTTAAAAATAAAGGTTTTTATACAACAGATGTTATATAACTACACATATTAATATACATTAATTTGATATACAGATGTTATATAACTACACATATTAATATACATTAATTTGACATACATATGTTATATAACTACACATATTTATATATATTAATTTGATTAATATTATTTAAAATAATTAATATTAAAATAATTAATAAAAATTATATACTTTTAATATATACATAATTAAACATTTACATTATGTAACATATATAATATATGTAATACATAATATACATGTCTCTATTATGTATTATAATAAATATATAAATATATAAATGCTTCAATTGATTATAATCTTGCAAATTATCAGACTAAAAAGGCACAACTGCTAAATAAGAACGTAGATGGTAAGTTACATTACATAATAAGTAATATTTTGAATAAATATACATATTTACAATTAAACAATATATAGATATTGAGCTGGATAAATCAACGATAGAAAAAATCGACATGGTCTATAATATTAAGTCCGTAGATGATGGTTCATACTTCAAATACGATTTAGTCGATTCCCCAACTGTGGCGATTATTATAGAAGGAGAGAAACTGTTATATTTTAAGAATTCGGATACAGCTGTTCATCTTGAACCGTACTCAATTAAATCTGATACTGATACCCACAAACCGGTAATTATTAAAACAGTTTATATATATATATATATATTATACTAGATAGATAATTAAGTAAATACAATATAAGTATTTATATATAACATATAACGAAGATGTATCATATTATAATATTTTTTTAAATTATATAATGTACTTTAAAATGAAATATATTAAATTTTTAAAATATTAATTCATATATATATATATATATATATATTACTAAAATCACATTATATTTTATATAATTTAAATAGACTGAAAAAAACCCGTTTTTACTTGATTTTGGTTATTATGAAGATGATAACTCAGATGATAGCGATGAAGGGGAAGAGGTCGTTGGTGAATTCATGGACACGAAGAAGCTCAGGAAGCTAATCGACGCCGAAGAGAAAATCGCGCATGACAAGATATTCGATCCGAAGACGTACATGAAATACGTCAAGAGGGACGTCAAGTTGAGCGATTCGATGTCGCCGTTGATCCCGCCCACCATGTTGCCCAGCAACGTGTTGACGAAAACTCGAGTGCCTGATCCGTCGTCGGGAGTCTCGTGCTACAAGATCGGCCGGGCGCAGGGCTTCAGTCGCCGGGAGATCGTCGCCAAACGCTTCACCGCCACGTGCAAGATGTTCAGCAAAACGGGACTGCCGCGAAACATGATGGTGTACAGGCCGACTCCGAGTCGCGCGAACGGCAACGCCGTTACGATCGCCGCGTCGACGAACTTGGCCGCGTCGACGAACTTGGCCGTGTCGACGAACTTGGCCGTGTCGACGATTACGGACAACAGGGCGAAAAGGACGTGGTCGGAGTCGTTATCCGGCGACGACGCGCCGCATTCCGGAGTCGTGCAAATAGCCCCGGGCACGTCGCTTCTCAATAGGACTTCGATAACGATAGCTCCAAAGGTGTTGGTGGCTAACGCCGGCGCCCAGCGATCGATGGCGACGGCTCAACCGAGAACCATTCCGATAATAACGCAGACTATTCCGTCGCACGCTATCGCGATGATATCACCCTCTCAAATAATCACCGTACCTCCGTTCGCAACTCATACGGGCGGTAGGCACATTTCGACTATCGTGATACAGAAAGAGACAGCGGACGCGCTTATCAAAGAAGCCAATCGAAAAAAATTACGAACGTTAAACCAACAAAAAAATTCATCGGCTATTTTAGTCCATTCGGCAAACTCGAACACTGTTAAAAAGATTCCTATAGTTAGACATGGAGTCGATTCAATAGATTTTAGAGTAGCGAATCCCGCCGAAACTTTAGCAACACCCACAAACACGACACAAAAAGCTTCTAATCAAAAGCGAGCTATTCCGGAAAAACAAACTCCGGGTTCGTCTGGGTTTACGTCGAAATCTAACGGAATAAGTAGTGAACGGTGTGCAAATCACCCGCCTCGCAGTTTTAACCGAAAGTTGCAGAAATTTCCGCATTGCGAATGGTTGACAGATGACGAAGAGGATTCGTCACAGGTGTTCGAGTGTAAAAACCTTCTGGAACATAGTCTGCCGTCGGGTACGATGATATCGAGGCGTCGGCCAATCAACTACGTTCGCGATCGCTACAGCGTTTACCCGAACCTGGAGAACCGACCCGACTACTCAGCCTATCCCCTGTTGAAACACGAGAGCGATGACGATTCGGACGATATCGAAACTATGTCTCGGGATTCGATATTGCTCACCGAGCACGAACAGAAATTGTTGCGCGAAATGCAAGATAATATCTAAGTGTTACAAATTGAATAACTATTCAGAAAGTTAAATTTTTATTTTTTTATTGTTAACGAAACCACCTTAAATATGGTATACCTTTACTTTGTTATATTTACCTCAAATAAATCAACTAAATATTCAATTCACATCAAGTTATAATATATATTCGAATACTATTATAATAGTATAATAACAATTAAATAAATATCTCATATAGTTTATAGAAGAATCTAAAATCATTACAATTATAAGATAACTTAGTTATTAACAATTTAAATAACAATGGTAGAACTTGTTTTGGTAATTATAAATTAAAGTAATTAGTTTAATTATTATAAACATTGCGCAACATTTAGGTTGGTATAGGTTTAGCTTGTATACAATATATATGGAATATTACCAATATTGTAATATGTAAACTTAATATAGATATTAATTAATCTATATTAAATTCAGAGTATCATTATATAATAATAATCATTATAATATTATCCATTTATTATTTACAAAATCAAGAATTTGCGAGACCAGTTAATATAAAATATGAGTCTGATGAATTTTTTAATTTTTATTAAATTTATATTTTTTAACAGAATAAAGAAAATTTGATTTAATCAAATTAATATAACTTTCTTTAGTTTTGAATAATAGAAAAAGTCTAAATTATTTACAAATGAAATAAGGGTGCGGTGCTACATAAATAAAAAATAAAAGTGTGGCGGGTGCACCCGTATAACATACATAGCGCGCGGACACCCCTGCTTTTCATCGGGTGAAAAGTCACATGGTACGTTGGGTGAAAAGTCACGTGGTATTTCCTCAAGTGATCTCTGACCTTTTCCCACCAATTCGGATTAAATATATGCGATTTTGGAATACCGTGCAAAGATAGTAGGGAATATTTTATAAGTAAACAAGATCTTATGATAGAAATAGACAAAAGAAATTTAAAATAAAATGTCTAAATTTACGGAAAATCAAGTTATTTACATTATAAATTTATGGAAAACGGATTTTCTTTCACTAAATATTAAAACTAATACGGATAAATATAATAAAATGAGTAAGGATTTCAACAAGAAATTTATTGCAAATATTTCAGACGTACAAATAAAGAATAAAATAAAATACCTTAAAAAAAAGTATTCTGAAGTTAGTATTATAAGTATGTATATTAGATAAACTGTGCATGTAATTACTTATGTATAATTAAATATACATTATATTAGAAAACATATTTTATGTATATGTATCAGAAATATTGAAAATCACAAAATTATATAAGAGCTATAATATAAATGTATTTAATTTATAAATATATAATACTAATCATTAGATTATGAATTTCATTAATAATTAAATTATAATTTATTTTATTATATATCTAAAGTCTAGACCAAGAATACTCACATTCTTTTAGTTAACATAATTCAAAATTTCCCATGATCCAAATCATGGTATAAGTAATATGATGACATATTGAGTAACATTAATATGATGATTGATTTTGATTAATGTTATCAAATTTGCACTTATAATATTTTGAAATTTATAACAAATATGATACTTGCAGAGAAATGATTATTTGAAGAGGAGTGGTGTTGATAGTGCATCGGCACCATTTGCTCCGTATTACGATATGATTAATGAGTTTATGGGAACGAGGGATACGATAAGACCCAGAATGCTCATTCAAAGAAATCGGGAAGTTATAGGTTTATATTTTAGAATATGATTTCAATTTATACATTATGATAGGTTTATATTAAAAATATAATTATATTATTTGGAAGATAATTATTAGATTCAATTATTTAAAATATAAGCATCATAATATAAATTTAATAGATGATTATAAATATAACAGGTATACCGAGAGAAAGAAATAATCTTAAAATATATCCGGCACCATATAACAATATAACCACAAATATTCCAATAATTTCTTCATCACCTTCTACTTCCTCCGCACCTCCCATAAATCTTACCTCCAATTCTAAACTACCAATATTCAGACGCCCTATAAATATAGAAAATATTAAATCTACTTCAATCAACCCTGAAAATATTCATCCAGTAATTAAAAAAGCACCTTCTTCCTCTAAAAATGCCATGAAAAAATATAATATGGAATTAGATATTAACAAGTAAGTTATTAAATAGCATATTTGTTTGATATTTTAAAAATAAATAAATTTTATAGGGTTATAATTTGTTTTACATACAATCAATATTTTATTCAGGTTAATCGAGCTTAGAGAAAATCATGGGATAATACAAAATGCAGAATTTAAGAATATCCTACAACCATTAACAACAAAAATTGATAAAATGTATATATTATTAAAAGAAGTACATAATGAAATATATAAAAAAAAGTAACAATAAAAAATTTTATAAAATATTTGTTATATAATTTCTCATATTATTATCACCATTAAATATATTGACATGTTGGCCTTCGATTTCATTATATACATTATTATCTATATTATCATCCCATAATGGTAAATGATTATCACCTTGATCAATACAAATATTATGCAAAATAAAACAGGCAGTTATACAGTAATGTAAATTATGAAATTCAGTATCCTGCCTTTTCAGTAATATCCGCCATCTTGATTTTAGTAGTCCGAATGCCTGCTCTATAGCCATACGAGCACTTGAATGTCTAAAATTGAACAATTCCTTCTTTAGTGATAGGTTTACTCCGGGCCATGGTTTTACCAGCCAAGGTAATGCAGGATATGCAGCATCGCCAAGTATTACCAATCTTTCATTATTCTATGTTATAAAATATGATAAGTATATAAATTTATAAAAAAGTACATTGTTATTTAAATATACTAACATTATTGAATTGATTGAATATATTCGGATATATAATATTGCAAAAATCTGAATTCGAAAAAACTTTTGCGTCATGAACTTTTCCCGGATATCCAATACAAATATCAATGAATCTAAAAAATAAATATGTTATATAAAAATATATTAAAATAATATTTCAAAATATAATTATATAAACCTCTTTTTTCCATCGCAAACAGCCATTACATTAATAGAATAAAATCCTTTCCTATTATAGAAATCTGATTTATTTATCAAAGGGGCTAATATTGGAATATGGGTCCCATCTATCGCACCGACACAATTTGGGAATCTTCTATTTGCAAATAATTGACGAGCTGTTTCCAAATCGTGTCGACTCGTTGGAAATATGATGTGTTTTTTTAACAATTTTTCAGTTATAACCCTTACAACCTAAAAATAAATATAAATTTGTAATGATATAATTATAATGTTACAAGAATTTCTATACATATACATACAAGAAAATAACTTAATAATTTTATAGGAATACATACTTGATTGGTCCATCGTATCGCTGATGATTTTGAGACTCTGAATTTATCAGCTAATGTACGATAGTCGCAATTAGTAGCCAATCTGTTTTTTATAATATTGTTATATATACATAAATTTATACAAATAATATATTTAAAAAATTACCTCCATAATGCAATTGCAAGTTTCATCTCATTCATGGGTTTGTTTTTCCTTGCATTTGATGTAATATATGGACTTATTTCATTACAAATATAATTAAATGTATTGATATTTACTCTGAAAGTATTTGTAAAATAGATAGCATGGGTTAATATTTAAATATAGTATTGTAACAATAGTTGATGTTTTTATATGAAATGTTTAATTAAAACCTGAAATTTGATTTAAATTCTGTCTCCGAATAATTTGCAATTACATCGTCCCAATAATTTAAAGAACTATATCTATCACGTTCTTCTTCTAATTCGTGAATTAATGAATCAATGATTACATTCTCTGCATTAATAATATCTCTAAAATAGTATATTTATTATTAATTATATAATTAATCAAAGCAATTATATTAAATATATTATAAAGGTGAACAAATATATATTAAAATATAGCCAATTATAGGTTTTTATATCTAAATTAATATTAAATTAAAAACATTTTATTTAAAAAAATATATATATACTAATTAGTAAAATACTAAATATATTTAATGATTTATAATTTAATATAAATCAATTTTAAAGTTATATGTATATATTTATATATTTATAGATTTCTTATGTATCCAATTAAATCAATTAAATATAAATCAACTTCAAAATTATAATTGATATTATTAGATTCGGTTTTTACACCATCGTAAGTATTGAAGCAATAACGGTTATATGGTGGTTACGCAAATAAAGATAACTTAATGCTTCAAGCATGTATAATATAATATATATATTTATACATTTGTAAATTTTGTAATATAATATATTATAATTTATGCTTTTTAAATAAATTTAAAATATATTAAATTAAAAATACAATTGTGAATTAACTAAGTAAAATAGTATTATTGTTTTATAAATGTAAGGTGTACTAACTGTTCAGTCATATTGTAATATTGTATATAATGACAAGTATGTGTATATTATGTTTTATAATCAAATAATTTTAAAACTAAATATTTGTTACGAATATTATTTCTTTGTTTATATTTTCATCTGAATTAACCAATCACAATGGGATAATAGTATCACGTGACTTTTCACCCGAGATATGTAGCACCGCTCATAAGGTGAAATACCACGTGACTTTTCACCTAAAATGTTGTAGCACCGCACCCTAAGTTAGAGGTAAAAAAAATGGCATCGTAATTATTTATATAAACAAGTAAAGTAAATTAGAGACCCATTAATTTGTTTCAGATGCTTGTTTGATGCATTTTTGTTAGATGGCTTATTATAAATAAATATATTTATTATTAATTTATAGATTAATATATTATATTAATGGCTATTTAGTTCCAAATTGATAAATTTGAACATTTAAAGTAATAAAATAAAACATTTAATATTAAAAAACACATACTATCACAATATATAATTTAAACATATTTATTTAAACTTATATTGTATCTATAGAATATAGTTACTAATTTAAATAATCGATATATACATATCATTACATATCGTATTAATACTTTGAAATATATATAATCAGTAAAATAGCACAATTTCTTTAAACTTATATATTTATATTATTAGGTCTCAGAATAAGTGAAATCTCCAAACAATAGAAATATATGAAAATGAATATTAAATGTGTTGGTTTAAATTTGTTATATTTTTTATTAAATCTAATTTAAAATAAACTAACATAATAATTGAATATTACAATACTAAATCAATAAAACAAATCAATTATTCACAAACAATAGAATAACAAAAGTATAATCTCATAAAAAAGATGTATATAGACATCCTTCTTATAGTTAAATTTAAATAGATATGAAATATTTTTCATAGGGTTTATTATAATAATTTTATACGAATAATTAAACTGAATAATTATTAATTATTAACTATAGTTAATTATAGTTAATCATATATATTCATCGTGAATACAAATACTATATACTAACTGAAATTTGTCATGCCTTAACTGGCAAATTTACATTTGAAGACATCATTATTAATTAAGTCATATTGGATATA
>OZ038314.1:14436529-14438098 GCA_964035775.1 Osedax frankpressi | reverse complement strand
AAGAAAGAAAGAAAGAAAGAGATCATATATATAATATGTATTCTACATGTATCACATTGAAAGGGGTATATTATAAGGAATATTACAAGGTAATACATAATATTACAAAGAATACATACAATGATAATGTCTAGGAATTAAATTATAATAATTGACAATTGAACTGATTTAATAGGACATCAAATATAATTATACCTTATTTTATGTTTTACAATTATTTATAGAATATAGAATATGCATATGTATATTATATATATATATATATATATATATATATATAAATTTATTTATATATATTTATTTGATTAATATATTAAATTAAATACGTTCATTAATATATACAACATGGATATTTAATTATTTTTCTGAATTTCCGGTTAAATTATAAATACAACAAATGATATTTAATAATATCATATTTATAAATAATGAGTAAAATAATGTGCTTATTAAATAAATGAATCGTGATATATATTTAGTGAACTGTATTTTATAATAAAATGACCCCACCAATACAAATATGTATAAAATAATACAGTTATTATAGTATATGTTTGATCTCTATATATTTCATTATTAATATATTCTGTTTTCCTATCTATAATCTACATATTTATTGCACTCATACGTATATGTTAATACTGAATACCCGTTATAGTTATAGAAGATATTAGCAATAGCTGTTTAACTGTAGTGGGTATTTAGAAATAATATTTATTATGAAGATCCGATAAATAATCTAATATATTGTCTAATATACTGTATAATATACTGTCTAATATACTGTCTAATATACTGTCTAATATACTGTCTAATATACTGTCTAATATACTATATAATTTACTATCTAATGTACTTTCTAATGTACTGTCTAATATACTATCTAATGTACTGTCTAATATACTGTCTAATTTACTATATAATGGACTGACTAATGCACTGTCTTATGTACTGTCTAATGTACTCTCTAATATACTTTATAATTTATTATATAATGTGCTGTCTAATGTACTCTCTAATATACTGTCTAATGTACTGTCTAATATACTGTCAAATATACTCTATAATGTATTGTCTAATGTACTGGCTAATGTACTGTCAAATATACTCTATAATGTATTGTCTAATGTACTGGCTAATGTACTGTCTAATATACTGTCTAATATACTGTCTAATGTATTGGCTAATGTACTGGCTAATGTATTATCTAATATACTGTCTAATATACTCTATAATGTATTGTCTAATGTACTGGCTAATGTACTGTCTAATATACTGTCTAATATACTGTCTAATGTATTTGCTAATGTACTGGCTAATGTATTGTCTAATATACTGTCTAATGTACTGTCTAATGTATTGTCTAATGTACTGGCTAATGTATTATCTAATATACTGTCTAATGTACTGTCTAATGTATTGTCTAATGTACTGGCTAAAGTACTGTCTAATATAATGTCTAATGTACTGTCTAATATGCACAGCCTATATATACTTTATACATTAGCTAGACTCATTTTATATTCTTTGCGAATGCAGCACTCGAGGTTTGTTTTACTGTCTGTAATC
>OZ038314.1:14411529-14431529 GCA_964035775.1 Osedax frankpressi | reverse complement strand
ATGCAATATATATATATAATATTGTATATATAATTTATGCCCCCAGTAATAAACATCTTACATTTTAGATTGTGTCATTGCTTGTATACACACACACTCACACACATACACACACACAAACACACACATACACACACACACACATACATACACATATATATATATATATATATATATATATATATATATATATACCACTTTAACGTATCCGTTTGCAATAACCAGTTTCTCCCATTTATTATATAAATAGCAATATATTATGTATCATTTATTGCTATACGTCTATATATATTTGCAATGTCATCATATTCGAACCCAGAAACGTTCTTCCCGTAGGTACATTGATTTTCTTTATCGTTGGCATCACTTGCATTGTTTCTTGCTGTGCTGTGTACTGTACTGCCAGGAGAACAAGGTTACGTAACATCGATACGCGTGTCACCTCGATTGCACGCAATTGTATTCTCTTTAGTATCTTAAAGTAAACGCTGTACCACGGGAACCATGTACTTATACCAATAAATAGGTTCTTGTACATACTTTTATTATTTTTCATATATTACTCGAAATTTTATTTTTTTTTTAACATTTAATGAATAAAGTAGTTCTATTATAATATATAATGGTAATACTTTATATAAATAACGTATAGTGTATAATATACAATGTATAATATACTTAGAAAATTAGTATAATAGATATGATTTTTACATATATATCTATATTTATGTAATTCATTTTTATAATATTTCAATTCCAAATTCCTAGAATAAATAAATAATAAATGTATACATAAATTTAATGGTATAACTAATTGATCTACATGATTCAGTAATGTCACTAATAATGCTTATTGCATGCATGTATATATAGAATATAATGAAATATATCCAAAACAAAATTTTATAATAATAGATCCCCTAAAATTAATAATTTTGATGTAAAGCATATTTTGACTTTATTATGTTTGTATATTATTAAAAAAATGTAATACTGATCAAAATTGATAATTTTAATTGATTATAAATATAATATAATTTAAATTCAATATATTTTTTGTTTTAACATATTTGAGATGATGTTTGTTATAATTTATAAAACTAGTAAATATTTAATACATGATTTAAATAAATAAGAAGTATACACCATATACAACATATAACAATAAGCGCATATTATATAGAATATAATTATATACTCGTATTATACTGAACAATTTAATGAATATCCATCGAAATTCTCAATGATATAATAGAATTATAATACACATAATTATATAAGTATACTATATATATTGACTATAGACAAATATACTTATATAATATATAATATACAAATATTTGTATTCAAAAGATTTGCATATATTTCTGATAAGTACATTTTACTATTAATTTACTAAGATACAATAGAGAGCTTGAATATAGTGAATACAATACAATAATGCCACTATTCTATCTTTATAAGAAGATGTACCGTAGGTGCATATTAAGATAATACGAGATACATTATTATTATAGATGATAGAGAGCGTAATATAAATGTGTGCATTACCATGAATTATATTTCTATTTATTTGGACATGATATATTACCACCGTCTATATCTCAAACACATGTATACGTTATTTATGAAATACAATATATTAATTGTTCTTAATGAATATTTTATAAATCATTTTATTTATTAATAAAAATAAAAATAATATGATATCATAATATAATAATATGTGTGGAATAACCAGTTATATATAGCACATAAACCAATAACTCAGTTAATATAATAATTATTAATCGATATATTAATATTTTTAATACAAATTAAATATATTTTAATTTATAACATGATAAAAATAAAAGTAATTATATATATATTGAATTTATATATCGAGTTATTATATTATAACCACTCGAACACTTTAATTAGGTTTGTGAGGTATCATGTTACTGAATGTCAAAATGCTGCAAACAGGTCAAAACAGGAAAATGGACGAGTTCATAAAGCCAAGGAGGAAATTGACATGGTTTTTTTTACTTATGTTTTATTTTTAATATCGATAGTATTTCGAAGTATATTTAAATATCTACCTAAGTTATTAATTTTCTTTCAATGATAAAGAAATTACGGATAATTTATAATTCTAATTAAAGAGTTTAAAATGTAATCTGAACATAGAATATGTGTAATTATCATATTCGAGTTTGTGATTTAATTAGAGGTATTTTGAATATATTACAATCATTGAAATTAATCTAATAACTTAGTTTATCAATTATTATAATAGTTAGTAATTAGTAATTACTTAGTTATTCAAAAATGTATTTTGAAAATATAATTATATTAATTGTAAGTTAGGATATATATATATATATATATATATATATATATATATATATATATATATATGTGTGTGTGTGTGTGTGTGTGTGTGTGTGTGTGTGTGTGTGTGTGTGTGTGTGTGTGTGTGTGTGTGTGTATATATAGATATATATCTTCTGTTCAATAATTACAATGATATAAATCCAAAAATGATAATTTTGAATAATAGATTAATAAAATTTATATATGAAAATATATTATCAGTTTTATAATACAAAATGTATTATATAACTAAACATTTGGCTTGTACAAAATGTCTTGTATTCATGAGATATACTAAAATACTACTTAAAATTTTGATATTACATACTTTCATTAAATAAATGTATTGAATAATAGATACGGAATAAATATGTCCAAACTGCCTAAATATAAACCTCTACATGTAATAATAAGGAATTATATTATTTCTACTCTCATTTTTCCATAAACTGACTAAACCTAATAATTTAGTGTACCCAAATTAATCGATTTGGAATACGCGACGCTGTGCGTGTGTATGCGACCATGGCGTGCGACGCACGCAGTGAGTTGTTGTCGGCGCACCCATAATCAATTCAGTGATGGTCGCCTCGTTCCAGATGAGCATGGGAGATAATCAGTACGGTAAACTACGCTTACAGGATGATGACGATGACGATGATGACGTCAGTTCATCAGCAAATTCTACTTCCGTCAAGCACAACTCGGACTGTAACTATGGTAATCACCGTATACTGGGAATGATGAGGCCCGGCTATAATTAGTTATTATCAACTATGTTATATAATTAATATATATTGACTAAACGCTTATTAGTCATAAATAAAAGCACATGACAACGAGCTCATTATGCAGTGGTAAATTCCAATAATGTAATGCTAAATATAAATGTATAAATGTAATAAAAATATTTGTAATAATATTTTCTATTATTTAAAAATAATAATGAAATTAAATAAATGAAATTAAATTAATAATGATAATTAAATCAAATATATATAATATCATATATAATATGTCTTCGATAATATTCAAGTCAATTTATTTGTAACTACCAGGAAATATATATATATAAATATTATACATATATATATATATATATATATATATATATATATTGATATATTATATATTTAGTCTATCTTTCTATAACTAATATCGGTAAATAGTCGTACTAACTCCTACATCAATGTAATAACAAATGCAATAACAAATAAAAACATTATAAAGTATGCATATATTTATGAGATATATATTAAGTCATATTAAATATTCGTATTTACCTAAAAAGGACTTGTCATTTACTATCATAAGTAATCAAATAAGTAAGTACCCAATAAACTCATCACTAATGTGATATTATTGGATTGCTATTACTTCTAAGTGAAATGCTTACATTTTACGTGTGATAATGGGTTTCTATTTACGTACTTACTTTAAGCTTACGTTGTGATGATATCAGCATTTCAACATTATAATATACTAGAGTATACTATAGTATATTATACAATACAATACTATAGTATATTATACAATACTATAATATAGTATATTATACAATACAATATAGTATAGTATTGTATAATATACTATAGTATAGTATCATATATATACAATACTATAGTATAGTATTGTATAATATATTATATTATAGTATTGTATAATATACTATAGTATGGTATAATATATAGTATAATATATAGTATAGTATAGTATAATATACTATAGTATATTATACAATAATATACTATAGTATATTATAGTATATTATTCAATGATATAGTATATTATACAATACTATACTATACGATAGTATACTATACCGTACTATAATATAGGGTATTATACCATACTATGTTATAGTATAATATACTATACTATACTATAGTATGCTATATTATACTCTACCATAGGATACAATACCCACTGTAGCATACTATACTATACTCTATTATATATACTATACCATACTCTAATATAGTATAACACTATACTATAGTATAATATACCATACTATATGTATGATTTCATATGTATGTATGATTTCACCTGAAATAATAATTTCCGGTGACCTCATCACCTTCGTGTCATTCATGAATCTCGCCATTTCAGGGCTAATCAACAACATGTTTGATGACAGTGGGTCAAGTGTGTCCATAATAGGTCGGCACCAATTAGCCGGAAGTCAGTTGTCATATGATCATGACGCTCGTGGTAATTCCTGTTTCCGGAAACTTGTAAACACGTGGTCTAACATTAAACGTTAGTGAAAATAACTCACATTGAAAGGGTAAATAGTATATAATGTATATTAGAAAGTAACTGTATATAGTTAAATATATACACAACTTTATATAGTTTTCTATTTTTAGTAGTGAGGTCATTAATAATGTACCATATAAAGTTATAATGCTGAATCAATAGTGATTTAATTGTGTTAGATCTTATTATTGACTTAATTTGCAGAGTATTGTTTATGCAAAATTATAAATAAGTATACTTACATCTTATTAGATAAAGCTAGTTATATAAAGTTGTACTGAATCGAATACATGAGACTAAATATATGTGGTATTATATTAAAAAGACATTAACTACTCATCATGGAAATTGATATATAATAAATACATAGAAACTATACGTTCACTATCCATCTAGTTAATATATACACGCGTTATGGCTATAAGAGCTATACATTGCTACAATAACTACATATTGCTACAATAGCTACATATTGCTATAGATATTATATTCAATAACTACACGTACCATGCAGATGGATACTGGAGACGATACGATGTGGCTCGTATTGCCTGGCCATACATGGCATCCATTAGTATCACGTACTTCGTGACGCTGTGCCTATTTCCAGGCATTGAGAGCGAAGTTGTCAGCTGTAGACTTGGCTCTTGGATGCCAGTTCTACTCATTGCTATCTTCAACTTCTTTGATCTCATAGGAAAGGTAAGTTGGCACTCTTTTTTCTTCTCCTTCTCCTTCTCCTTCTCCTTCACATTCTCCTTCTCCTTCTCCTTCTCCTTCTCCTTCTCCTTCTCCTTCTCCTTCTCCTTCTCCTTCTCCTTCTCCTTCTCCTTCTCCTTCTCCTTCACCTTCTCCCTCTTCTTTTCCTTCACCTTCACCTTCACCTTCTCCTTCTCCTTCTCCTTCTCCTTCTCCTTCTCCTTCTCCTTCTCCTTCTCCTTCTCCTTCTCCTTCTCCTTCTCCTTCTCCTTCTCCTTCTCCTTCTCCTTCTCCTTCTCCTTCTCCTTCTCCTTCTCCTTCTCCTTCTACTTCTCCTTATCCTTCTCCTTCTCCTTCTTCTTTTCCTTCACCTTCTCCTTCTCCTTCACCTTCACCTCCTCCTTCTCCTTCTCCTTCTCCTTCTCCTTCTCCTTCTCCTTCTCCTTCTCCTTCTCCTTCTCCTTCTCCTTCTCCTTCTCATTCTCCTTCTCCTTCTCCTTCTCCTTCTCCTTCTCCTTCTCCTTCTCCTTCTCCTTCTCCTTCTCCTTCTCCTTCTCCTTCTCCTTCTCCTTCTCCTTCTACTTCTCCTTCTCCTTCTCCTTCTCCTTCTCCTTCTCCTTCTCCTTCTCCTTCTCCTTCTCCTTCTCCTTCTCCTTCTCCTTCTCCTTCTCCTTCTCCTTCTCCTTCTCCTTCTCCTTCTC
This sequence comes from Osedax frankpressi, assembly GCA_964035775.1. Lineage (NCBI taxonomy): Eukaryota > Metazoa > Annelida > Polychaeta > Sabellida > Siboglinidae > Osedax > Osedax frankpressi. Next base: position 14,425,509 of record OZ038314.1, on the reverse strand, counting down.
CTTCTCCTTCTCCCTCTCCCTCTCCATCTCTTCCTCCTTTACTTTTTGAGTATCCATATTCATATCCTTTTCATGCATTTTCTCTATCCCTATCCCTACCACATTCCTTGTCCATGCATGTCTCGCTCCGCCTCCATCTTCACCTCTCCATATATTTTCCTATCCACTCCTTCCCCTCCCCTCCCCTCCCTAGTTAATGGCATCGTTACACTACGACTGGCCTACCCACCGACTGGTGGTGTACTCGTCACTGCGAGTACTCCTGGTACCTGCCATGATGCTGTGCGCAGTGCCTCGGGGAGATCCGGTACTCACGCGCGACGGATTCGCTATGACCTGTTCGCTACTATTGGGTCTGAGTAACGGGTATTTCGGCAGCGTACCGATGATCCTGGCGCCGGGTAAAGTTCCGAAGGCGCACAAAGAACTAACTGGTGAGTAGTACGCGATTCCGAGTGGTATCTAGTCGCTGTTATGTGTATTCGATACATAGCGAGGATTAGGTAGAATGTAGACGCAATACTTTAGTTCTAATTTGAAAATAATATAGTTTAAAAACTGAAAAGAAAGAATAATATATAAAAAAAATAATATAGAAATATATAAAAAAAGATATAAATATTGTAATACAGAACAATTGGTTAATTCTAAATCTGGATTGCAGAAGAGAACAAACTATATATATGTAATTTTTACGTGATATTTGTATTATTATCGATAATAATTCATATCATGTCCGCAAAATAAGTATTTGCTTAGAATGATATTTAATATATATGGCATACACTCTATCATTCCATTTTTAAATCGTATATTTTTGCATTATGTTAAAAAAAGTTAATTTGAAATATGTTAAATATGTTAAAATGTCAATATTGACCATCTCTCATGTGATTTAATATTCAACTCTATACTATTACAGATAGCCACTGTAATTTTAACTATAGTTTAATTAAATATTTAACATTTCCATCAATGATTTAAATAACAAATCTTGCAGATTTATATTATCCTATAGGTTGTGAAAATACGTGATTGTAATCAGTATATGATTCTACTAATTCTCTAAATTGATTCTCAATCTTAATTCTATATTTAATGAATTTTAGATTATTCTCGGAGGTAGAAAAATTAATTTTCTCAAATAAATATAAAGAATATATAAATAGCTAATAGAAATATCTTTATAGAGTTGGAAAGTATTTACGTATAGAAGAAAACTTTAATTGAATAATGGTATTCTATTAGATATAAATAAGATATTTTAAATGAAATATGATATAAATGGTAAATTGATATATTTACACTTAACAACACAGGGAACATCATGACAATCTCATATAGCGTCGGATTGACAACCGGAAGTATTGTAGCTTATCTATTGGACTTCCTGTTGGGTCCACGTCTGCCAAGTTTTGTCGAATGTCCACTCGTTGATACCTCGACCTCATCATCTCTGCTGCATCATCTTCAGTTCAATATTACGCTAAAATAACCAACTCCAGAAACCTAAAAAATCCATGTATTTGTTGCTCTAGATCTGCTCTAGGTCTTCTCTAGATGCATGCAAAGAATCTAGAACTACCATTGATAATACACATTATTATTCCTCTCTCTACATTCGATACAGTTATTTTATTGTTAACATACAATTCATATTATCAAACGCAATCTAATTAATTTGTAACCAATTCTTTTACCCTGCGTACCTCTAAAACCAATGTTTATATAAAACCATTTCTAGTATACGATATTAGTATACGTATTTAGATACCTTTACCTTACTTCTGTTCATAACAAACTAGATTTATAACTTATCTGTTCATAAAATGATAGTACTACAACAGATTACTTTATGTAAAATGTTTTAAATTCATACAAATTCTATGAATTGTATTCGATAATCGGATCTCCAATTATACAATGACCTTTACCCTAATCATTATATTTTTATATAACAGTCAAATACATTGTACGAATTCATTAAAACTATAAACGTCGATTACATTGTCGATTACATAAACAATGGAAATGTATCTCAATTATTTTTATTACATAGTCATGAATCGCTTGTAAATCATGAAAATAATTGCATTGTGATTTGGGAGCGATTTACAAATTCAGCGTAAATTGCGGCTGGCAGGATTGTCAATCTAAAGATTGCAAATATATAAATATTGATATAGATAATATAATGAAATAATACGATTAATACTATTACCGAATGTGAGGTGGGAGCGTAGGTGGTGAGTATGGTAGCCTGGCAGAGTAGTGGCGGGGTCGTAATAAATAAGTCTATATACACGAGAACGCGAGTCGGCCCGCTAGGTGGAGATACCGGAGTCCGTCGTAGTGGGCGTGTCGGCGACGGGCGTAGTGGGCGTGTCCTCGCAGTCGGAGATTTCGACGGCGGCGTCGTCGTCGTCGTCGTCGTCGTTGTCGTCGAAACTCAAGAGTCCCTCGGCGATGGCGGCCATTACGTCGGCGTCGGAATCGTTGCCGGGGTCGTGTTCGTCGGCGGACGCGGATTGCGAGCGACGCGTCGAAGCGTCTAAGGCGGCGCAGAGTTCGTCGGACGACATCAAGAGGTCGGCGTCGGCGTCGACGTCGTCGTCGTCGGACGCAGAACCGATGTCGGAGAAATTGTGGAAATTTTGACGGCAGTCGGCGGAGTCGGATTGCAGGCGAGGCGAAGAGCTAGTAGGTCGCTGTTCGAAGGAAGAGAGTATTGAGGTGTAGAGGGGACGTTGTTATAAGGTCACGCCGAGGATACGGGTATTGTACGGATACTCGAAGGGATGTAGAACGATGTAAGCAATTAGTTTATAATATAGATTATAATAAAATGATGTCTTACGTAGTGTTAATAAAATGATGTATTATAAATGATCTAAAGAAGTTGAAATGTAAAAAGGTTCAACATTTTTATTATTTTTACATTCAAGCAAATTTATTCTTTATACTTATATTTTGTCTAAATCAAATTGAAATAATTATAAAATTTAATATAAAAATGACATTTGTATATTGAAACCATTTAGCTTAATTTATTATTGTGATATACCGAGTAATTTAATACAATACAATACAATACAATACAATACAAACAGTACGGAGATTAATAAGTTTAATTCGATTACTAAAAAACAACTTAATAACTCCCCAAACCTTATTGACATGAAGTTGATTACTTGTCAGTAGCTCTTGATTATCAATCTCCAGTTCCGCGATTCTCCTTCTCATGTCCGCAATACTTTGTAGGTGTTCGGCACTAGAGATAGCGGTCAGCATAGAGTCTTCTTTAATCTGAATATCATTTGGTTAAATTGGGTCATTATAATAAAATTTTAAAATAAATTAATTGTATAAACAATAAAGAAAAGTAGCAACAAGAAAAAGCATAGAAAATATGACAAACTTTATTCTGAAGATCGTCGAGGGATCTCTGACTCATCTCAAGGTTATTTTTAGATGAATTCAAAGTGGTGTCAGCATTTTCCAGTTGATCATTAAGTCTTTCTTTGTCGATATCCAGTCGTTGAATTTGGCGAGAGTAAATGTGATTCTGGAGATTTAGAAATGCAAACGTTATTGTAAATATAACAAATTGTAAAATGACTTTAGTAGAGGTTTATTACAAAATTGAATAATTGGTTAAAATTAATATAGTTATTATTATTAATAAAGAATATTCAAACGAGTCAAACAATTAATATGTTAAATAAAATATGTCGAAATATGAAAAATATTTTTTATTTTATAATTTTAATTAAACTAATTTTTCTATTCTTATAATCAAAATCAAACTAACTTAACAAAAGCGTATACACTAAAGTTAGTAAGATAGATAATCACGTAGAATTGACCACGTCAATTATAATATATTATTTAGAACATCGGTGTACAGTTATAATACGATATGAACCTGAGTTTCGAGTTCCAGTACCCTTCGTTTAGAGTCGTGGAGGCTGGCGCAGACGTTGACCTCGTGAACCCTCATCGCCATAACGTCGGCCGCCAGGCGATGCGCGGTACCAGGAGCCGGAGCCGGAGCCCCTTCGCCGAAACGACGTTCGTATTTGTGCCATTGGCGCTCCAGGACGACGAGCCGTTGCTGCAACTCCTTCGCGGAGAGGTTGGCTTCGGCGTCGCGCAACTTACAGGCGACGAGTTGCTCTTGAAGTTCTGCGATCTGAGCGGAAGGTTCTTTACGCACCTCGCTTTGAGCCTGGGGACGGGGAGGGGGGGAGGTGTTATATCAGTGTATATGGTGGATCTTAATTCGGACCCAATGAAAAGAGTATGATGGGGGGAGAGTGAGATTTATAGGGTGAGATGTTGGTTATTAGCCAGGTTGGTTATGGGGTTATAATGTAATGTGTAGTGTAGTGTAATGTAATGTAGTGTAATGTAGTGTAATGTAGTGTAATGTAGTGTAGTGTAGTGTAATGTAGTGTAATGTAGTGTAATGTAGTGTAGTGTAGTGTAATGTAGTGTAATGTAGTGTAATATAGTGTAGTGTAATGTAATGTAGTGTATGTAGTGTAATGTAGTGTAATATAGTGTAATCTGCACTTATATCTCGGAGTGTAATTGGAATCTACAAACATTTTCTAATTCTGTAATTCTCGAATGCAGCTCAGAAATTGTCGACTCAGCTTCTATTTCTCTCGACCTTGCATCAATTAACTCTTTTTGAAGGTCAACTGCTAGTTGTTCGGCACTTTCCATATGTTCAATAGATGGTGCTTTAGCTTGGTACTGATTCAAAGTAAAAAATATCAAGAATATGTTAATTAATTTAATTAATAAAATAATTAATAAATAAAATATATTTCAAAAAACTGTATTTTTAGATATCATAAGACATATAAAAATGAAAACTTTAAAAAATATCATATAAAAACAATCATTTGCATTACAATAGAATGATTGTATATAAATCTATAAATAGCATATTCTGAAATTAAAATAAAACATATTAAACCTTCCTAAGTTGTTCACATTCGATTTTAGAAGAACGCAACGATTCTTCCATATTCGTGAAGATATCCTCAGACTTACACATGTCATTCTTCAAGGAGCCTATTTCTTCTTGAGCCTTTGCAACACGTACCTGGATGTAAAATGAGACGTTATCTTAAATAAAAGATGATTTTGTGATTATATGTAATTTATTACATGTAATATTAGAAATGTTATTACAAATGAAATATCGACAAATATTAATGCATAAGATAAGGAAAAGATCAATAAATCTATTTATAGAAAATTATGCTTGGCTCCCTATATACGTTTCCAGAATTTCTCTATTTACATAGAAAATGATATAATGTATAGTTGTAGGTTTATGTAACCTGGTCATGTACAAGTCTGTCCGCCAACGTCACCATTTCCTTTTCCATGTTGTCAATTCGCTGTTGTAAAAGACGATTTTCTGTTCGCAAACGCTGTTTGAAATGTCGTTAAAGTATCAAGAACAACCGATTTTCAACTGAAATAATGTCTTCCTAGAAGTAATGTCTCCCCGTAAGTAACCCCTCACTAGAAGTAACCCCTCACTAGAAGTAACCCCTCACTAGAAGTAACCCCTCACTAGAAGTAACTCCTCACTAGAAGTAACCCCTCACTAGAAGTAACCCCTCACTAGAAGTAACCCCTCACTAGAAGTAATCTCTATCCAAAAGTAATCTCTATCCAGAAGTAATCTCTATCCAGAAGTAATCTCTATCCAGAAGTAATCTCTATCCAGAAGTAATCTCTATCCAGAAGTAATTTCTATCCACAGTAATTTCTAACCAGAAATAAGGTTTCCCTAGAAATAATGTCTCACCAGAAATATCTTCCTAGAATTAAATACACCCATGAAGTAAATATGCTGGAAGTTACATCACCCTAGAAGTAAGGAATGCAAATAATAAATGAACTAACTCTTAATTCTACTTGGCCTTCCTGGTCTTTGCATTTTAAAGTAGTGTACTCTTTTTCCAACCTGAATAAATAATACATTGTTACAATATTAGAATTAATATACATATATATTTATTATTGAATGTAATTGTTAATAAGTGCAATTGTTATATAAGATGGGAGAGGGCATTTTATTGAGACAATGGTATATCTGCATAATGCGGGCTAGAGTGAATTACAAGACCACTAACAATAGATTGCATAATACAAGCATATGGAAATACAGATAACACTAGTAGCGGTCAATAATGCATGTTTAGATATAGTGTACATCAAAGTGAATGATCTAATAATTGCAAGAAGAATAGAGGACCAGTAGAGGTCAGCGACGTTATAAAGGTCAGTTATATAGGTAGTTAACTAATTACATCATATTACATCAGACAATGATAAACAATATATTATTATTACTTATCTCATGAATCAAAGATCAATTATATATATATATATATTATATATATATATATATATATATATATATATATATATATACATATACATATATATATGTATATATATATATATATATATATATATATATATATATACATATGTTTATACATATATATTCTACATATGTTATATATATATATATGTTTTCTAAAATATATCAATATATACAATTATTGATTAACCATGTATAAAAAAGAACAATACATCTGTATGTTAATGTAATATATAGTATGCAATTATATAATGTATGTGTTCCAAGCTAAATTAACAATGTTCAAAGGAAATTCTAGTATATCATATATGTATATATATAAATGTATATTGAGTATATAATATGTAAGCCATTATAAAGTGAAGATATATAAATAAACTTATATAATTCTCAGGACCTGATTACATACACGAATTACACACAGAACTGTACTTTACATACTATAATATATATATAAATATATATAAATAATATATATATATATATATATAATATAATATATATCATTTCCTGCTAGTTTAGCCTAAAGACAATGCAATTTGTATTATAGAATCTGCATTATAGGATAACTCATAAGCTCTATATTGTAGGCCCTACATTGTAGTCCCTACATTGTAAGCCCTACATTGTAGGTAGATGAGAATGGCATTTACTCAATTAATCAGACGTACGGGAATTGGTATATATATATATATATATATATATATATATATATATTTGTACACGCTTGAGATTAATATAATATATATTATCGTATAACATACAGTTTGTAATAACATAACACATTGTACATTGTACGGTTGTAGGGTATAATGTAACGAGTAGAGAGTACAGTTTACATATACTTATAGAAGAGTACCAGATATTATTGTAACAGGTATCCATTACCAAGTTGTTTTCTGTAGTACGATTTAAAAGTATGGAAGAGAAATTGTTATGTCGGGAAGATGCCTGGATAGGGTGGGAAACGCCTTATTAATGCGGCAGAGAGTTTAATGGAATAGGTGATATTGAAACCGTATTATATGGAAGTCTGCTAAATATGTAGCCATTGTGAACCCAACTTTATTTACACTACGGAAAACAAAATTAAGGGTAATATATATATATATATATATATATATATATATATACATATATATATATATATATATTTTATAAAAACGAAAGAACAATTAGAAGTGAATGTACAACATATCATGTGTTGTAGCAGTTCAGCCGTTACAGTAAAGTTGCTGTGGTGAATAATTGATACGAAAACGGGTCATAGAAATAAGTTAGACATGTATAATTAATGAGGAATTAAATACAGATTGAACGACATGCATTGCACATCCATCATCGGTTTACGGTGCATTGTAGTATACGCGTAGCTCGTTGTAACGTTACCTAATAAGGGTATTCCTTCTGACCACGTCCAGGGCACTCATCTCTATTGTTTATAAACGAATCTATAGTTTTACGAAGCTATCGGGGACGAGTGACGTACGAAGAGTTGAAATACAGTACGAAGAATCTGAACAAATACTAATGTTGAATTGCATAACGGGGCTATACATTCACGATATCTATGCAAATGTTGTCCTAGAATAATTCGAAAGATGTCGAAAGGCGAATAGAGAATTCTATCCAATGTGATAAGCGGAGAACGTTCTATAAACAACTGATGGATACGATAGATTTCTAGGAGCGCGCGCGCGAAATACTTTGCGTGCGTTTTAACTACTGAATCGAATACCGAGACCTAGAAATATTAATGTGAATTAACATCATCTAATGCATATTAGCATATTAAACGAGACGATATAATTGAATATCAATATAATAAACATACAAACTTTAGTATATAGCTATATTATAATATAACTAACAAGTTTGCATATTAATATAATGAAGTCAATTAATATAAAATATGTATTAATTACAAATATATTTGAAATACGAGCAATTTCAAAAATTCTCTAGTTTATCTTATCCAGATTATATAATACGAATTTATAATTAATATATTCTATATGAATGCATTTATTCAAACTAATAATAACTAAATATGTGAGTAACTGGAAATAAACAACCAATCCTTTTATTTCAAGGATATGATAATTTCGATATTTTGACGTTCTTTAAATAATTGATAAAGTTCTATGGCGTGGCTACAACACATACTCCATAATACACGATATCTGGAGAGTGAATACATGATATCTGGAGAGTGAATACACGATATCTGTAGAGTAAATACACGATACCTGGAGAGTGAATACACGATACCTGGAGAGTGAATACACGCTATCTGGAGAGTGAATACACGATATCTGGATAGTGAATACACGATATATTGAGAGTGAATACACGATACCTGGAGAGTGAATACACGATACCTGGAGAGTGAATACACGCTATCTGGAGAGTGAATACACGCTATCTGGAGAGTGAATACACGATATCTGGATAGTGAATACACGATATATTGAGAGTGAATACACGATACCTGGAGAGTGAATACACGATACCTGGAGAGTGAATACACGATACCTGGAGAGTGAATACACGCTATCTGGAGAGTGAATACACGATATCTGGATAGTGAATACACGATATATTGAGAGTGAATACACGATACCTGGAGAGTGAATACACGATACTTGGAGAGTGAATACACGATAAGTTTGAAACACAGTTGCGCTAGTGTGTGGAATGGTGAAATTAGCGGAGACATGCAATTTGTACTACACGGCAACAGTATGCAGTAAAGGTGCCCTTCATATAAACAAATAGATATTTTGTATTTATTAGGCGAAGTGCTCTCATCCCATCCAATGCAATTTAGTTAAGTGGATCTATTCATTATCAACTGTAGCCAATAATTACTTCGCAGGTGCAATTAGTCAAATTGTTGTGGTTTTGAAAACTTTTGTGTCGTGAATTAATTTTTACTGCGTCAGAAATTTATTTGAAGACTACTTTTTTAGTTAGTTGAAATATTCGACATAAGCTGTTCTATAGAGAATTATTATAGATACGTATTACAGATACTATGTAATCATAACCTTTTGATTAAAGTAATTTAACTAATCCTTAGGGTCACGATGTGTATTCGTTCAGTTACTAGTTACTAGTTATATTTACTCTAATATAGTATATTCTAATTTAGCATATAGGTTATGATCTAATTATTTGATAACTAAAGGTTAAAACATATCAATATTTCAATAGAGTTAAACTAACCGGGGTCAAGGTCAAAGTCGTATTAAATCTATACAGACGTACTTACCTATTATTATGTTATATTCCGTATCATTGCACGACTATTTACATTTATAGACATATGACAATAAAGATGGGAATAATTTAAATTAAACGGAGCTAATATATTAAATTATGTTTATTTATTCGTTTAATGTAATCACTTGAAATTATAATTTATGAAAACACATGTAGATATATATGACAACAAAAAACTATAAATATCACAGATTTGATCCAAATCTATACTAATTATAATTATTCGAAATACAGAATATATCCAAGATTTAAAACACTACCTTACAGACAGGTAAAGACAATACAACGCATATAAACAGACACAGACACCTGGACAATTCGAAACAATAACCAATTAAGAAAATCAAGTTATATATTCCAGAAATAGCAAATATGTTATATACAGCATACGGTACAATCTATAACAATATTTAATTGTTTTCTAATTATAATACAATAGTATATATATCATATTCCGTTACAATTAAAGTGCGTGAATCCTTTTACTTTACTCATAATAACTATATCCATCTAACTCAATAATACGATATTACATATCGATTACTATAGTTGGTATAAGTATAATATAATAGATGTATGCCAGTTTGTTATTAAGGGCGATATCGCATGTAGTTGTAAGATTAATCAACATATGATATACACGATATATCAACAATCGTGAATAAGTCGGCGATTCTCTCGTATATTAACAATTAACAGCCGAGTATTGCATAACCAGATATACATATTAATATCGGTGTGTATTATAAATATTATAAATACACATGTAAATATGTTTTATAGTATAAACAAAGATTAATCTTGGGTATAAAGACACACGTTCTCATTAGTAACGTCACATTTAAATTAAACTAGTGGCAATGTATTGTTTAAAAAATGCAAAGATATTGTAGCTTATTAATAAGTTATTCATGAGTAAATCACGAGTAAATCACGAGTAAATCACGAGTAAATCACGAGTAAATCACGAGTACATCATGAATACATTATAAATAAATTCTTGTGTAAATCGAATCAACCATGTTGATTAAAATCAGCATATTAATTAACGTTGAATCACGAATATTCTTCTAGTGTATATACTAGTGTATATATATATATATATATATATATATGTATATATATATATATATATATATATATATGTGTGTGTGTATATATAATGTTATTTAATAATACCTATGAAATTTCAATATTAAAATATTATATATGAATAAATGAACACATCAGTTATAAAAAATACAATAAGCTAGATTAATTATAAACCTTGATATAAAGTAAATATATATTGCAAATCATGTATTATTATATAACATATATTAATACTGTATGGTATCAATTATTAAATTATTATTTTAAAAAGTTATTAATATAGAGTTAATATATTAAAATATAAATAGTATTATGTTGGGTACGCTCTCTATATTAAGTATAAGTACTACGTATAAGTAGAGTAGAGTAGCTACGTATTTTATTGACAATAAACTTACTTTACATATATTTACATCGACTGAATAACTGGCACTGTCCGAGGACATTTAATAAACATTACAAACTGACTACTTCAAAATACTGTAGTAAGTATATACTACATAGTAGTAGATTATAAATGGATTCAAGTTATATTTAGAATCTGGAATACACTTAACTTATATTGAAATCATAAATAAATTTGAAAGTAGGTTTATTATGTAACTTATACTGCAGATGTACCTAGCTTTATGTAATTTAAACAGCTAGATACTAACTGGGAACTAACTAGGTACTCACTAAATACTAACTGGGTACTAACTAAATACTAACTGGGTAATACTTAGGTACTAACTAAGTACTAACTACGTATCAACTACGTACTACATAGAAAATATATAGATGCAAACCTTTCTTGGCAAATTAATGGAATATGCGAGCTCTGCAAATTACTTGATAATAAGATCAAAGGATCTCTGAATATATTGTTTGCGTGTTTACGAACAACTTCCATGTCTGGATCTGTTCAAATGTCTACTGACCATAACGACCAGTCGCGTATTTATATAATGCATGGCGGGCGTTCATTTATTCGTATACGCATGCGCGTGTACTTTTCCAATCGCAATGTAACGTCAATACAAAATACCCGCGAAATCAAATGACAGGTTTGTGAGTTCATTTATTTCCGTTTAAGACGTGACGACGATACTGAGCTCTTAATGTCTATTCAGTTAGTACAAGTTAGTTCGAAAGAACTATTCTCATTGCCAGACTACGCGGACAACAGATAATCAGTAGGTAAAGGTTTATTGAAGTAAGCCGAATATAAAAATAATTATTAAATCTATTTATATATTTATTTTGGTAGTCATAAATTATTATTCTAAATAGATGATTTTAATACTATAACTGTACTACATTAGGAATCTATATTATATATATATATCTAAATATATCTATATTAGTTTAATATTATATAGCATATATTCAAATATGGCATAATACAATACGTGATATTGTCTTGTATTGTATTCGGTGGAGTCATTTGATCCCATACAAGAAATTTCAGCGGAATTTGAAACTTATATCAACAGATAAATTTACAATTCTATTAAAAATGATATTAGAATTTCTATACAAATATCTGAAGTTTTAGAATTGACAAATATTAATAATGCTAGGAAATGAAATCGACCTAGAAATATATTTATATTTACTACATATGGTGAATGTGTGATTAATGTGATTACAGTTACTATCAACCATTTACTTTATTAGAATTGTACTGACTACGCTTTGTGTGAATAATTCAATGTTATATTATGTAACTCTAGTACGTTGAACATCTTATAACATATATTAACATTTAACTATGAAATATACACTATATTGTAGAACTATATATATATATATATATATATATATATATATATATATATATATATATATATATATATATATTTGTAGGTTTATATATCGAGGTAGAAAATCATAAAATTGACCTAAACTTGTTATTGCAACCAGTACATAAATTGACTTTAATCAATGTTCCCTATTGGCTCTTTATTGTGTAAAGATATACGTTCACTTATTGATGTGCGAGGTGGAGTGACGTGTTAACTGGTCTAGATGTGTCACCGAATATAACTGTGACGATCTAAACGGCATACTCTAACGGCATACTCTAACGGTATGCTATTATATAAACTGAAGTTATCCACGGAATGCCCGGGCGATGTTTTACGGAGACAATAGATATGCGTACGAAACTCGACGTTACCGCACATCGACACACACACACACACACACACACACACACACACCTGCATGCATTAACACGCACCGACACGATTTAACACACACCGGTAGACATTAACACGTATAAACAAACTTTAACACATGCCAGTAGACCTTACCACATGTAAACACACTTTAAAATACACCGATAGACATCAACACGTATAAACACACACCAGTAGACACACATTAACACACATATAAACACACACCAATATACACACATTAACACACATTAACACACACCAGTAGACACACATTAACACACGTATAAACACACACCAGTATACACACATTAACACACATATAAACACACACCAGTAGACACACATTAACACACATATAAACACACATTAACACACATATAAACACACACCAGTAGACACACATTAACACACGTATAAACTCACACCAGTAGACACACATTAATACACATCAGTAGACACACATTAACACACGTATAAACACATACCAATATAGACACATTAACACACACCAGTAGACACACATTAACACACACCAGTAGACACACATTAACACACATTAACACACACATTAACACACGTATAAACACACACCAGTAGACACACATTAACACACGTATAAACACACACCGGTAGACACACATCAACACACATTAACACACATTAACAAACACACGTTAACAAACACATTAACACACATTAACACACACCAGTAGACACACATTAACACACACACCAGTAAACACCCATTAACACACATTAACACACATTAACACACATATTAACACACACAAGTAAACACACATTAACACACGTATAACACACACCAGTAGACACACATTAACACACACACCAGTAGACACACATTAACACACACCAGTAGACACACATTAACACACACCAGTAAACACCCATTTACACACATTAACACACACATTAACACGAGTTAATTAAGGATATAATATAAACAACATGCTGCAAATCACTTTAATGGTCACTCCGGACAAAAATTGCAAGAAATCACGT